>CM045553.1:7153780-7554987 GCA_024721245.1 Mitragyna speciosa | reverse complement strand
ACTAAACTACTAAGTTTAAGGATGGTTTTGTCTTTTTTAAAAATTGTTAATAGTAACATTTATTTGATACTTCCAAAACTTAAAAGTAGAGACCAGAAACCTAGCGGTGCTCTCCTTTTACGTATAACATACAACCATTTAGAACCTGTATTCCAGTTGATGTTAAATTATTCCAATGCATAGCTTATAGCTCCCTATCACATTACCTGGATGTGAGCCATTGTCTAACTTCTCCTTCTGCGTGTTTTGACTTGAGTCTCGCTTCAGTTTATGGTGCATATATGAGCATCAACCTGCATGATGATTTTATATGACTGTTGAACCATAAATTGCAATTGCTTCATGGTTATTTGGGAGTTGAGCTTAAACTAGCCAAAGCCCATAAAGAAATTATTCAGACGGTCTTGATTTGCTCACATTACTGATGCATCCACATGCATATTTGTATATGTTTGAAACTCACACTATATCTCATGTTATCCTTGGGCAGCTAAAATCAAGTGGCCCTCTTCTAGTTTCTTGCATTTTGGATTATGCATCAGAATTCAAAATGGTTCGATGATTAAATGGCCATACGAATTCAGAACATACACGGGAAAATTTTGCGACAAGATTCCATTTGTTCAATGCCCCATTTTGTCAGTTCACCATGGTGGAATTTTCATGAACAACAGTTATCTCAGACATTACCTAAAAATCTAAGCTTGAGAGTGGAATCTCCATCTCAATGCTGTGAAGAGGTAAAGCATTTGGGTCTTCAGCTAGAAGATCAAAGCTCTCCCTCAACTCAGTCTAGCAGTCAGTCTCAACTTGGAGTGACAGATATGGGAAAGGCAAATTCTCAAGATCAATGTGTTTCATCAGAATCAGGTAATGGTGTGCTAGCATCCTGATTCTCTTCACTACTTTTTTGGTATTTTTGCAACTTTTGTCATTTGTTATTGATCCTCTACAACAAGGAAATCAAAAAAAAATTATTTATTTGTTACGAAGAATTAGTTCTGCTACTAATGCTACTACTGGTGCTATAACTTTGGTGATATTTTTCAAACATTATATGGTTATGCTCCTGGAACTACAATTGTGTTTAATATCTGATTATGATGCAACTATAGAACTGCTCAAACTTTTGATGAGCTACCGCTAAATTTGATACATATATTATAGTGTAAAGCTTAGTATTCGGTAGAGGTGTGCACAGGTCGAATATTCGACCCGCATGAGATATTTTTTGACCCGACCCACTACATGCGAGTCAGGTAAAGTTGTAACCCGTATCCGTATCCGCATATGAAGATATCCGGCGGGTCTGGATATCTGCATTTTTCGGGTCGTATCTGCATACTATTTAATTTGCTTCAAATCTTAGATAATCTAAGTAATAATTAGAGTGTCATTTATAACAAATATAAACTTAAATAACATATATTAAATCAAGTGTTACAAACCATGAATTTATCGCAAGCAATAAAGAAAATTTTAATTTTTGAGATAGAGAAATACTGTACACACAAATATTATAACATAAACACCAACCATGTTTTTTAGGCAAAGAATGAAAAAAACACACAAGACAACTATCATAACTAGAGTTTATAGTACCGCATATTTAATTTTTCACATTTCAATGTTGATAATGCGGTACTCCTTACTACCTAGGATTACAAAATAAGAATAAAAGATATTGATATTAATATTAATAAAAAATAACAAATACTACATAGTTACTTCACATAATAATATCTAATAGCATATTACATAATAATAATAATATCACATAGCAATATTACACAATAATATCACATATTAATATTAGGAAACCTTATAAGAATAAAAGATATTGATATTAATATCAATAAAAAATAACAAATACTACATAGTAATTTCACATAATAATATCTAATAGCATATTACATAATAATAATAATATCACATAGTAATATTACATAATAATATCATATATTAATATTAGGAAACCTTATAAAATTATATCATTAATCCCATATGCGGGTTGGGTCGGGTACCCGCCAGGTTTTAAAAATCACGATCCGTATCCGACCCGCTTAGTAGAGTAACCCGCATGTGATCCGTATTCGCTAAAACCCGCCGGGTCGGATACCCGCATTTTTCGGATCGGTTCCGGATCGGATCGGCTGGGTTTTCGGGTCACCGGGTCAACTTGCACACCCCTAGTATTCGGTCGAAATGTTATTGCTAATTGAAAATGTAAATGTATGATGTAGCTGTCCCATAATACAATTTGATTAGATCGTCTTTATTTGGTTCTTACATGTAATTGCTCTTACTTTGGGGGTAACGTCATACTGTGTATTCATAATACAAAAGTGAACATCACACGAAATGATATTTTATTTACAAATCCTATTTTGAATTGGTCATCCTCCAAGGCTAATGAATACCGTTCAAATTCATTTAGTTCAAAATGAAAGCTATGGGAAGCATGTTGAAAAGCAAGAGAAATCTGCATTCTTTGTTAGTAATGCGGAATTCTTGGTCCATCCTTCACAAGTTGAATTGTGCCAATCAGCAGTAAGTAACCTGTATCGCTTCTTTATTTATTTATTTATTTTTTGTTGCCACTACCACTTCAGAATTCTCACATTGGTTAAGAACCTCTAGTTTCATCATATTGATTTCACCTCCCATCTCAGGCTCAGGTTCCGTATGTTTACTCTGATCCCTACTTCAGCGGTTTATATTCGGCTTATGGGCCTCAAGCTATGGTAAGTGCTTTTCTGACTGATTTCATAGTTTGCAGAATCGTGGTATGGTCTGCATTTTTATTGGTTTCATGTAGTTAAAACTACACAGAGGGATGCATGCTATACTTGTCCCTTTTGTTGTGTTTTTCACAGAATTAAACATTGAATCTAAGACACAAATATACCTCTTATTGTATGACTTCCTGAGCTGAGAATGTTTAGCTTCATGAATTTGAAGCCTTGGGAGAGTGCCTACCTTTGTTCTAGTAATAAATAGGTTCTTTATTTTGCCTTTTGATTTCTATAAAGCCATCTTTGTGGAATTTGATCAGATTCAGCCACAGATGATGGGGATAGCTCCTGCTCGCATGCCACTGCCTCCTGATCTTGCACAAGATGGCCCAATATATGTAAATGCAAAACAGTATCATGGTATAATCCGACGAAGACAGATGCGTGCCAAGCTTGAGGCTCAGAACAAGCTTGCGAAAGGTAGAAAAGTAAGTGCATTTGTGCTTTCCCTCAATCTCAGTCAGGAATTAGTATATTTGCTTCTCTCTTTGCTTATATTGTGATTTTGTTGCCCACATTCAGAAAATAATAAAACCTGATGGTAGAGGACAATCGGCAAAAAGACCAGATAATCTTCAGCACAAATACCCTCTGTGTTAACCTTGCTTGGATGTTCAATATTAAGTGAACAATTTGTTGAGAAAGGAAAGAACGAAGAAAAAACTAATGCAACTGACTAAATGTACTAAGACAGCCATTTGATGGGCTCCACGTAATCCACGTAATGGTTAGAGTGATAGAATCCTCTCCAGAGTTGCAACATGTAAGGGCGGACACTAAGCTGCCTGACTGGAAGATGGTTTGAATATACTGTTGTGCCTTTAGCCAGTCTTTTAATTCAATAGATGCATCAAAGGATTTTGTTGATCTTAGGATGATGAGAATTTATCCATATTAGCAGCATCTAGTCTATGTGCTTATTATCAATGGATAAAGGACCGGTAACAACCTTTTTTATCTGCATAGTGGGAATATTCATATTAAGAAGCCAGACGGTAACCACTCATTATCCTAACATCCATTCAGTTTCCTTTACATTTCAAAATGTCAAAAGTAAAGGATGCCAATCAATATTTGCTACTCATTAGCTTGCAAGAATTGCAAAAATACTTCACATGGTAGACATTCTATGAACTGTCTTTTATACTACGGCTTCAAGCACAAGGTCTATAATCTTGATCTATTGGACTACACAGACTCGATAACATAGCAATGCTTGTTTCTTTATAAATGTTCTCAGTAGTTTAGTATACAATTTAACTCCGTGATAACATTTGTTCTCCAACATTGGCCGATTCTTTTTAATTGAATAAATGCAGCCTTATCTTCATGAGTCTCGTCATCAGCATGCAATGAATAGGGTTAGAGGTTCCGGTGGAAGGTTCCTCAGCAAGAAAGAGCAGCAGTGTGAATCAACTCCCTCCACTGGCTCCGTTTCTGCTTCAGTTCTTTCTCATGAAGAGAGAAATATGCTGGAGACGAAAGCTGAAAGGTCTGAGATTAACAGGCAAGATGCTTCGACCGCTGCCAGCACTGCTGCCGTAGGATACACACGCAGTGATGCCACTTTCCAGCAGCAAAATAACAGGTTAATGAGGGCATCTTCTCAAATGCCTGTTTCCATGGCAGGTGTGGGAGGTCACGAGCGCAATGGAACTCTGCATCCTGCTCCGGGTATCCGGTGAATAGCTCAAACAGTCACCGGCTAGGCAACTCATCCTTGGCTTCGTTACTGTGTAGTTTTTAGCTCACTTCACATATCATAATAGATATAGAGTACTGTGTACTAGAATATTTAACCTGTTGAGACATTCTGCACACAAGAACCTGACATACACTATGTCATGACTCACTGCAAGGAGATTCCTTTGTCTTTTATATTAAAAGCATGACTAGTTTTTTTATTGCAATTGTTTTTTATTTAATCCCATTTTTCTATTGGGTTCTTAAGAATTCGAACTTTCTATTAAGAGTCTATACCTAGGTAGAAGTGAACTAATGCAATTGGAAATGCTTGCGTTCTGATTTTCTGTCTTGAAAATTGTGATTCCAGGCCATCTCCGTTGGAATATTTTATAAGGGATGAAAAGAATTAGTAATAACATCCACTATGAAGAGGATTTTTATTTTTTTTTGGGAAGTATTGCAGCAATTAGGTGACCCCATTTTTCCTAGCTTTGTAGAAGTTCAAGAATTGGCATTTAATCACTCTTTTACCAAAGCAAATGCTAGATGACTTCTTGGGAAACCCTTTTTCTTCAAGATTGGCATTTGGTCACTCTTTACCCAAGCAAGTACTCTTCTTTTTCTTCACCTTTGGAGTTGGAACTGTAACTAGGCCGGGGGGAGGAGGGATGGTTGTCGCCTAATTCCCTTTCTGAACTTGATCGTGAGATCAGCTCCATTGAGAAATAGTAGTGGTGTTATAGTTCCCTATAATAGCGAGTCTATCATAGTCCACCTTTCACATAGCTTCCTATAATGGTTGACATTGGAAACAAAAAACTATTTATGAAATGTGGACATCGGGTTATTGAAGACTAATCAAACTTAAATACGTGACTCATCCAGCTTAACTCCTTTTTTTAATATAATGATGTTGAAAGGTGTACCATTTGATTGTGTACGCTGATGAGAAAGGAAAAAGAAAGAATTAGTTCCTTGTTCGGCAGAAACATCCAAGTAAATTACATGGAGTTAATCCTAGTACACATATTATGAACAAGACATTACAAAAGTATGTTCAAAACGTTGATCGAATGCATAGTAATTGTTAATATATGAAAGAGTAATAAAGTCAATTTTACACGAAAAAACTTAGCACTAAAACCTACATAAATTTTTTTATAATGTTGGGAGCCTACATTTATTTAAAAATTTACAACTCCTAACTAGTGTTTGAAAATATCGAAACATCTAGTGAGTTGAATGTACTCGAAAATCAGTTGAGTTTGTACCAAGCAAAAAATAAAAACTCACAATTAAAAGCCATATACATTATTAACTAATTTATCAAGAATACAATTATCTAACAATTAGTACAATTTAAAAAAAAAAGGTTTTTTTTAATAATATTATGATCAAACACTCAACTTTTTATTTATCCACTTTACTTTTTCTTTAAACTAAAAAACAATTATTTGAGCCCTTATTATTTGGGCATCAGATTTTCATACCCTTATTATATGGGCATCAGATATCTTAGAGTGTATAAATAAAAAAATAGGATGCATAAATCATTACTTAAAATTTGTTATATTTGTAGATTTAAGATAAATTCAATTTGAAGAAATGATTACTTAAGAAGTTTACGAAATTTAATTAAACTTATATGGAAAATTTTTTATCGAGTCACATATTATTATTTTATCGAATTTGAATCGAATCGAATTAATATAACCAGGCTTTACGAGTTTCCAAAATATACATTTGAATCGAATTAAAAAAACTCTGGCTTTATTCCCAAGCCGGCCAGAGCCAATACTGCAGGGTCAATACACACTCCCGAGTAGACTCAGAAGACCAGTGAAAAACAAAAAAGTGTGTTCCTCACTTCTTCATCCCAGCAACAATATATAGATATAGAGAGAGAGAAACGGTGGGAGAGAGAGAGAGAGAGAGGAAGAAAATGGTGTCGTACATGAGCCTATTGCTGTACGGAGTGGGGGGAATAGTGGTGGCCGGGATGGCACTACTGGTGGCTTTTCAGGAGAAGCTTGTCTACGTTCCGGTCCTTCCTGGGCTCACCAAGTCTTACCCCATCACACCCGCCCGCCTCCGCCTCCTTTACGAAGACGTCTGGCTTAGATCTTCCGACGGCGTCCGCCTCCACGCTTGGTTCATCAAGCTCCTTCCCGACACCCGGGGTATTTCCTTCTGTCGTAATTGATATAATTTGGATTGTGTTTCCTTTAATTGTTAAATTAGGGCTAAATTTTGTATGTGGCTGCAGTTACCGACCGAGATTAATTTGGTTGTTGCTGGAATTAGGGCTAACAGTTCATAGTTGAATATGGTTTAGTTTCTTCTTTTTTTTTTTTTTTTACATAAATATAATTTGTTGATTTCTTCATTCACTGGGTATTTTAGTGTAAGGAAGAGATTAGGGTATAAGATTGATTTGATCAGGAACTATTTTTGAATGTTTATGAGCTGGTTTCTGATTACTATTATTCATGTATCCAGTAAACCTGGTGATGTAGGAAAAGATTGAATTATTCTTGCCTACGAACGCAAGCGGAAGATCGAGAGGGATTGGCACTGTTCACGGATGAACAGTACGTGAATAGTAACGCTACAGTAGCGTGAACAGTGTTAGAGGGAAGAAGAAAGAGGAAATTTGAGAAATCTCAAGAAACAAAACAAACTAAAACAAATAAACTGAAACTTTATTAATCAAACTCTCACTCTCTCTCTCTCTCTACTAGAATAGCCTAATAACAAAGGTATTTATAAATTTATGACTTACCTAAAAGAAAGAAGTCTATTATAAATAGAATTCCTATTTCCTAAGAAAACAAAACACCTATAGAATATTCCTATAACAACTCTAACTCTAATTAGTTACCTAACATAATTGAATAACTAAATAAAATAAAAACATAGTTGCTGGAAAAATTCCTGCGAACATGTAAAAGACTAAAATACCTAAAATACCCTTAGATCTAAAATTCAAAATAACACTTTTAAGAAAATTAATACAACACAAAGTTGAAGACAATTATGAAAAGCTTCAATTTTGTTTTTCCAGCCTTTTGTTGACTGCATCACCTGGTGGTTTTAGTTTGTGGATGCTGGATCCGAATTGGAAAATTTTCGTCTAGTAACCATGGTGAATTCATTTTATGCATGAGTTATGAGCTTCAGGGACGGTTTAAATGCATAGAGGAAATGCAGGGGGAACATCATACATGATGTTAATCCCTCATAGACATAGTTGGTCTTGCTGACACTCTTTTCTGATATTGCTATCGATTGCTGCTAGGTGATTTTACATTTTTTTTACTACCTCTTGGTTTTTTGTAATTCAGTTTTAGTCACTTGTTTTTGTTTCACAATTGGATTGTTTATCATCTGTAGAAGGCTTTACTTAGCTCTTCAAGCTTACAGTGCATTTCTGTCATTTGCAGGTCCAACCATCCTCTTTTTTCAAGAAAATGCAGGAAGTATCCTGAGTTTCTGCTCTATTTGCTTGTAGTACTATGTTTCTTGGTTTTGTGTTGTATTTTATATTCTCTAGAGAAATTTATGAGGTTCAATTTCTTGGAGGCCTTTACTAGTTATTTGTAGATATTGCTCACCGCCTTGAAATGGTTCGCATTATGCTACAACGTCTACAGTGCAACGTCTTTATGCTTTCTTACCGGGGGTATCTACTTGTTTAAGATCAGTTGGTCTAGCATATATGTAATATTTGTAGCAGTACATTATATATTGTGTAATTATTGAAACTTGTTCCATGTGGATCGTAGGTATGGAGCCAGTGATGGATATCCTTCGCAACATGGAATTACAATGGATGCTCAGGTTTGTTTCTCTGTTTATATATTTCTTTCATTTACTCCTTAGATGATATAAGATCTTGTTCCATGGCTTTTTCCATTTGGTAGGCTGCATTGGATCATCTGGTTCAGAGAACAGATATTGATACATCTAGGATTTTAGTCTTTGGAAGGTCTCTTGGGGGAGCTGTTGGAGCAGTACTAACTAAAAACAACCCTGACAAGGTACACACTGGGTAAAAGTTATGATCTCCAAATCATGAAACGTTGTTACATATGGTACTGCTGTCTTTTTCTTTGTTTGTTTGCCTTTCAGCCTGGTTGTATATCGGAACACACCCTGGTTATCTTTTGCGTGATATTTTTCTTGATCTGAATGTTTTTTTACTTGCGTAAATGAACAATTTTCGGCAACTCTACTTGCTTGTGTTGTAGAATATCTGCTCTCGATCTCATTTTGCTTGTCGAATTTGTGGATTCTGCCTTGAAGAATTTTCATGGAAGAGTTTTGCCTTGATTTGTAGTTTGTTCCAGTAGTTCTCGTGGCAATCGGGGCACTTGCAGATTAACTGTATAGTCTTTTTTTGATTCTCATCTATTACCACCCTTGGGTTGATGTAGCCATCTGATGAATATGTGTATTGTAGGAACATCAATTAGGAGTTTTGTGAGACTTTCCACTGAAAAGTCTGGTCGGACAGGATTTGAGAGTGCTTTCTTCATTAATAATATGAACTATGAATTGGACCTTTTGCCTTTGAAAGTTTGAACAAAGAAAACTTGTTCCAGATTTTTGGAGAGAATGTATAAACTGATGTCTGAATCACTTCTATATAAGTTTATCATGAATGATAGTAGCGAAGCGGTACTAAATCTGTGGCTAATAGTTATTTTACATAAGAAGTTCAAGCAGTTGCTCAATGTACATATCAGCCACTTCTTAATTTTTTTGAGGGTTTTCTGAGGGATTACTAATATTAAAAATATATAATTCCAATGAAGTAACTATAATTCTTTCATGGTACTGGTTAGCGGTGTAATCGAGCCAAGCTCGAGTAGCGCATGCTCGAGCTCTGCTCGCCTCTTAAATTGCGCTTGAGCTCGTTGAGCATACCATTTTAGAGCTCGAGCTCGATTCGAAGCATACTTGAGCTCGAGCTCGAATTTAACACTTATTTTTATAAATTTTAGGGGGTCAATTTATAAAATTTAAAAAATTTATAAGGGAAGAAGATACAAAAATGTAAAGTTTTATACTCTTACATATTATGCAAAGGTCCCTAAAGTTTGTCTAATTTTCAAAAAGAGGCCCTCAGCCAAGGCGGGTGGCAGACCACTAGCAGCCACCACGGGCCGCCAGCAGCCTGCCACCGACAGTCGTCTCCGGTGACTTTTTCACCTTCAAGTTACATCATCGAACTCTATTTTTTGCATAGATTACAAATCCAAGTTTAGATTTAGACCAAAATGCCTCGAATCACGTAGATTTGAAGAAAAACTAACAGTTGGGTCAAGATTGACTATCGGTCAAATGACTCCCACTGGGGATAATTTTTACACCAAAATGACCGTGATGATCCGTAAAACAATATTCCATCAACAATCAGTCACAAAAGGAATGAAAAATGCACAAATCAAAGCTTCAAAGTCATGGTCTTCCATTTGATAGCAACACATAAATACACCATTAAAATTGCGTTAACCACATCAATCTTCATGTGTGTGTTTTTATTTGCGTGTGTGTGCATTTCTAGTGGGTGTGTGCGCGTGAGTTTCTGGTGGGTGGGTAGGAGGGTGGGTGTGTGCGTGTGTGAGTGTGTGAAGAGGAAGAAGATGCAGAAAGTTTTTGAGAGAAAGAAAACAAAAGTCGTGAAGAGTGTGTGTGGGGGTGTGTGTGGGGCCAGTATTTTTTTTAATTTTTTATATTAACAGAATTTTACTTAATTACCCTTTACTATTCACTAAGAAAAGGCACTATAATTATGTCATTTGTTTAAAAAATTGAAACATTATAGTAATTTTACATATAAAATTAAAAAATATTATATTTATGCTCGAGCTCGAGTTGAGCTCGGTCAACTCCGAGCTCAAGTCGAGCGTGCAGCTCGATTCGTTTACACCCCTAGTACTGATGATATGTGCAATTGACATCTGTACCTAACTTTATTAGTCATTTCTTTGGTGACAGCTAGTTTTCTCTTGCTTAACAGTCTTTCGACTGTAATTCATTCATTGTCCTAGGATATATATGATTTTAGGATACTTAGGCTGCGTCTGGATGAGTGTTTTTTAGGGTGTTTTTTAGAAAACGTTACTGTAGTCGTTTTAAAGATTCTTCTCGATAAATGTGCATGCGAGATAAAAAGGTAGTTGAAAAACGTGTATGAAGTTTTTAAAAAACATGTTTCTAAAAAATAGTATCAAACAAACAGAGCCTTAATTGGTGGTTAATTCTTGTCTGCAGTTTTAGGGTTTTTGCTGCACAGGTAATTTGCTTAGATATTGATTCATGCACCAATTTTTCCCCCTAGGATACTAGTACTCTAAATTCTACCACAGCTGTTGAAAACTATTATTTATTAGAAGAGCTTGGGTAGAAGAATTAGAAAGAAAATGGAATCGAGCGAAGCACTTTCCCCAGAAGAAATAGAGGTGACAAAAGCATTCACTATGTCGTGTGTTTTCTGGATAGAAATTCTCGTCTTAAGCATTTCTATTGGTGCTTGTATCATTTATTTACCATTTTGGACCATAATTAGGTTACAAGTCTTTCTTTCATTCTGCAATAATGACAGATTTGTGTTTCGATGAACCTATTTAGTTAATTATGTTGTTGAGAGTCTATGTAACTGCTATGTTTGAGACGCATTGTTCTTTATGTCTTTCTGTCTCAGGTGGCTGGGCTAATTCTGGAAAATACTTTCACGTCTATCCTTGATATGGCAGGAGTTCTATTGCCTTTTTTGAAATGGTTTATAGGAAGTAGTGGTTCAAAGAATCCGAAACTTCTCAATTTTCTAGTCCGTTCTCCATGGAGGACTATTGATGTTGTTGGTGAGGTGAGAATTCTTTTATTGAAGCTCTGATTCTGCACACAATGATCTTGGGTTTGCATTTGATGTACACTTCAAAAAAGTTGTCACATGCATTTGAGTGTTGCATTTTTTTGACGCCACAATACAAAGGTGGTTAGTTCTTTGGTTATTCCTTACTAGTGATTTTGGCACACTTTGTGTGCGGACCCAAATTAGGCAATATTTTAACATAAAAAATATTTTGTTTTAGTGAAAATAATTCCAAATTTTTATTTTTTTTGTCAAAAGTAATCATTTTTGAGGTCTCATAAAATGTGATTCTGGTAATATTATGAGAAGAATGTACATTTTTATCCTTGGTGAAAGGGTAATTTTGGAACTACAAAAAGTGAGGGCGTGCTCTCCCTGTATATATAGAGTAAGATTTTAGTGTTATCCTTTGAGTGTCAGCATTGTTCAATTGGGCTATTGACGCATCAAATTCTAAATGTGGCCCCTCAGCATTGAAACTTGTTCCTGTTTTTGCTCTCCCATTAATTTAGTGTTGCAATCAATTTTACAAGCAGAAGGGTCACCTTAGTGGTGTACCTGTCAATGTGAATTAAAGTTACCTCCAATTAATTGCAGTCAGATACATTTTCAGTCATCCAGTAACTATTGTTCTCATTGAAGTGGGCCTTCTTGGGATAAGCTTTGTGCCCAAATTGACAATATTGCCTTCTATTAGTTATTTCATGTGCATGCACCTGTGATTAAGCTGAATTAGCTACTAAAGTTTAGAAAAAAAAAGTTGGCAGCAGGAACAGTATTGTAACAGATTTTGACATCAAGGACAGAACAGCGAAAATCAACTCTTGAGGAACTATTGGGCTAGTCCTATGAAGCAGCTCTAATGAGTATGAGTCATATTCTCTTATAGTACAGATATTGAAGAAGATTAAAAGCATACAATGTTTGACAGAGAAATATGGAAAATATGTGGGGTATGTAGTTTATTTTTAATTTATAGAGAAATTGCGGAACATGTGTGGCTAATGCACGCATTGTTGTATAAAGATTTTTGGTAAGAAGTGATATCTTTTACTTTCAATTATTTGAACTTTCTGTTCAAGCTAGATTAGACTCAGTTTTGGTATGTCCTGAAGAGATGATAAGGAGTATGTTTTGGAGGAGAGAAATCACTACATAAGGTTCTTGTTGATTAAACTTAAGTAATTAAAGCAACTCTACACATTCTCAAGCCAAAATTTTAATTGTTCTGGATTTAGTTACTTTGGGACCTGTGCACTTTTTTTCCTGGTAATATTCTAGTTAAATTGACATAGTGGCTTTGTGGTACTGCATATCCTAAACTAACGCTTGTAACATTATAAAAAGGAAGTGATTGAGTAATAGTTTGCATCTTATTGGTGTTTTCATTTCTGTCTTATCTATTCAAAATTTGTTTTCCTCTCTCATTATTTTGAACTCTGTGCTGCAGATCAAACAGCCGATTCTTTTCCTCTCAGGATTGCAAGATGAAATGGTTCCCCCTTCCCACATGCAGATGCTATTTGCTAAAGCAGCTGCACGCAACAGTAGATGCTTATTCGTGGAATTTCCCACTGGCATGCACATGGATACATGGTTGGCAGGTGGTGATCAATATTGGAAAACAATTCAGGAATTTTTGGAACAGACTGTCCCAGTGAACAGGTGTACTATATCTTCCCACAGGGGTAAGTATTAATACTTCAAGTCCTCCAATGTTTTATTATTGCAAGACTCCGAGCTCAGATCTCTTCTCCCAATGGAAGGTAGTTCCTGCCAAATCATAAAATACATTTTTGAAATAAAATCATCCCCCGGGTCAGATTTTTAGATAGCAGAACTTTTGACTTTATGCTTCATTATGCAATTCAAATCATGTAACAAGAACTTTTCATACAATATTTATTTCTTCTCATGCTTTTTATTATTGTGCACCTTAGATTTTGAGCCAAGGTGACCTGCTGGGATGCAGATTTTTGAGGTGTAATTTGCAAGTTCAGGCTGCTGTCAAATCAACTATTTGTGCCTTTCTTTGATATTGCAGTGAGTTCTAGCTCTTTGTGATTTCAAGACCAGGGCTGCTGTGTCCTCCAAGTTTTTGTCTGGACACAATTTTGGGCACACCATTTTCAAGTTATGCAAAACTGTGGATGGCCTTCATAATTAGAGAATATGACACTGACATGCTGCTCTTTTCGAGACTAGTCTGACTTATAGTCCTTGTGTGAATAAGCGTCTAAAAAAATTTACACTTGGAATTTATTGGTTAAACTGCTTGTATTACAACTTTTATTGTGAACTTTGACAAAGCTCGTCCACATTATTACCATGATTCCGAGACCTTGATTTTGAATGTTAGCGTATTTTTAGCTTGTCCTGATTGTAGTCACTGTTGTGAAGTTCTCGTTCTTGTTGATGTCTTTTGGAAGACATGATTGGCCAATCCATCTCGTGGAGGCTGCCTCAACGTCCTAAGTTCATCCTTATTATTTAGTGCATAAAGATTTGGATTGGGCGTGTGGGTGCAATAGGCTCATTTGTTTTATGAGCACAACCTGTGGCAATAAGAGATTTAATTGTAACAGAGATGGATCGGATAAAAGCAACAGGTCATTCTTTTGCTTTTTGCATTGGATTCTGTACATCATTTAGTAGTAATAGCTTTTAGAAGCCATGCGAGCTGATGCTTAGATCAGATTTATTTGAGATGCAGACTGTTTTAGCATTTTGTGCATGACCAGTGTGCCCCTTTTTCTGTTTCCTCTCTTTCTTCGTATCTTTTTAATGTTTCCTGTTGGGGGGCGGAGATGGATTATATTTTTATATCAAGGGATTCTATCTTCTATTTTGCATCAGTGAAATGTGAGAATGACGTGAACAAGTCGTATGAGGTATATGGACTCTACAACTGTATATCAACCCTAACGACCCTTTTAGTCTTCCCTGTACAGAACTTTTAGAACATACCTTCAAGACAATACCATTCATGATGCCGTATGGTGTATTCCATTTTACGGAAAATTTGTTTTCATTTATGTACAAACCATAGGTGAATTTTTTTGTTTGTTGTAAGTCTGGTTTCATAAATTATGCTTAGCCTGTTTGCTTCACCGTCTATCATCATCGGTGTGAACAATTCTGGAACTGCCCGAATTATGCTTGTGAATGAGTGCAGAGAACCCATTAATCAAAGGAATGCCTCTAAGAAGAAAGACGTGTCTGCGCTGGTGGTAGATTGGCCTTCTAATGTGCGACGGCTAATTGGTAAATGGAAGAGGTGGAGGGTTGCGCCTCGTGGAGAAAATTTTACCTGGGGAGTATTACATGGCATGTTATGCTATCATTCAGGTAGTGTAGTAGGTCTAATGGTTGATATAGGTCAAGTAAGGAGATCTCACCTCGGACACTTACGAGAATCATCTCTCTATTTTTTTTTTTTTTGGTGGGTGGGCTGGGGGGAGGGGGCGGAATAGAATCATCTCATTGGTTGCTTGGCGCAGCATGATATGACATGTGGTAATCAAGTGTGGTGGCGGAAAAGTATACAATACACCACGTGCATTACCACGTGGTGTACTAAAACCAATCACATATCGCCATGTGGCAATGGTGGGTCATACCTTGTATTATTTGGCCAACTTGTCCAAATTAGGCTGTTCAACCTTTTTAACGAACAGTAGGAGTTGGGGTACTCTTGCTTAAAATAAGACTAGGATAGGAGCCACCACACGAGTGAGTATTGCGTGCACCACGTGGCACGCCACGTGGCGCGAGTGGTGCACGCAATACTCACTCGTGTGGTGGCTCCTATCCTAGTCTTATTTTAAGCAAGAGTACCCCAACTCCTACTGTTCGTTAAAAAGGTTGAACAGCCTAATTTGGCCAACTTGTCGTTCATTCTTTTGGTTTTTAGTACGTTTCTCTCTTTCCGATGCATTTTAAAAGATTCAAGTTCGTGACTGCTTATAATCGTGCTACAAAAACCGGCACAGTTTACAGCAAATTTATCCCCCTGTCCTCACTCTTTGCTCTTTCCTCGGACATATCATCTACCCGCCAGATCACAGTGTCCGGAACACCCAAACCAAAACCAACGTCGCCACGTATATCCCACCAGACCACCAATACGCAACGCCACCCCTCGATGCCGTAGCTCGCGTCCCTTTTCACGCTTCCCTGCCCACTGCCCGGTACAAACAATTATATCAGCTTCCAATTTGTACATTTTCTGCCTTTCTAATCACCCTTCATCAACACCACTCTCACCAAACCAAATCCCGACACGTGTACCCTTAAGCATTATCCCCATCCTTCCATTCCCAGTCGTCCAACCAACTGGTAACGAGAGAACGAGCGAGTATTGCGTGCATCACGCGCGTCACGTTGCGTGTCACGTGGTGCATTAGAATCAATTACACATCGTTAAATAATACAAGGTATGATCCACTATTATTACATGACGATAAATTATTGATTCTAATACACCACGTGACAATACACGTAGTGTATTGTATACTTTTCCACGAGAGAACCCCAAAAATCCCAACTAGGTAACTAACAAAGCATCCGCTACCGTGCTACCCCCATTAATCATGATGTTCTCCCTTACCCAATGCACCCGCGGTGCAGGTATCCTTGCCGTCCAGTCTCCTTCCATCATCACCTCCCCGCCCTTGTGGCATATCCCGGACCTGAAAATTTCCCAAAACTAGAATCAGAACCCCACTCTCAGATCCACACAAAATGACGGATTACCACGTCATCACCAAAAAGTAGAACAGACAATGAAAACTCCGGTACCATTTATACTTTTAAAAAAAGCAAAGAAAAAAGAAAACGTTTCTCCCACCTGTACATAAACGGCAGAAATTTTTTTTTTTTAAATGAAAAAGTAAAAATCTTGGGAGTGTGAGAAATCAACATCAAAATGCTCTGGGGGGACGAAAACGACAAGGACCACTTAGAAAAATTACAAATAACTAAAAATTCCGAAAAATCCCTCCCACCACAATTGGCCCCCAAAGACCATTTTCCCACTTCTTCTGAGTCTTCTTATAAAAGCCCTTTCATTTTTTTTTAATCAATAGTTAACATAATATATTATTCTATTTCTAATTTACACTGTAAGAGGAGCCTAATTAAACTCTAGGAGAACTATCACGTGATTTTTATAGGTTTTATGATGGTTAACTCAACCAACCAAGTTAGTTGGTTTTGTAAAAACCGTTTTATAAATTCATTATTATTATTCACATTAATAGAAAAAGAAAAAAGGTCAGTGAGAGAGAGAGAGAGAGAAGCAATATAGTTTAGTTGTAGTAGAAACAGAAGCTTTATCCACACTCTGAGTCTCCAGCGTGCGTGTGTGTAGACTGTGTGTTACGGAACATGGAGGGAGGAGGAGGAGGATATAATCCTCGCACAGTGGAGGAAGTTTTCAGAGACTTCAAAGGGCGTCGTGCTGGCATGATCAAAGCTCTCACCCAAGGTATTATTCTCCTTTTTTATTTCACATTTTACTCTTTGTTTGTGTATGCACCTGTTTATTTCTTCTCTCCCTCTGTTCGAAGGAGTATGTATGTCCTTCGTACGCTTTGTTAGGGCATTTCTAATTGCAACTTTGAAGTTGTGGGGTTCTTCTGTATCGTCACCTTTTATCGTTGTTTTTCCTTTAATTCTTGGCAGAGGTTGAAAATTTTTATCGGCTTTGCGATCCTGGTAAGTTCTGTCTTTCTTCTTTACTTCGTTTTAGTAATTTACTATACATGTATTGTAATGTAATTTCTTTTTTTCTTTTGTGTCTTTATTTCTTTTCAAATTCTTACTTGCATATATAATATATTACTGCTGTCATTTTCTCTTGTTTTTGAATTTACTGTTTTTGCTTTCTGCTTTACTTCTTTTGTCCTGTTATTTTTATTGCGTATTTACAATCTTCAATTAATTTTTTTGTGTATAAATAGTCATCTGTATTAGACATTGATTTTTTTCCCCCCTTTGGTTTTTGTCTCCATGTATGTGTGATCTCCAGGACATAGCGGGTGCTCTTCTACTAGTTTTATTTATAACCGTGAAATATTCAGCTCATATGAATTTTAAGGTTTTATTATAAAATTCTGGCACGTGCGGATTTAAATTTGAGAAGATTTGCATTTTCTGTAGTGGTAGGCTTTGGTGATTTTTGATGTGATGGATAAAGGATATTCGTGAGTTAATAGTGTTCTGAGATACTTCAATGGTTAGTTGACAGATGGCTGTTGAGTTGTCATTCCAAGCCATTCAGGCAGCCTAATTGCAGGGAATTGCAAATGACTGTTTGAAGCCCAGTGTGAATGGTTGGAACTGTTGAGAATTTGGAAAACAGAAACTAGAGGAAGGGCTTGGGAGAGATTTTCTGGCCATTCAGAAGAGTGAAAAACTTTTTAGAGTGTGGGGGAGGGAGAGTTTGTCTGTTTATTGTCCTTCCATCCATTTTCTATTATGTTCCTTGTTTTGTCGAGCTTGTGAGCACCAATAAAGTAAATCTATGTTTTCTGATCCAGATCTTTTTGTTTATCATTTTTCCCTTTTTGTTTTACTTTTAATATCGCTAACTCCTTCCCTCTTGGAATTTGATGAGTATCTGAATGTTATAGTCCTATGTTATCCACTCCTCCATTCATAAATCTTTTCTGATCTTGACTTGTCGGTGCTGTTTGTTGGGGACCATTTGGATATGCTTCAATTGATAGCTTTCCTACGTTTTTTTTTTTCTTTTTTCTTTTTAATATAAATATTCAATATATGTTGGTATCTAAAACCCTGAAGTTCCATTTTTCACTAAATTTAATTCCATCCTACACGTATCATAATTCAAACTTAATCAAAAGATACAGTAATTTCATACAGGTACAGCTTATGAGGGAATATGAAAATACTCCAGAAAATAAGATAGCCTTGTCCTTTTCGAACGACTGAAATAGATCGTGGTGCATGGGTGAATGAAACACATGCTATCATATTACACATACCTTAACTTGGTTGTTATAAAACTATGTCATTACATTTCTAGAAGCAATAAAATATTGTTTTGTATTTATTATGCGCTTGGACCTCCAGATACACAATGTTTTTCTCAACATGTGCAGCAGTAATTTGGCTGTCTGAGGATAGTTCTAGATCTTGTCCTCTTATTGAATGAAAAAGGTGCCAGAGTAATTTTCTTCTCTGATCATCTTATTCTTTGTTGAGGATGCTAGTTGATTACTCTGATATTGATGTATCCGTCTCTTTGTTTTTTAATTAAATGGCTTAGTTCTTAGAAAATCCTTTGCCTCCTCCTCCTATATTTTTTTGGCACATCGCTTTGCAATATTAGTTTGTATTCTGTGTTGTGCATATTGTTAATTTTTTACCTAATGTGATATTGTAGACACTTTTGAATCCTCTTCAAGGAACATTTCTGAGTTTGCCTTCTCTGCTGGGGAGCACCAAAGTTGCTTTCTCTTTCCCTCCCTTTGCACTTGTTTGGACTAATTAATGATTCAGAAGTTGTGAACTTCCTGATTAACGTCAACTCCATTCTGGTATGACTGTTTACAATAGTGTTGCTTGTGCAGAGTATTAGTGCCCTGTAAAGAATTGACTATACGAGTTGGTTGTTATTTGAGTGCGTAATTTATGTTGTATTGCAATGGCAACTATTACAAAGAGCAAAGCTTGTTTCATTGATTCTTTCAAACCAAAGAAATCTAATCTTTTTGATCTTGCTCTTGGAAGGAGAACCATTTGCTTTTGTATCTCTCTCTCTCTCTCTCTCTCTCTCTCTCTCTCTCTCTCTCTCTCTCTCTCTCTCTACACGTGAGTGAGTGCACGTGCAGCTTAATGTTACCATATGGTGTGTTTCTCGTTTGCAGTAGTCAATTTTTGTCAGTTAATACTTGACGGTTAGAGATTGTTTGGAAATATTGATTTATAACATTTATTGCATGTATGGCTAATGATGATTTCTTTGCTTTCTTTTTCTCTATCTCTCTGCCTTTTCTTTATATGTGTCCATATACATCCAAGTATGTGCTGCTGTTTAGAATATAATACTAGTTTCTTGTAGTTATTTGTGATACTTGCTACTGAAGCTGCTAATTTATCACTTAGTTGGTGGATAATGTATTGAGAATTTTGAAACCCTACAGAGAAGGAAAATCTCTGCCTTTATGGTTTTCCTAATGAGCTGTGGGAAGTTAATTTGCCTGCTGAAGAGGTGCCTCCGGAGCTTCCTGAGCCTGCATTAGGAATTAATTTTGCAAGGGATGGTATGCAAGAAAAGGACTGGTTGGCCCTTGTTGCTGTGCATAGTGATGCATGGTTGTTGGCTGTTGCCTTCTATTTTGGAGCCAGATTCGGTTTTGATAAAGCTGACAGGCAAGACATGAAACTAAGTAATGATGCTGTTCTAATCTTGCTTGACAGCATCCTTGATTTAGTTATGCTCTTAATCATTTTATTTTGAAATGAAGAATAACCAAATAAGTTCTCTTTTTTGTACGGTGAGGTTTTAGATTGAATTGTAAATATTTTTGTGTAAACAACCATGTAATTCTGAACTTAGCCGGGTTATTTGTTTGTGCTTGGTATTTGACACAACTACCTATTGGGTTCCTTATATTTATTTTTTCCGAATTATGTCTACATGGTAAGGCAGATGTAAATTTTTGTGAAACCTAAAGTTAATATTTAATATTTGTCCAGCCACCATGTAGAAAAGGCAGCCTCTTGTCAAGTATGAGACTGCATGAGGATGATTGGTTTAGTTTAAATAGAAGACACCCTTGAGCAGGAATAGAATAAATTCGAATAAAAATATTCCTTTTATTAATATTTTAGCACTTCAGGTATTGTATTCAAGGCAGAGGTAATTGTGACATTTGATGTATCTGAATCCCAAGATAAATAGATGAATGAATGGTCCTTTCCATTGTCTTAAGCTGAAAATTTTGTACACTGAAAAATGGCATCTTGGCCACACATTCAGTCTGACCACCTTTTTGTAATCTGTATGTGATACTTCTTTCAATGTGAATTCTTCAAAGGCCAGATGATCTGAAAAGTATTTTCATTTTTGATAAAGTCTAAACAATCTAGAAATAGGCAATGAGAAGATGGTAGACAACTACCAGACTCATTGATCAATACTAGCAGTTGCTTGTTGATTTCCATGGATACGCGAAATTGAAAAGAAGTTGGTTAATCAAGTTTTCATCTTGGAATGCGATTCAGTTCTCTGAGAGCTTCTTGGGCATTGTGATTCAGGAAACGACTCTTCAGTCTGATAAATGATCTCCCAACAATTTTTGAAGTTGTAACTGGAACTGCCAAGAAACAGCTTAAAGAGAAATCATCTGTCTCGAACCATAGCAGCAACAAATCCAAGTCGAACTCAAAAGTGGTACAGATATCTGTTTGTTTATTTCTACAGATTTTTTTATTGGGTGATATACCACTGATGTCAATGGTTTTGACTTTTCAAATTGAGTGTACTGGCAGATTATTATGGCTCATAGTCACAGCATATTTTATTTTTCACCAAGGAAATTTTTAGGCAGCTGTTCTCTGATCAGTCTGGTTCAATCGTGTTCTAATTGTTAGTCATATTGGGTCTTGAGCATGATGTATCAGGAGTTCTATTAATATTTGGGTATGCTTTGTTACTTGCTATTGCATGGACCGTCAAAATTAGGGTCTTTATACCTAGTACTTATTTTGGTTGTATTATCTATTTAGCATCTCTGTAGTTGGACGATTAAACATCAACATTTTTCCAGACAAGTGTTTGTGGCTGTCTGTTCATGCTTACATTGCAGATTCATCTTACTGAATGTTGTACTACAATTAAATCATTTGTGGATGTGAGATAATTTATTTTTCAATATCAGAGCAAGTACTCAAAGGCCCAAGAAAGGGATGAAGATGAAGGCTTAGTAGACGAAGATGATGGTGAGGAGCATGGGGAAACACTATGTGGAGCATGTGGGGAGAACTATGCTTCAGATCAATTTTGGATTTGTTGTGACGTGTGTGAAAGGTGGTTCCATGGTAAGTGCGTAAAGATCACTCCTGCAAGGGCTGAGCATATCAAGCAGTACAAATGCCCATCTTGCAGCAACAAAAGGGCACATCCGTGATGTATCTTAGGTGAGGATGTTGGCTCTCAGATCTTGTATTTGTCCCATTTTAGAATGTAGCTAACCATCTAGCTAGCTGGTCATCCTCTCAGTGTGACAGAATTGCTCCTGTTTTGAGTATTATGATATTGTTAAATGTGTTATCGTAGACATGTTCTGGACATATTTCTAGCTTTTAACTCTTGATCATTGTCTATGCGACCTAAGTTTGTTGTGCAGAGAACTGACCATTTTAGGGGTGCAACTTTCTCGGTTAATGGTAATTTATAAAAATTTCTAGGTTATGATGTGGCCTCTAGGCTATTAATACAGTGCAATGTTTATGCTAGTAGTTCAGTTTTTTCTCTGGTACCTTTTTCAGTGCATGTTAATTAGCTTTGAATTCTAATGTCACGTTGAAAGCAGTTTAATATGAAGGAATTGTTTTGAAGAAGCAAAATGTTCGCCCTACTTTGTGGTTGCATTAGGCCATTTGATTAATAAGCAAATATGCATGTTAAGTTGTGAGGTTCACAAGGCTTATGTCGTCTTGTGGCATTGTTCAGCATTTTCACTGATATTGATTGTCCCATTAATCATGATAATTTTTCTTACATAAGAAAGACTGCAGAAAGCACTATCTGGGTTAGCGTGGGGTTCAACTTTGTGATCTGATCTAATAAAGATCATCAAAAGTATATTCTAGACTCCAGACAAGAAGACCGAGAAGTCTTGAATTTTTCACATTATTTGGTTGGGTTGGCTACCTATGATTTTGAAAGATATGTTGTTGGATCAGCTCAAGTTTCAAATTTGATAAGAGTGGTGAAGCTGCTAGTATGTGGGTGTCCTCTTTCAAGATTCAAATGGAAGAAAACTTGAAACTAAAGCCTCCCAAGACGTTCTCCAAAGTAAAACGAAGGAACTTAGAACCAAACCGTCCGAGGCGTGCTGCACCAAAAGTGTAGAATGGTGTTGCTATGCCATGTCAAGGAAAGTGTCTGAAATGCTAAAGAGCCCATAGCATAAATTTGATGATGAAATTAATGAATCAGCTTAACAAACTTCTTTTAGTACTTTAATATGGTAAGTTGGAAGTGATAAGAAAGTATCGGATTACAGTTTTAACTTGAGATGAATCTAATTTTAGACATTGACGTTGAAATCCTATGATTGACTGATAGTTATCAGACTCACTAATTAGAACTACCCAGTTGTGCATGGATGACGATGTGACAAATTTATCCTTTGCAGTGGAATTTTAGGTACCTTAAGAGTATGTTGTCAATAATTTTTTTTTACTTGATTTTAGTTTTTGACTTTTAAAAGAATATATTTTGAGATGTTCTCAACTATTTTTTTTTAATATTTTTGAATTTTTTAAGTTAAAAAATTAGTTTTTAACTTTTCTAAAATCAGTTTTTATAAAAATCAGAAACTATTGAGAATAAGTCTTAAATTTATTATGATTAATGTTTAACTGGAGGACAAATTTACAACGAGGGGATAAAGAAAGCGACATTCTATTCCATTCACGAAATAACTGATGTCTGTGTCAACGACTACAAAGACGTATTACTTTCTTCGACCAGGTCAGTAGTGATCCATAAATTTTGACCGTTATTGAAAGCAGTTTTGCTTAATTAAAAATCTCAAATGGAGATGGCCAATATTCTAATGCATCATAATCAATGCGTAGAATACTGTTAACTTTTGTGTAATATTGAACTAAAATGTGGCAGAGGTTCCAATTCCCTGGCGTCTTTGGGCTGCCAAAACTATTAAACAACATAGAAGGCTCTGAACATAGCGGGGCAAATTGATCTCAATAAGATCCGGTCCGGGAAAAACTGTACGAGGTCTGTTTATGCAGATTATTTTTTATGGTGTTTTTCACAAAACATAATCGTAGTAGTTTTGAAGATTTTTTGTGGTTGTGAGATAAAAAGCGGATTAAAAATATATATTTAAAATTTTTAAAAAACATGTTTTTGGAAAACAAACAAAGCCACCCGGCCCTAAAACAAAAAATGAACGTGATCTCTTTTTTTCGACTTTGCTATTTTTTAAGGGCGAAATTTGGGAAGCAGTTAATGTTGCTAAATAAAGAATGCCTAAAACTGTTGAACAACAACCATGCTCTGAGAAGAATTTGATCAGAGAAAAATAGGCAGCACTCGGAAGATATGGAGTTCCAGAATCAGCAAAATTCTGCCCATGTTCCATGTTTTTTTATAGCGTCATCTAATAATAAGAATGTTCCAGAATCAGCAAAATTCTGCCCATGTTCCATGTTTTTTTATAGCGTCATCTAATAATAAGAATGTTCCAGAATCAGCAAAATTCTGCCCATGTTCGGTGCAGAGCCATTTCACCTTATTATATTGAAAATGCATAAAAAGCCAAAAAGCCAACTAAACCATGTTTTAGAGTCGTGTTTCCTTTAGGAGTTTTGGTTCGAATTGCTACTCAAAATTAAATTTAATTTTGTGGTTTTGAACCGAATGGGAACCCCAAACGTTACTTTTTGGACAGATAAATGGCCCAAATTTGTACTCTTAAATTCAATTTTGAACTTTTTACTTTGTTTCTGATGGAATGCCAAGATCAACCCTCATCTTCTCGGGCTGCGGCAAGCTGTAGGAGACGCATAGATGATTGCCCTTTGATCCGTTGTTTGAGCTAAGTAATGCATAGATCTAGTGGGTGGGTAGGTGGGTCTCGTTGTTCCTTGTGTTTGTCATATCTTATGGCGCATGGTTTTGGAATCGGATACAAGTCTTATTCTTATTTTTAAGGGTTAATAGCAGTTTTTCCCCCCCCTGAACTTATGGGGTAGTGACAGTTTGCCCTCTTAAACTTTGAATATATACATTTCATCATCTCGTGTGTACTATTTGACTTTGACCCAATCATTTACAATTGTTTCTTCCAAAACTACCCTTGCCCATTCCTAAACTAACCTTAGTTTTATGAATTTTTAATTGTCAACTTTTGACTATTCTATTATTAATTTCTTTCAACCGTGCTATATATTCTCCACATCTTATAGAAAAGATAAATCGATATCTCTATCCAAATTAACAATAACAAATATATGAATCATTCCAAAATGTAAAAAATAAATCTGGCAAAAAAGATAAAATGATATATCTTTCCATATCAATAAGAACAAATGTATGAATCGCTCCAAAATGTCAAAAATAAATATGTATTTGCCATGTTATTTTAACAATTACTATTTTCGGAAAGAATATGCTCTTCCCCACAAAAACACAAACTATAGGGTTTTACACGGTAATAAAATATTCCAAAAGCAACATGTTTTCCCTGCTAAAATACACATAAGACTGTAAGTCTATAACAATATATTAAATTGCAGTCTAAAATCAAAGCATGAAACAACAAAAATTGCAGTCTAAATTTCTTGATTTAGATAAAAATATCGTTTTATCATTTTTGCCAGATTTATTTTTTACATTTTGGAACGATTCATATATTTGTTCTTGTTGATTTGAATGGAGATATCGATTTATCTTTTCTATAAGATGTGGGGAATATATAATAGGGTTAAAAGAAATTAATAGAATAGTCAAAAGTTGACCACTAAAAATTCATAAAGTTAAGGTTAGTTTAGGAATAGGTAAGGGTAGTTTTGGAAGAAAAAATTGTAAATGGGTGAGTCAAAGTCAAATAGGACACATGAGGGGTTGAAATGTATATATTCAAAATTTACAGGGGCAAACTGTAACTACCCTATTAGTTCAGGGGAGCAAACTGTTATTAACTCTATTTTTAACGGATTTACCGAAAGGTTCTACTATAATAGTGCAGTTCTCTATTGAGTATAAAAACTTCCCTTTACAAAGAAAAAAAAAATGAAGTAAACTTCTTTAAAGGAAAACAACCAACTCATTCATTCATTCAGTCTCTCTCTCTCTCTCTCTCTGTCTCTCTCTCTCTCTAACAAAAAATCAAAGACGTTGGTTAGAGCAAAATATTTTTGCCCTCACAAAACACCCAAAAAATAAAAATAAAATTGAAGAGTCAAACACGATTAGAAGCTTCTTTTGATTAAATTGCACCCCAAACTAATTTTCTCATATGAGCCGGGGCCCACTTACATGACCTGCCCAAGTCCCAGAGTCTGAGTTTGACCAGCTGCTGCCCAAATTTCCATATTTCCAAACACAACAATTAGATTGATTAGTTAGTTTATTAGTAGTTTAAGTTGACAACATCTTTAACCATGCAAGCTTGACTCTTTCGAGACAAAACAAAATTACCAAAAATAAATTAAAATAAATCCACAGTGAGCGAGAGAGAGACAGGGCACGTGCGCCGGGGGCCCGGGGAGCGCCGGGGGGAGGGGGGGGGGGGGGGGTGTTCATACATTTTTTCTTTCAATGCGGGAGATACATATCATATATATACAAACTCATTTGTTTTTCCTTCCCATAGACGAACCGAAGAAATATGGACAGGAAGCTGTCGGAGGCAGCAGTACAAGGAGATGTAGAATCATTACTTCAACTCCTCCAGCAGGATCCGCTAATTCTTGACAAGACTATCGTTTCATGCGTTTCAGAGACTCCTTTACACACAGCATCCCTCCTAGGCCATGTGAATTTCGTGAAGCAGCTGCTGAGTTTGAAGCCCGAGTTGGCATCCGAGTTGGATTCGTCTTGCTGCTCTGCCCTGCACTTGGCTGCAGCAAAAGGGCATGTTGAGGTGGTCAAGGAGCTTCTGAAGGTAGATGCTGAGGTGGGTTCGTTGAGGAATTTGGAGGGGAGGACTGCCCTCCATGTTGCAGTGGTTAAAGGGAGAGTTCAGGTTGTGGCCGAGTTGGTCCGAGTTAAGCCCGAGTTGATTCGGTTGTTGACTGACCGTGGGGAGACGGTGTTGCACCTGTGTGTGAAGTACAATAGGTTTGAGGTTTTGAAGTTGCTCGCTACTGAGTCAGTTAAGAAAGAGGATGTGTTGGTTAATTGGAGGGATTCTGATGGGAACTCCATCTTGCATATAGCTGTGGCCAGAAAACAAATTGAGGTAGTTTTTGAGGTTTTTTTACCCTTTAAATTGCACAGGTGGATGTGTTTGATGATCTACTCAAAGATTACCCAATACCACTGGACATGTATGTATAGCTGACAATTTTGCTTTTTGATTTTAATGTTGAGCAAAGGCCTCCTTAGTCTTTAATTTGTCAATTTAACAAATCTGCAGATTAATTACACAAGATTTGGATTATATCCCAGAGATAATAAAAAATTTCAATCAGAAAATAAAATTTTGTTCTTAAGAGATTTTTCTTTTTATTTTTTTCCCAATTCCAGTGATTGTAGTGTTGTGTTAAGTAAATGTAATCATAATTCCCTTTTCCCTGCATTTCTTTTAGTTGTCCTTTCTGGAATGATTTATGTGAAACCATAGTAATTGTATAAGATTATTGTAACTTCTAGTTGATTAACTCGAAAACTTTTTCAATCAATTGTGCAGATAATAAATCATGTATTGACTGTGTGTCAAGTCGAAGTGAATGCATTGAATAAGAATAGCATCACGGCTTTGGATATTCTAGCTCAGAGCCCAAGAGACATGAGAGATATGGACATTGAAAATTCACTAACAAAAGCGGGAGCTTTAGGTGTAAAGGATTTGCATTTAATCACAGATGACACAATCCAAGACGAAATTCCTCAGATTGCAAAAAGATTGTCCTCAAAGCAAAGTAGTACAAAGAAACCAGTGGTGAAGCACAAGCACGTAGATTGGCTTGGCAGGAAGAAAAGCGCATTAATGGTGGTGGCTTCTTTGCTTGCTACTGTAGCCTTTCAAGCATGTTTAACGCCGCCAGGTGGTGTTTGGCAGGATGATTATACGACTGACGAGAATGGCAATCCTGTTGTGGAATCTCACATTGCCGGAACATCGGTGATGGCACGTCAAGAGCCAAAGGCATATGGCATCTTTATGATTTTTAACACCATTGGTTTCCTTTCATCTCTGAGTATAATCCTTTTGCTTGTTAGTGGACTACCTCTTAGAAGAAGGCGCTGGATGTGGTTTCAGATGATTACCGTTTGGATCGCAATCACTGCTGAAGTTGGGACTTATTTCATCACTCTGCGGCACATGTCACCACGATCTGGACCTGTTCAGAGCACGTTAAGAGAAGTTACTGAGATATCTGTTTTGACATGGATGTCGCTTATGGGTGTTGTTTTTCTTGGAAATGTTATCCGGATGAATTTGTGGATCCTCAGGAAATATGGTTATATTAAGGAGAAGGAGAGGGTATCTTTAGCTGAGGCTGATGATGAAGAACTATGATACTATATAGAACTCCATCATATGTATTCTCCATCTCTGTGATATATTGCAGGTAACCAGTACCACCAATATTTTTTAAATTTTTTTCTTTTTGACTTGTATATACCAAATTACAAATTGAAGATACGAGCAATAAGATGGGTATACAATAGAGGAAACTGGACTCGTATACAGTTTTGTACTCGTAAATCCATTTGGTTGGGCAAGAAAAATGCCCCGTTTACAGCTTAAACTTTTCTTTTCCCACGTGAAGTACAGCTTACACTACATCTGTTACCAGAAATATTTATGACTGCTTTAAGCTCTTTATCGTGATTTTCATGGATTTTATCCACCTATTGCTCATGTTTTCATATGTTTCTATTTTGAGGTTTATGTTTTTCTTGCCTTTCTAAAGTTACTTAATTATATCTCGAGACCAGATAAAACATTCATGCCTTCCTATCGTGTTCTTCCTTTTTCAGTAACAGTACTATCCGAAAAGGGGAAGGGAGATAGGAGATTTTCGGGATAGAAGTGTTGCTTTAGATCAACTGGAATTGAACTAATGTGAAATTTCTGGGGAAGGGTGTGAATAACTATCAGAACATTGCTTGGTCTCATTGTTAATTAGGGTTAATCACCAAAACTTGTGATATGATAAGAAGAAAAGGGCATTTGTTTTACCGAGTGTAAACACATTTCTAATTCTAGAATTATATATATATATGTTTGCGTGTTCATTGTCAACCGGCCAGCTTCTCTGATGATGATCAATTCCATCGAAACCACTAATTATTTCTAAGGAATGGCCATTTTGCTACAAAAATTTACGTTAATTAATGTTTTGGTCCAAGCTATGTGGCGAAACATGTACTAGTACTATTCTAGGATAAGATATAAACTCTTACATTAACGTGTTTAGTTTTGGTTAACCACCTCAAGCTTAGGTGGCAAAGAAAAAGAAGCCCATTTTGATTATTAGTCAGTTTTTGAGTTATGAGGCAGTCTAGCTTCGAGAAGATATAGTATATTGAACTTCTCGAATGGAAGCGTTCAAACGCCGGAAAGTCTGCCGGTGATGAGAATTCAAATATGTACAGCTAACTCAAATGATCAATTGTGCCTTGACACCCTTTAATTATGGTATTCATCTGAAAGTCTATTCAAACATTGAAAATTAGCGCATTGGTTGACTTTGTTCTCTTCTAAATGGCTTAATTTTTAGTACAATAACTTTTCCAAGATGTTCTAGCATTAGTGATGGGTATGGTCAAGAGTCGATCGCCTTGGAAGTTTTATTCTATCCTCATTTTGAAATAAGCATGTTAATTAAGGAGAAAATTCGTGCAATTACAAGACAAGTGCAGACAGCCAGTCTGTTCGGCCAAGAAGATTTTTCCGTTTGTGTGTTGCAGCAAAGCTTGGGCAATACTTAAATCTAATGCGATTGATTCTAACCAAGACAGTTGTTGTTATACAAAACCAAAAAGATGATCAGGAATCAAATGGGGGGAATTACCCGAATTTATCTCCGATGCTCAAGTTAGTGACTGTAGCGAAGACTTGGGAAAGGTACATATTTGAACATTGTTTTGTTTACCTTCATTTAGAAGAGGGTGGGGTTATTTATACTTGAAATGAATCTTTGGACAACAAATATGTTATGATGCCCTCTAATGATGTGACATGAGTAGCTGATAGTATAAGTAATATTAGCCCGTAGTATCGGATCATAGGGCAAGAATGGTATGTGTCAGAGTTATTCCCTATTTAAAGAGTTCGCCAGTTACTTTATTACTTAAAAGATGAGAATATTTGTTTTCAAAAATTAAGATATGCTGAAATAGAAACCCCTGCCGATTTGGTGTGGAGGTTTAAGCCAAGCTAATGTGGATCTCAGCTAGATTGGTATCCACAACAAGTGTTAGCCATAGGTGTATTAATGGCGTATCAAATCTTTTGTCAAATCATAACAAAAATATTTTCTGCCTTGGGCCGTTAAGAAAGCTCGGGAGCTTACTAGCTCGGCTTGGCCTATTAGGGCTCAAAGTCTTCTAATGGAGATTATTGGTTGCTAAGGTGATCATCTGATTTAAATAGTGTAGAGTCGAACTGAAGAGATCATATTATAATTTATTTTTAAAAGAAAATAATTACCGAAAATAGATTTTCATTTATTAATGGGCCATTTAAAGAAGAATAGGCTTACCCTTTCGAAAGTATCTGGGCCTTAATGTTTGGGCCGGCCCAATATGAATTTATATCTAATAAACTTGTATCATTAATAATCAGCCTGTTCACCGTGCATATCTTGGCCAAGAAGATTTTTAACCAATGCAACTTAGCTTAAGTTCATACTGTGCGTCAAAGTTTTGCCCAAAAAAATGCAAATATACGTGTGGCCAGAGCACACTTTCTGATAGAAGTTTCCGAAACCTGTTAATTCGTTCTCTGCCGTCAAATATTTAAAATAACTTAAGGTCTCCATATCTCCATGACAATTACTCCATTTGGGATTGTAGGAGACTTGAAGGACAGCATTGTAGGAGATTTGAAGGACAGAAATCCGAAGGTGTCCACATTGAAGAGCTACAGTGAGACCAATTATCATTCAACAAATAATAAGTTCCTTTTTACAATCATAAGCTCTAAGATTCAAACATGGAGATCTAGCAAATTACAGTAATCATCCTTGCATAAAATGTCAGTGCACATAGGAAATCGTGCCCCTTTTGTGGCTACTTGGACGAGTTTCTGAGCGTTTACCTGTTCATGTCACCTGAAACTTGAAGTGGCTGAGAGATTCAAATTTTAGATAAATCGATAACGCACAAGGAAGAAAACTAGAGGGAACCAGAAAAAGAAAAGAAGAAATGATAAGGAATCCTTATTCATCTGATATAAATTTTGCCAAAACCATAGTATTGGTTAGAATTCCTCGCCATTTATCGTGCTTGATATGCTGGATTGTATATTTTCAGTGTGTGAAAAAGAACATCATTGTCCCCACTAACGATCAATAACACTGCAACATCTTGTTTGCGAAACTTGTACATGTACAAAGGAGGACCATAAACACGCAAAACCGCCTGTACTTTTACAGCGAGTGACTGACTGCACAAACTTGTATTGGTTAAGTTTAACCTCATTCAGAAGGACACAAGGAAAATCTTTAGCAGCGATACTCGATAACATTTCTGGTAGCAGGTAGGCATTTACAAAGTATTGCCAAGTTCAAGATAGCTTGAACCAGTGTACCGTCCATAGTTCACTGATGATGTCCTTGTATTCATCCTTTTAAAGGAATGAAAAACACTGCTAGCGCAGCCTGATGGTTTCATTTGGAAAGATGACATTGGGATTGCGAATATGAGGATTTAGTGCAGCCAGCTCCTTCCATTTGGCCCCCGTTCCATGAACACGAGAAGAGATGCTCCACAAAGTCTCACCAGGCTGCACTGTAGTTGTCTCAGGAGAAGGCATTGGCAAGGATGATTTGACACTAGCCTTTGACTTCATGAGTGGATGTTTATTCTTCTTCCCCATTCCATTGGCAAGTAACCAACGGGACCCAGACTGCTGTTGAGTGTTCGATCCCCAGAGCTTCTTTTTACCATGCTCAGTCTTTAGACCTGCTACATGTACTTCAGTGATCTTAAACTGAGGAATTGGCTCCTCAGGAACTTCCTCTTCCTTCAGCTCCATGTCAATGTCCTTCTTGACAGGGTCCATATCATCATCTTCTTCACTAGCGTCCCTTACTTGGGAAACTGTACTGTATATTCTTGGTTTTGGTGGAAGAAACACTCTCTCCACCTGGATAAGCGCAAGCATTGGCGCACCAACTGGTTCATAGTTCCGTAAAGGATCACGTAGCTGCACCATCAATGCAACAGTAAAGTTGTTCCCCAGCAAGCCACAATTTCTACCCTTGCCCCTTCTCTTCTCAGTCTTCGACCTACTACAGAACACATCCAAGCATGTGGCATGGTGAGCCGCAAGTAGTTTAGAGGTTCGGTCGCTAATATTATCCCCATCATCCATCTCACCAGAGTCCAGCTTCATCCATTCATCTAGAGTTAGAGATAAACCCATCAATCCATCAACATCACCACCATTGTCTTTCATGTCCAACAGCTGTAATCCACCAGCTCCCTCCAGACCCAAGGATCCAGCAGAATTTACCCTCTTTCCCTCAAAGGCTGAAGATTCACCAATGGATTGTGGACTGACATTTGATGGAGCATCCTGGTCTGACATGCCTGATTGTATTCTCAACCCTTCGATTGCAAGGGCTTCAATCTTATCCATTGCCAAAGGAGCAAGATCTTCTAATGATGCATACTCCGCATCCATCCTGTTACCAACAGCATTTGACGCAGACTTAATATTCCTGCGTGCAGATGTTCTTGCTTCAAATTTTTCATGCTCTGTAGATATACTTTTCTCAAATCCAGATTCGTGCTGCAACAAATCTTGCCTGCAACAGTGACAAAGAAATAAAATCATCAATTGCATGAATTTTCATTGGAGGGAAAAAAAAAAAAAGAAGAAGAAGCTTGTATGCATCTGTACACAGCACAAATTTCCTAAATTAAGAGATGCGTCAATGGATAACAAACCTCTCAGGTCCATCCAAACTGGGTGCAGCTTCCCATGCTACTTGTTGCATTGTCATTCCGGTAATATCTTCCAAAGGCATCAATTTATTTGCCTGCATTGAAAGCTTTTCAATTCCAGCAGAGGCCAAATGCTGCAGTATGTCCATAACACCAGATCCCATTTCAGCAGGCATCACCACCGGACTAGATACTTGCATAATCAAGCTTCCTCCACTTTTAGCATTGCTGAAAAGTGCAGGGTTCATCGAGCGCAAAAATCCTCCATCTTTAGTCTGAACAAAAGGGCCCAAGCCATCTCCAAGGGAAGGAAGCTGGTGAGGAACTTCAGGAGGCCTATCAATTGGACTCCCAAAACCTCCTGAGATATTAGGTGGAGAATGTTGAAAAGCCTTCTCATTCAAGCCCCACTCACGCATTAAAGATTCTGTCTCCATGTCCTCCAACGCTGAGGCTCTTGTTTTATGTCTCATTGCCTCTGCTTCTATATTAGGGATAGGTTCAGAATTATGTACAACTTGAGAGGGATCCAAGCTCTTGGAAAACATGCCCCATTCTGACTCAGTTGCAGCATCACAAAAGACCTCTGATTCGTCTTCATCAATCCCAAAATTAAATAAAGAACACCCATTGGCTAGAGTATCCTTCTCAAACTGCCTCAGCAGGCGCTCTCTTGGGGATTCAGGCTCACTTTCGGAACTAAAGCCAAATGGACTATGCTCTATACCCAGCAAGTCCAAGAAATCACTGGCTACAGTTTCAGTAACATCATCCAAACTGAGTGATTTTCCCTTCCTAAGCTCTCTATGATTGGATTGAAGCTCCATGTGATTCCCAGGGGTTGAAATTTCACTTTCATCTTGAGAATCTAATCCTTCTTTTGCCAAATCAGAGACATTACTTAACGCTGACTCCAATTCTTTGATTAATGATTCTTTGGTACATGAATCAGTCACTCTCAATTCGCAGTCACCTGCCAAAAGCTCAACATCCTGACCCTGAACTGAGGAATGATTGCTGGTTTCTTCCATAGACACCACCTCAGCAACACTGCTTTCAATGCTCCCTCCTGCACAGTCATGAGCGGTCTTTCCACTGTCCTCTATTGCTTTCTCCTGTTCATTAGAGGACAATTCTGCCCCTTGTTCTGTAATAGAGAGCTCGGTAACTTCAAACCCATTTTCATCATTTTCCTCACCAGCATCAGATGACAAATGCAGATCTGGCTTTTCAGGCTCAAGACGGTCAGGAGGGCAAACATCAACTTCTAATTCGACAGGCATCATTGGAACATTTAATTTCTCTTCATCAAGTTTTTGATAGAGCACAGATATTGAATCAGATAGTTCTGACTTTGATATAGGCAAAACCTCATGAAGATCCTTTATATCATCTACAGACTTCTGTGAGGTTGAAGACCTCACAGGAAGGCTACCCGCTCGACATATTGTATTTGACTCGTGACCAGGATCACTTTGCTGCAAGAGTTTTATTGCGCTTGTGCTCTGTTGCCTTAAGTTCTGTGACCGGGAAACATCCCTAGCCTTATTATCCCCAATAACCTCATATCCAAAGCTGACGTTCAATAGTGCACCTTTAGCCTTACCTGATAATCTAAAACTAGTTGTCCACTTTCCTGAGCTCTTCTCCTCCTCTAATTCCTCCAGTGTCAAAGGAAGCAACCTCGTGAGGTCAATCCGATGCTTCCCTATATCAAGCTCAGGAGTGCCATAAACTGAAGCATACAACAAAGAATGTTTTGCCTCATACTTGGCTGAATGATGAGGACCACTCCTACTACCATATACTGAGCATGAATGCTTCAACTGTTCCTCAAATTCCACTACCCCTTGATAAACCATAACCGGATGCGTCATCAATTCGCCGTCCCGCCTCTTCCAGTGCACAAGAAGACTAAGGTCATCAAAAAATGCAGGCAACCCTTCAATGGAATGAACTTGAAGGAAGAAACAACAATTGAACCTACGGTTTCGAACATGAGTTAAAGACTTAAAACCCTTCCAACTCCAAATGGACTTCTTATCCTTATCCATTGAATCCTTTTTATCATCCTTACTACTTCTGGATTTCGATTCTGGCAATGGGATTTTCCCAACTGACTTGGATCGACTACTAGCTGTGGAAAGCATACTCCTTGGCGTAGTTTTATTCATATATAAGGCTTTACTAATTGTTTCAATATCATTTAACAACTTCCCAGCTCCTGAATTCTCACCTACTTTCTTCCTAGCTTCCACCTTCGACATCATCTTCTACCGAACAAAATCTACACATTTTCACCAACAAAAAAATCCACAAATTAACAAAACCCCAGATCAACATTAACCATAATAACTAATAAAGAACCATATTCAAGAATTCCAGAACTATCCCAGAGAAAACCCACTAAGAATTACATCCAAGAAAAGTAAACTAAAAACAAGAATTGAAGAAATAACGGGTTACCTTCATCAATAAACTTGATGAACCAGAATGGAAACAAAATTAAAAACAAGTTATATCATTGGTTTTATCGTCGTTGCAGATAAAAATAAAAATTTGAGATTTTCGTTCATGTTTGGCTGTTATTAATATGTAAAATATTCCAGAAAATTCTAAAAAAAAAAGGAAAAGAAATAAATAAGAGAAAAAAATGAGAGAATAATTATCTTACAAGTAGAGTAATCGATAACGAAGCCGGGGTTTTCTCCTTCTTGCAAGTTCCGAGTTGTCTGAAGGCTCTGATCTCTCTCTCTCTCTCTCTCTCTCTCTCTCCCTCTCTCTCTCTCTCAATTTTCGCGTGACCGTATTGTATTTCAAAGTTTAGCTTTTGGGTGATCCCCTCCTCTCTAAAATATTTAGGGTTAATTACACTTTGCCCCCCTGAAAGTGAGGGTAATAGACACTTTGCCCTCCTGAATACAAAAAATATGCACTTTGCACCAAACACTTTTGGTTAATTTTATTTTATTAACTTCAATTTGTTAAAAGACTAAACTGCCCTTATAATTGCATGTCTATGGACAAATATATCCATAGGCAATAAAACTTACTTTTTTTCTATTTTATCCTATGCATGTCTATCATGTGTGTAGAATAAAATTTTCTATATATAGTTTTAAAAAATAAATATTTTGAAAGAATTTATACATACTTTCTAACTAACCATGTAAAATGCATAAAAAGGCTTTGTCATACAATGCTTTATGTATAATATTTCAATTTGTGAAAAAATTTTAAAATGTGCATAATGGCAATGACGTATCTTTTGCATTATATTCAAAATATTAAAGCTTTATATCCAAATTTTTATACATGCATCTATATAAGACCAATAAAATGATAGAATTTTAATTGATATGATATCTAATACACAAACAAGAGAGTTAAAATTGATATTAATGTATATAATATACTAAACGTAATGTAAACAAAGAAAGAGTTAAAATTGATATTAATATAGTATAATATATTAAACATAATATAATATCTCATATACAAAAAAAAGAGTTAAAATTGATACTAAGGTCATATAATATATTAAAGGGATAATTTCACATTCCTTCCCTGAGGTTTGTCATAACTGCATTTACCTCCTCTCAGGTTTTCAAAATTATACTTAGACACCTATGTTTATATTTTGGATAACAATATTTTTGATAATGTAATCCAAAAACACCAACCAAATACCCTTAAATTTTGTCAATTGCTTTAAAAAAATAATAAACCTTAAAAAATGAATTATTCAATCCATAAAAATGTCAAAGTTACTAATACTGTTATACCAAATTTTCAATCTCCATCAGATTTTATTTTTCAAAATCCAATTATCTTACTAATCTAAATAAATAATTTTATCTATCAAAATCTTATAAATAAATATATTAGTAAGACAGAGATGACCAATTTAATAACAAAAAAATATGCGTAAATAACTTGAGAGACCTTATTAGAAGGTCAAAAAACTTAAAGTTTAAGGTCTTTTTTTTAAACTTATTTGTTGTTTTTAAAAGCAATTACGGGAATTTTAGAATACTTGAGTGGCATTTTTAGTTTACACTATCAAAACTAATTATAAGGGCAATTTAGACCTTTAAGAATTTATACAAATGGAAGTTAATAAAAAAAAATTTAACCAAAAGTTTTTGGAGCAAAGTGCATATTTTTTGTATTCAAGGGGGCAAAGTGTCTATTACTCCCACTTTCAAGGGGGCAAAGTGTAATTAACCCAAATATTTATGGTTTTTGCATGATTGCTTTTTTGTATCTGTTTTCACCTCCAATATTTCATGCGTGTATACTATGTATTCCATTTCCTTTATCTGTCCCTCAACTTCTAAAGGATAATGAAATAAAAAAGAACCGAATCTTTGTTCTAAAATGAGAAACAAAGACCCTTAATTGTTGAACTATTTATGATTCCTAATCAATAGACTCGATTTGGCTAATTATTATTTAATTAACAGTAACTCTTTTGTTGTTTATCAATTTCAAAATTGTAGGTCCATAAATTTGAAGCTTTATATATGTTCTTTGCAACACAAGTGAGTGTAAAATGAAGTTGAGTTGAAACAATTTATTGCTTGTATTCAATGATTTCTTACTGGAATTTTTGGGGAATATTTAACTTACTATACGGGGTGAAAGGGCTACATTACAATTTGAAAAGAATAGACAGGAGAAATGAGGAATGTGCTAATAATCTATGGAAACTTCTCCCCCACCCCCCAACAAATACCCCCAATTTAAAGCTAAAACGTGGTTAAATCTCTTACTTGGGCTGTTGGGGATTTTCAAATACAAAAGTCTTAAGAGGATTTGGGCAATTTATATTTTGTACCTTTGTCCCAAATTTAAAGTTTTGTTTTCCTTTTCAGTTGGCTCCTATCAACTGTAAAACATCAACAAATTTCCATATATGCACTTCACTTATTTTGCCTTTGAAACAAAAATTACTCATGAAAATCATATACAGGGTCCTTTTTCAATACCTTTATTAAAATTTGATCAACAAATATAGTATGTCCATATGTTATTGTGTGTGTGTGTGTTTTTTTTTAACGAATATAAATATCGAATTCTACTTTAACACTTGTACCGAATTGTGAAACTTTTATTTGAGGAAGAAAAAAGTTGCATTACATCATTGCTAAATGTGAGTGGCATAGAAAATGGATACAAATGATATCGATTAGCACTCAGTATTAGTGGACCAAAGTATTTGGCATGCTAATCCATTCCTTGCTGTATATAGTCTCAGGAACACCTTGCAGTTTGTAATAAACAATTAGTTGGTGGCCTAAAATGTGAAAATTTTTAAAGAACATGTCATCTTCCAATCATGCCAAATAGAATAATGCCTAAAAGTAAAAAACTTCTCGTGCTTAATAAAACTTTTCATGGTCCCTCGAGGATCACGTTGGATTTGAATGAGAATATACATTTGAACGAAGCTTTTGTGGAGCTGGAGCGTGTGTTTGACTATTGAGGGATGCTTTTTGGAAAAAAACAAAATACTTGGGCTACCTAGCATCGGTTCAAAACTTCAAATGTCGCGCCAAACTAAGGATCGTGGGCCAATTTTGTTGATTTGTCTTCCTCCATGTTGTCCCTTTGGGCTCAACTTGGAGTGGGCTTATCTTATGTTGTCTGTGAATTATTTTTGTGGAGTTTTCTTAGTTAGTAACTATGTGGTTTTGTTACCAATGTGTGAGTAGTTGTTGAGAATTTCAAGGGCAGTAATTAGGAAGAGAGTGTCCCAGATGCCAATATGTGAATGTTGATGGTCTCATTGAGTCACATTTCGGATCGTTAGTACTAGTTTTCCAATGTCAAATTTAGTGCCATTTATAAAGAGTTGTCAGCTTACCTTCACACTCTAATACTAATGTGACTTATCTCAAATATGATAAGTGTAAACGCAAGGTGACAACTCTGTATGAATGGTATTCATTTTAGACACTAGAAAACTAGCACTAATTATTCGAACTGCGCATTAGGGTACCATGCAAAGCAAAGGGTATTTTTGGTATTATCCAAAGTAACAAAAATATGTAACTCAAAAGCAAGAGTCTGTTTAACTTATGTGAGATTAGACAAATAACTTAGGTGTCGTTTGGTAAAATTGAAATCTGAAATTTGAAGTCTAAAGTCTGAAATTTAAGTGCTGAAAATATTCAATTGCGAAATTAAAAAAGTTTTACCTATTTGATAATTAACTAAATATATGCATTGAATTTAAATATCTCCTTTCATAAATATAATTATTTTGTCTTAAAATTTAAAAATAATTTATTAATAATGTATATGAGAAAGAAATATATTATTTGTTTGTGAGAGATAGAGAATAAGTGTATTTATGTATGAGAAAGTGTATGTGCATGTGTAAGAGAGAGAAGGAGAGAGAATATGTGTATTTGCGTGAAAGAAGGTGTGTGTGTGTGCGCGCGCGTGTGAAAAAGAGTGTGCATATGTGTGTGTGTGTGTGTGTGTGTGTGTGCATGGGTGAGCGTGTGAGAGTGAGTGTGTGTATGTGTGTGTGCAATGAGGGGAGGGGAAGAGTATCAAAATTCAACAAATCAAGTGAAGATTTTTCACTTAAAATTTTGTACACAAATTAAATAAGTTCTTAATGTGTTAAATGGTAAATAAATTTTGTTATCAAACACACTGAATTCAAAAAGCACTTAATCCATTAATTTTCAACATTAAGTCATGTTATCAAACACCCCCTTAGTATACATCTTCGACATAATTAATTTAAATTACATAAACTGTCTAGTTTCCATATTTATGCATATTACAACTCCGTAATTTAAATGACTTAAACTTTTCCTTTTTGTGTGTGTACTCGTTTAAATCCTCAACATCTCTTTCCATGGGAAAAAGGGAAGTGTTGATAGTTACATTGCATCTCTAGCCAGTTGTACAGCTGGGCCATTTTTTGATCTTCCCCTCCTTTACTACTAGAAGAGAGATGGAGACCTGGCCATCTTCAATAAATGGCTCGTCAGGGGAAGCCATCTTCATTGAATGTTAGGAATTTTGTAAATTTTGGATTCTCATTGGTTTTGGTTGAGTAGGCAGTCAGGAACTATAAATCACATGGATAATCCTACTTCAAATCTTCCTTCAAATCTTTATTGTGTTCAGTTATGTTTAATCTAAATTCTTATAATTTCATATTGATACAATATAATTTCATGTTAAATATAATTGAAATCGAAAACGATACCTCAGAAAACTTTAACCGAGATAATCAACATGTATTTATTGTTCACCACTCCTCGCCATACACTGACAACTAAGGTAATGGTTAATTAAATGCAAAAAAGGATTCTCCTTGAAAGGCGGGAGAGATCACATCTTATCGAAAGACAACTGGGCTTTTCCATCGGAAAAGTATACAATACACCACGTGCATTGCCACGTGGTGTACTAAAACCAATAATTTATCGCCATGTGGCAATAGTGGGTCATACTTTGTATTATTTGGCGATGTGTGATTGGTTCTAGTGCACCACGTGACACGCCACGTGGCGCGCGTGGTGCACGCAATACTCACTCCTTCTCCATCTGCAAATGAAGTCGGCTACTCAGAATCTGGGCGTGGATAAAAAGTTCAGTAAAACGATGTTAACTGCCCAATTTCATTAGTTAGTTATGGCTGCAACATATACTTTGAAAAAAAAAAAAAAACATTGGAACCAATGTTAGACAGGAATTACCTCATATAATTAATTAAAGAGCTTTTATATGAAAATTTTGATCAATTATGCATACAAAATGAGTTAAGAATATTGTGATTGCTGAATGGTGAATCTCATAATACTACGAAGGTGTTTGATGTATAAGTAAGAGGGCTAGGAATTTACATCAAAATTAATGATACTCATACATGTTATTTAATTGTCTACTTGCACTAGATCAAAAGAGTAAAACACAATAACATACACCCATATTAATTATTTCTGAAGCTTATGGTTGCATTCTAATTTTGATTCCCATGAACCAAATTTTGCGCATGTTTGTTCACCAACCGATTTGATTGATGCAAAGGACGGCGATGACTAGTTTTAGTCTAACTACATCATCTTCTTCTCTACGTAATACATTTTTCTAAATGAGATTCCATGTGAAAGTGAAAAAAAAAAAATATCTTTTAAGCAATAATAGCAAAAATTTTAAAAGGAAATAAGCAAGTAATTTACGATATGGAGACTGTGATTAAAAACTATCAAGTAATTTACAATATGGAGACTGTGATTAAAAACTATGGCGTATGTAATTCTTGAGTGAAAGGAGTACCAAAATTTTACATTAAATTTTATTGAGAATGAAAGATTAAGAAATGCTTCTAGGTACAGTAGGCTCATTAGCTTGTTGTTACCATAAACCATGTATGATTTTGTTATTAATATATGTGAATGGTTTTCTTCAAAAAAAAAAAAAAATGCTTCGCATTCGTTTTCTTTTTTGCTTTTTTTTTGGTAGAAACTTGACCATCGGGAGATTATTATATGGCCCAATTCGTGGATCTTATGGTTTAAAAAAAAAAAATCACGCGTATATAGTGATGGATGCTGATATAAAATGATGTAAAAATACTTACGTAACTATTTTAAATCACAAGGTACACAAGCAAAACTGTTGACCGAGTTCTTATATCAATTTTCTCTTTGCCGCCTCATGTTCCTCTATTTTATCCCAAAAAAAAATCTAAGAATGTAAAAAAAAATTAAAGTTAACTAATTTTATATTTTTGAAAACAAAAAAAAAATGTTTCACTTGTTTACAATGCAACTATGATGATGATCGCCATGAAATGTTAAGGACTAGAAGTTAACCCTACATCGTATTAACATTTAAATAATGATAATAACATGTTTTAGGTAAATAAGTAGTTTTAGTTTTGGAGCCACTTGTACCTAACTTGGTTCTTTTATTCAAATAAAACTGCTAAACTCCACCTCTCAAGGTTCAATAGTTTTTTGATAACTGAAGTGAGAAATTTTGAATATTGTATTGTATTGGCTGTGTTTTAAAATTTACTCATTCCGTCCCATTTTGATAGTCTTATAGTTTTTTTCACACAGTTTAAGAAAAGTTAGTTAACTTTACTGAAAGAATAAATTAATTTATGATGTTTCTAAAATACCCTTGTGTTCATCATTAAACATTTACATTAAATATGAAATAGAAAATTGCACCATAAGTCAAATTAAGTCCATTTGATATGTGAATGCACAGTTTGCTATGTACCTCTCACTTATAACAAAGTTAATAAATAGGGACATTTTAAAAAATTTGAAAATTAATTACATTATTCAAATGGAAAGTGGACTATAATTTGGGACGGATGAAAAAATAAAACAAGCCTATCAAAATGGGACGGAGGGAGTCTAATATTTTCTTATTTGAAAATTTGTACTTAGCTTCATTAGTAGAAAATTAAATATTGGTTTTACTTATATTGGTAGAGCATTTTTAAACTTTTGTACCAAGTAATAATTTAGCACGGTATCCATTTCAAATGAAAACAAGAATTGAACTTTTTAAGAAATGAAACACAAATACTCAATATATTTAAAGAATATTATCAAATCCTTCCAATTGAATCCAAGCATGAGAAAATAAAATCCTTATTTGAAAGTGTAAGTTTTGATTAAACTTTAGGTATCGCGAATTAGGTTTAAGCTAAATTAAAAGAAATAACAAGATACATGTGGGTTTGTGGAGTGGGTTTGTAGGGTTCAGTTTAGATCCTTTTCTCATTCCTCCTTTCAGTTTGGGTCGAGTAAGTGGTTCCCTTTCCCCTTTCCCCTGAATTGTTAAAAAAAAAAAAGAAATAACAAGATACAAAAACTAAAATGAATATAAAAAATTGTACCTAGAAGAATCTTCTCAGGTAGCGAAGCTTCGAGTATATTCCTAGGTACCAAACAAACATTATCCCGAATCAGCCAAAATTGGTGTGCCAATAATAATTGCATCGATAGCAAAAACATGACTTCTTTCATGTTTTAATCAAAGGAATGCGACAAGTGCTCCCAATTTTGTTCCACGTTTGTGTATTTGTTCAATTTTATGGAGCTCCATCCAGATTGATTCTTGAATCCATGCTACCATGCATCCCTATTGTGGCACATCAAAGTTTATGGCTATATATATATATATATATATATATATATATATATATATATATATATATATAGAGAGAGAGAGAGAGAGAGAGAGAGAGAGAGAGAGAGAGAGAGAGAGAGAGAGGAAAAAATTGAATTGTGGTTAATTTAAAATCTAAATAAAAGAATTAATAAAGCAACAAAAATTGTTCACACCAAAGAAAGGCTCCGTTTGGATAGTATTATTTGGAGTGTTTTTTGAGAATTATTTGAAAAAATTATTTAGATTATTTTTTGTTGACTTTTTTGAAAAGGTAAAAAAGTATTTGAATGTAAATTTTTTTTTTATGTGACATGATAGTGGTTTAAAAAAAACGGACATCTGTTTCTTTAAGCGAACATCCGCTTTTTTCAAACCACTATCATATCCGCTCGCTTCATCGTTCGTTTAAAAAAGCAGACATCCATTTCGTTGTTCGTTGCATGCATCCACTTAAAGAAGTGAACATTCACTTAAAGAAGTAGATATTCGCTTAAATAAGTGGACGTCCGTTTCGTTGTCCGCTTTATTGTCTCACCTTAAAACTCACCAACAATGGATCACATTTTGTTATTTGCGATTTTTTTAGTTTTTATAAATAAAATTTGAACATAAACATGCTTGCTTTTGTGAATAATTGTGTAAAAAGTCTCTAAAATTCATTTGAAATTTAGAATGAAAACTTGGTGGGAAAATTTAGTGAAAAAAGTTTGACTAAACAATTTTTTTAACTTTTTGACCAAATAATTTCCATCAATCCAAACAGGATTGGAAAATTTTTTTTCAAAAAATGTAACCAAAAGAAAGGCTTCCGACTTTATACATTTATAATAAAATAAGATGATAGAAATTGTTCACACAGAAGAGAGGCTTCCGACTTTATACATTTCTAATAGAATGGATAGATATTCCTCACTATATGAACAGCTAAATTGGTTGATAATTAGAAAGATTGTTAGAAGTTGTAATTTAGCTTCCAATAGATGAGCACAGGGGTTTTTTTTTTTGTTTTCATAGGTACCAATCGACCTCCTGTTTTATGGAGGGAATGATGTAAATACCTAATTTCTAGATCTGTATGATTATCTTATGAGAAAATTACAATTTTGATACCTAATGTTTGAGTTATTAGTAGTTTCAATATCTAAAGTTTATAAAAAGGTAAATTTAGTACCAAATATTTTAATTTTTTAACATGTTTAGTCATATTGACCAGTTTTACAAAAATCTTATCCGAATCTGGTCTATCTGGTCATGTGATATTCACATGCAAGTTACAAAAATTTTCAAAAAGGAATTAGATTAAGGAAAAAAATTGTAATTGGCATTATTTGTATTAATTTCAATTCATAAATGATAAATAAGCAAATAAAACTGAAAAAATTCACTAGGATAGTGCATTCGCGTGTGTGCCTTTAATTACAAATTATGGCAATTAATTTTTTTAAATTATTTTTGAGATCTTTTTAAACCATCACGTGAGTTTCACGTGACCACATTGCGATAAGATTTTGAAAAACTAGTTAATAGGATTAAATGTACTGAAAAATTGAAACATTTGGTATTAAATTTATTTTTGTCCAAACTTTAAGGATTGAAATTACCGATGTGCTAAACATTTAGTACCAAAATTGTAATTTTCTCATTATCTTCTTATTCAGCATGAAAAATAAAATATATATATTAAAAAGTTTCAAATTATTGTTTTAAGAAAATATTAAATTATATGATCAAGCATTTATTTCATTCTGTTCGTAAATATTTAAACAGCACAAGTTTAACTGTCTCAAAATTGAGCATGGTTGAATAAATTCCAGAATCATCAATAGATTCCAAAACCAGAAACACAAAAATAATAAACAACTCTATCTTCATTCATATGTATGTATTGATTGATTCCCATCTCTATACAGTAGTATAGTTATTAGACACACAGAAGCCCATACAAAAATATAGGCGAAGAGGAGCTCCCCTGCCCACAATTCACCTTTTCTTCTGGATAAATGTCGAGAAGCAACGGAGAAACTTCGTCTACGGAGGGTTCCAATGAGGAATCAAATGGAGGCCTGCTCCGGAAAAGGATCAGAGATCGATCCAAGGTGTTTTTTTTTTTTTTTTTTTTTTTTGGGTTTCCACATGTGTGATTTGATTTTGAGTTATTTCTGGTATTTTCGGAAGTTTTTATGATGCGGGATTTGTTGGTTTTGTGCAGAAAGTGGCTAAAACCAAAGAGATGTTGTCGAAACAAGCAGTTCAAACCAAACAGATGTTGTCTAAACATGCAGATAAGATTGCAAAACGGGCTGAAGAACATGAAAGATTCATCAATAAGGTGACCTACCTACCAAAGCCACCATGTGTTTGTTTAATGTCCTGTTTGGGGTTTGTTTAAATGCAAGCTTAAACTCATATATGTATCTGGGAACTTATTGGTCATGTGCTCTGATTAGCATGTTTGTATTAGTGTTTCATAACCAGGAATGTCTATTGGAAGTTAAATGTACCTAGGAATGGATTGCTTATTTGCTTTAGGATTAAAATCGCAAGTTACATTATTATTTGGTCATCTGAGATGTCTACGGGAAGTTGAATTGATGGGAAGTTTCGGTGGTTTACAGGTGACTTATTTATTGAGTGTTCTTGGGTTTGGAACATTCTGCTTTCTTTTGGGTGCCAGTGAGTGAAATACTCTTGGATTTGAGAATTCAGTTTGTTTTGTCCATTCAATGATTAGATAGGAGTAGTGGAATATTTGGTTGCTAATTTCCCCTTTTGGTTGCACTATTTGTATGGCAGGGCTGCAAGATGTCCCTTATGTATATTGTGTTCTCTATGTCATATTTGTTCCTCTTCGATGGATTTATTATCGATACAAGAACTGGCATTATTATCTCTTGGTAAGTTCACCATGTTTTACAATTTGGTATTTTTTCTAAATTTATCAGATCATTTTTTTTTTATATATTTTTCTTATCTTGCTACAGTAGCGCTTTATATCAGAACTTTTAAAGTTTCAGTTAAAGAGATCACTTTGAATGTATTTATGCTAATGGTATATGTTTCCAGTTGAATTTTCCATTACGTAGAAATGTACATTTCATGTGTCCCCCTTTTTAAAGAGGATTAACAGTTGTGTATATTGTTAAGAAATTAAGATCTGAGAAGTAATTTTTTCTTGTTTCATGCAGGATTTCTGCTACTATGCCAACACAATTTTCTTGGTCATGCTTCTCTTTTTCCCTAGAAATGAAAAGTTTTTCATGATTTGCTTCTCTTTTGCAGAGGTGAGCAATCAATGCAAAGCTACCTTGGTACCATTTAAATGACATTGACATTTGCCTCTGTGTGTGTGTGTGTGTGTGTATTTTGTTTGTAAGCTGCCTCTTTGTATATTGACTCTCTTGTATGCAACTGCAGGGGCCGCTGGCTTGGGCACTGATAGTATGGCGGTGCAGCTTAGTATTTAATTCTTTTGACAAAATTGTAAGCGTCTTCATACATCTATTGCCCGGTAAGTTGGATGTCCTTTTTGCTTTTTCTGGTGTGGCTTATAACAGTATATAATCTTACTTGAAAGCCAGCTTATTTGTAATAATGATGCAGAAGGGTACAGCAATTCGTGGATTAACTATTAGACTTCTTTTTGTCAACCTGATTACTTCTATTGTTGCTTGCCTTTTGATTGCTTCTCATTGGCTGCATATGTGCTTTGATCTTCCTGATGATATTCCTTTTTGAATATTTGATGTTGAGAACCAGCTGGTATCTCTTTTGCCAGTGGATATGCAGATCTCAGTTTTTTCTCTTAATTGTTCATATAACCTTTCTATATTGTGTCCACTCATAGTTTAACTGATGGTACCACGGGTAAAACTCTTCTAATGGTAGTATGCTTTTTATGCTTGGAAATTAGCTCACATTGATCAAATATAGGATAAATCATAAAACTACCGTTCAAAATATCAGCTGTCATGATCCAAGACCTATGTACTTTCTTCGCCTAGATCTTTTCCTTTCTTTAAGAATGTGGCAATGACTGAATGGTTTATGAACTCTTTCATAGTGGTATTCTTTCTGTAGTCGAAGTACATAGAGTACAAAAAGTATGTAATTTCGTGATAATAGAATAAATATATTTTAATATATTAATTTGGTTTATGGATGCAAACGTATTACAAGTTATGTCCATTCTTAATGACATCTGTATTAAAAGGATAGAAGATTATAGTGTGTTTTGGTCAGTGTAATATGTGGAACTTTAGAGTACTTCTTCAAATAATTAATAAACTGTGCGTCTTTAAATATTAAAGGATTGGATTGTAAAGATTTAATTGTTTCTGGAACAAAATATTGATTATTTGTTTGGAAATAAATTAGTGGCAGTATATTTTTGTTTTTTCACACAATCATCAAATTTTTTTTTGAGGCTTCTTGAGGGATTTGAAGTTTTTCTTAATGTAATATTGTATGTGCAAATCTAAAATTGTTTACTAATTGTTAATATCATGTCAATGATAATTTGCTACATGACCATGTTGCAAAGATATTGTTCCCACATTTTGTTGCCCGAACTCTTTCGAGTAAATATTTATTTTGCAAATGAAACGTGCAATTTGGAATGTTGAGAACCATGATTCGCATTCAAAAAATAGACTTGGTGTTGTCATGACAAAATCAAAATTCATAGCTGTTAATGCAAGGATAAATGTTTTTGATTTTAGATTTTCTTTCAAGAATTACAGCATACAAGGATTTTGGTGATGGGTTAGATCACTGAATTATCTCAATACCACCGAATCATGATAAAGATTACATACATTCTGACTTTCTTACTAATTTTTGGTTTTGAAGGAGGAAAATGGAAGGCTTAAGTTGTCACTTTCCGACGTAGTAGAATTATAGAAATGTCAATGCCATTAATGCAAATAGTTAGTTGCAACCTCAGAAGACAATGATATAAAACCTTACTATGTAACCTTTTAAGGTTGTGCATCACATCTCAATTTGCTAGTTCACATCTGTACCTAGGCCTCTCAGTTTACAACAACTATAGATCAAACCATCACGTTCTTCCCACAGCATCAGTATTGCTGTATACTCCCCAAGAGATAATAAGTTACATACAAATGACCTTCTTGTACCCCATCTGTCTCCTCTTTCTATTTGCACAACTTACACGTCTTACTTCAAACACTGGCATTGTTATATATACTACCATTATACATTGAAGTAAAGTGATAAACTTGTCAGTCTTATTGTTGGGTTGAGCACAGTATAGCTGATACGATAATTTTGAAATCAGGACTGGTTTACTTCACAATTCGGTGGTGGGATCCCGTGTTCTTTGAAGCCATGCACCCTGAGGGAACTCCTCGTAGACCTTCATGGCCTTATGTAGAAAGCAAGTCGAACCTCTGGACATGGCTATTTCTTGTTCCTTTAGTTGCTTACATTCTCTGGCAGGCTCTTTATTTCCTCATTGTGGATGTCCTACGTCGGCAGAGATTTCTACGCGATCCTGAAGTTATGACTTCTTACAGGTAATTATTTCTCATCTGATCTTTTCATAAATACAAAGTTCCGGTTGTTATTGAGGAAATCTTTCCTCATTCCTTTTGCTTCATATTTTAGCCTTATTTTTATTCATTTCATTCATGCTCTATATCAACAGAGAGCTCTCTAAAAAAGCACAGAAAGCTAATAACATGTGGTGGCGTTTAAGTGGTATTCTTGGGGATCAGAATCGCTTGCTTATGTATATTGTCCTCCAGGCCATGTTTACAGTTGCAACCACAGCACTTACAGTACCCATATTTTTGTCTTACAATTTGCATGTCATTTTTCAAATCCTCAAAGTCTCTGCAACTATATGGAACGGAGGAAACTTTTTACTTGAAGTGATGCCAAGACAATACGTTCTCAAAGAAAAGAACAAATCAGATGGGAAACCTGTGCAGACTCTGGCAGACCAGTCAGTTGCCGCGGAGAACTCGGTGGAATCATAGCAGATCCTCTTAACTACGGGGACTCAACAAGGCCAGTTCACTGCACTTGAAACTTCAATGAAAAGCAATAACTCGATTGAGATACTCCAGTTGTCTTTATGATGTACAAATATGTCCTGTAAACTCTACCTTGAAGAAGTCCTGTAAACTACATTTAGAAGGTCAAAAGTGTGAACTTCTCTGCTTGATTCATGTAGTTGTTAGATCTGTTTAACAAATCACTCCAGTCATCATTCTTAAATGAGCGTGCATAATTTGTAGTTTATGTGAAATGGGAAGTGAACTTGTGTATCCTTTTAGCAACATCTTTCATAACTAGCATTGAGCTTTAGGAACAGATTGTGAACAATATGATTTTGATGTAAACAAAATAGTGATATTGAAATATCCCCTCATGTAGTCTTTGACAACTCTAAAGAAGATGTACGCTACGTAATAAGTAGAAAAGATTTTGGTATAACTGCTTTAAACTCGCTGAGGGCATATATCCTGGATTACAGAAGGCATTTGCCGCTGATGTACTTCACAGAAAATGGAAAACATCGTAAAAAGGTTAAATTTTTACTTGAAGAGTTTAATTTTACCAATAAGAATCTGCACAATATACCGTACACTATAGTTTCAAGAGACACAAATACAGTACACTAGAAGACACACAATATACAGTACACTGGAGTTTGCAGACCATTTTTTTATTTTCTTGAGAGAAATTAAAATTATACATTATTTGTGGCAACAGCTAGATGAACTAGCTGCACCTCAGTTCTAGGGACTTCAGACACCAAACAGTAATTAAAAAGAGATGCTACATAATTGATATCCTTTAACGCCATATTTTAAAGTTCAGCTGTTTGTACTTCTTCCATAAACCGAAAAGGATCACAGCATATATAAATCTGCACGAGTATTTACTTAACATATTGACATTAGACCAACAAGACATATCTATTGAAAGATAATGGACAAAAAATTGACGAAACACCCTGCGACGATTAAGAAAAACACTCTGTGCAAGAGCATCCGTTATAACATCAAAGCTGGACACACATACTATAGATGCTCTCCTAATGCGGCGGTTTGCATGCTACAAAGATTGGAAAACCCTTCTCTCAACGGAGAAAAAACAAAAGATAAAGGTGGAATTGTTACCTTGAAGGACAAAAGAATCAACAATAGGGTTAGTTATTCAATGGAATGCATACTGCTCCAATTTCCATTTTCTCACGTTTTAAATCTAACATATTAGTTCACGCAAGTAGTCCACGTGATGACAGGTTGCAATAAACTAGAGAAACGAAATGACGAGAATGGGAAAAAAAATCTCCAAACCACAACAGGCTTTTGGCTTTTCATTTTTAAAAATTTCTTTTCAAAGCCCAAAAACGGGTAATACTGGAAGCATAAATTCCCCGATTTCCAAAAGTAAATCATCTTTCCGCAATTGCTGAACAGGCAAAGCACTCCAATTTGCGAACATGAAAATCTGATCCACATTAGCGAAAATAGGCACAATATGAAAATTTTCAGATCAGTGGAAATAGGCAATATTTAAAATTTCTTCTGACAACAGTAACTGGGAAAAAGGTACCATTTAAATTTTCTCCAGACAACAGTAACTGGAACAATTGTTTATGCCCAGGTCTGTTTGTGGCTACAAATTTTAATTTCAGACCTCATTTTGGTCAAACTTATTTTTTCTGTAGAGTATTAGACAAAATTTAAATTTAACCTCAATCCTGGGTTCAAACTTCCCAAAACATGACAGGGGATAAACACCTGAAAGCTATGGAGTCATTCGTATACAAAATCAATAAAACTTTGTGAAGAGAGCAAGACATATTTTTCAAAAAACAACAGTAACCTAATTGCTTTCTACTTCCAAACTACAAGTAAATAAAAACCTAAAATTGCTTCCAATTTACACTCAGATCCCCTGCGCACACCAACTGAAAAACCAATCATTACTATAACTAATTGCCAGCACACTACTAGCCCCTGTGGCTTTGTGCTATAATACCTCTCGTGTTGGAAAATGCACGAGGGCAAACAAAAAAATGACCCAGACAACATACATTAATTTGTTGACTGAGCTAATGGACTAAAATATACAATAGATAACTAAGCAATAATAAATGAAATGTTATGCACAAGTATCGACACACCAACTGATGTGCAGATTCCAATCTCTGGAGATGAGGAGAGGATTTAGTATCAGAGTCGAGAATCATCATCATCCAGAGCGTTAATGCAAAAATGCAAAACCTGAGTTCTCTCGGATTAAAGGGGGAGGCTCAATGTTGGCAACATCGACCGGTTGCATTGATTTGGAGATGTCATCAACAGAGAATGGGATGCTGCATCAATATTAGCAAAAGAATACTGTTATAGGTTTGTGATAAGTAAATTCAATCAAATAAACATTATTTCCATGCAGAATGATCTTGGGTAATAGTATGGGACTTGGGTGAAAGCGCACTCGCAAGCTGCAGATCCATCAAGGGGAGCAATCTAAACTCAACAGAGGTCACAGAACTTTATCAAGAAGGTGCATATCGAGAGTTTTTGCTTTTTCAAGGTTGTAAAATATCAAGATTAGATCAAATAATCTTTTTCTTCTTTTGGACTTCTCAAATGTGCTTCTCAATTGCATTGGGACTGTTTTCTCACACCCTTAGCCTTAGCTTGAATCAATTTCTCATACCTTTGTCAGATTTTTCAAGAGTAAAGAAAGATGACTGAGGAGTTCCAAAAAGTCCACTACAAAATGAAACTGATTTAAAAGCCAAAATTCATGATTCCTATATATCAACATATGATTACCTCGAGTCGTCATCCAACAAAAAGGAACTGCTAACTGCATTATTAGAGTCCTCTGTCATCATAACTCTCATACTTGAGATAACCTAGATTTCAGGAAAGGATGCACAGAAGTAAATTACAAACACCAGAACTAAAGTTAGAAACATCAAAAGCATGCAGATTCATCCAAAGCAAAGTAAAAAGACAATGCATTTGCTATAACTTACATCTGAAGAAACACTATGGGTGCCATATTTGTCATCCCAGTACATTGTACTTATCCGGTATAATTGTTGTATGCTAAGTACCTATGAATAATAACATGAAAAGATTAGGCCCTGCAAAGAGAAAACAAAATGATCTGGAGGAGAAAAAATCCACGTTCCATTCAAGAACAACTCAGCAAAATAATATTAGGTCGGAACAAGAAACAAAGGGAAAGGACGAGAAAGTTTCTCACAGGACAAAGTTCATTGGTGATTTCATGCAATGTCTTTTTGGGCTTTTGATGAATAACCTGCAGATATTTGGAACATAAAGCAGATCAGCAACCGTGTATGTGATGCATAACAACCAATTATAATTGCAGTTGTGAACTCACAAGAAATCCAACAGCCTGTCTTATGTGCTTCAGCTCATCCCAAGCTGAGCCTACATACTGAAAAGGGAGGTGGGTGAGAGGTTTGACATTAAAAGTTGTCGACTAATGCGCAAACATATTATTGAAAAATTCTTACTTCTTCAGTTGCAGAGCAACACCATTGCTCTAACTCAGCTAGTCCTGATTTGACATACTCCCCATTACTGAAAGAGCAACACTCACGTCGCAAAAGAAGACTGAAAAAAAAAAAAAAAACAAATAAGAATGAAGGTGACAACTGGGTGATACTATTCAGTAGGATCATTTATTCAGCATATATGGTAGTTCTCTTATTGGAAAGAACTTGCCTGTTGAAAAGTTGAACATTGATAAACGAAAATATCTGAGTAAAAACCTTGCGGACCAAGAAAGGAGGAACCTGTAATAGCATGAGTGTAGAAGAAAGTTCTTCAGAAATTATTAAGAAAGACGTTCGCATGTATGGTGTAAGTTTCAACACTCACATAGTTTGCTGTCATTATCTTCAAGTAATTATTTAAGCTTTTCACGATGCTCTGCCAATGAGCAATCAAAGCTTGTTGAGCAACAGCATTAGCTTGAGAGCGCCCTTTTACCAAACTTGCACGAGATGTCCTAGGCGCCTGCAGTTAAGAAATTCATGCCAACAGAGTGAACACTTTCACAGGTAGCAAAATTTAGTGCACATGATACCAGCTCCTTTATTGCTCAAGAAAAGAAAAAACGGAAGAAACGCACGAGGTCACATGAGGTAACTTAAGGGAAAAGAAGAGAGTACAAAAAGGAGTAATTAAGGCTTCCAAAAAGCATTGATACACTTTGATAGAAAGTGATTTCCAAGTTGTTATCACAAAGCTGATGATAAGCATCTTCGGGATGTTATCATTGGTGGTTAACTTGTAACATAAAGCCCTACTAGTTCCAAAACAAAATGATGAAGCTACGAATGCTGATGCAGTTAAAGTATCAGAAACAACTCGAAATTCAATTGCTGAACAACACAAACTCCCCAGCACCACATTTCGGTGTTTTCTGAAGCAGCAATCAGAACATTCTGAAAAAACAGGACAAGACATACCTGGATGCACAAGCCAAGCAATGGGGAAATCTCCTTCTTCAGATTGTCTCTTATCATCCCATATATCTTCTCAAGGAAAGCAGTCAGCTGCTGCTTGAACAGCAAAGCAGGATATTTTGCCTCAACTTGGCGCAAGTCATCCAGTCTACCAAGCACTCGACCATTCAGAAACGAGAGCCCAGCACTATGTGGAGAGCCCCGTAGCCCCTGCATTAAGGAAAACAGAGGAATTTTAAGAATTTAAAACAGTTTATCTGGCAAAACATAGCCAGACATGACATGATAGGCCAATACTTGTGACATTCTTCCAAAAAGTGACGCCGATGATGACCTCCGCCTTTGTGGAGTCAAGCTAGCTGCCCCAGTCGCTTTCAGTGTGTGTTGGAGCAGCATCAACAATGTGGATGTATTACATAACCAGTAGGTCAAAACATCATTGTTGTCTGAAACCTATGGGATAAAAGTTTCTCAAGTTAATATCATTCAGATACATAGATTTTGGATAAAAAGTAATCAGCATAACATCCATAGCCTCTGAGGCAGACACAAACTGCATGTCTGCAGGTTGGGTTTGAATTATAGCTACAACGAAATCAACACCATCAATGCCATTACAATAGCAAACCTCTATGGCTGAAGCTATTGTTTGAATGATTCTGTCAAACACGGTAGTTCTCTCAACTTCAAATGATCTCCAATGAAGAAGGCATTTGTAAATCAGACAAGCAGCAATAGGTTTGCCCCCAGAAAATCCCAAATCTTGTGAAATACACTTGATTAGCAAGTCATGGTTCTCCTGCACCAGGACACAAGATTGCAGAAAACAAGTAAAAAAACACAATCACACAGGAAATAAGCAAAAATAACAAGCTTAGGTTGCATGTGCATCTAAAAGCACTCACCTGCTGCTTTTCATTAAGAGACTTTTGTGGTTTTTCCTCAGATTCAGGCTCTTTTGGACTTGCCACAGCAACTGTCACGTCCTGACACATGCAACATACAATTAGAAATAATATCCCTTTCAGTTGGTTCTTACCAAATATAAAACATTATAATCCTTAAATGTGCAACCTTGGTTTCCCCATTTAGAATATTTCCATTCTCGGGAGTTCTCTGTAAATTCACCAAGAAACGTCATTTTCCTCAATTGATTATATTACGTAATATGACACGAAAAAATAAAAATAAAAAACCAACATTACCTGTATAATAGTTGTTTTTGGTCGTGCAGATACAGCTTTTCCAGTGGGTGACATTGTCAAGGCTTGTTGACGAAGAACTTGATTTTCTGATTCCATATTTGATAGCTTCTCTTCAAACCTGAAACAAGCATTAAAGAAGAAATTTGCAACTTCTGGAAACAAAACAGGTACATGCCAGAGAAAGGTGCCTCCGTTTTCCATGCTTGGGAGTATAACAAATGCCAAAGAGAGAGGATAATAGCACCAAACTAGGGCAATGAGACATTAAGATTAGTTATTTACTGGAATACTGGAGGATTGATAGCAGCAGTAAATATTTGGATGGCAAGTTCGCAACCCCAAAAAACACAGGTACACAGCAAGAAGGATATAAAAAAGAAACCACAACAGAATGTCTATTTGCTGCTCTTTATTGGCACAATAGCATTTGCTTCATCAAGTTATTAAAGAACAACTTTAAGGATGCTTCAAATTTTAAATGTGTTTACATACCTTTGGACAGACTCCTGAAGCTGATTAACTTTTTGCTCTGCATCTTCAACTTTTTTAACCAGTTCTGCATTTCTGGCCTCAGCATCTAAAGAAGTCTTCTTTGCATCTAGGGCAGCCTGTTTTTCAGACATTAGGGAAGCCTGCACAACCAGAAAGATAAGTTGATCAGCTATTTGTTACTTAGTTGACCAGTGCCGCTACCAGTGATATCCAAATTACTGTTGATTGGCAACAAATGAATAGAATTGTTTGAAGCCCATGTCTGAGTCAAAACTAATGTAACCAACATGTACGATGGTCCTAGAAAGATGGACACACTAAGAATATGCATAGCTATCAACTTAGTCACAAATTTATTCAGGACATGCAGATTAAGACATACTTGATTAAGAAAGCAAGCTACATATGGTTCAAATAGTCCGGAAAACTCTAATACTGCAACAACCAATGATCACTTTTCATTTATTTACAAGGCATTAGAGATGTATTGCACCATTTAATAGGTATCGCATTCCTCTATCATGTCAATAGCAACCATTGACTGCTTCCCGAACAGCTTCCTGTGTAGAAAATGCATCTAAAGGGCTGGCATTCGGTTGTTCCAGGAACAGAACGACATTTTATCATGATTAAACCAGCGAGAATTAATGATATACAATGGCTTAAGTTGCAGGACAGAGTGGATTGATTATCCACAAACTAAATACTATCATAAAAAATTACTATCATACCTTCAAATTTTCAACTTCAGCAGTTAATGCTTCTACTTTTTCTGTGTCTTGAACTATAACAGGGGTCTCTTTAATGACTGGAGGAGCTTCTTCAATGGCTTTTCTTGCCGCTTCTTGTTCTTTAATTACTCTAGCATTTGCTTCGTCTACTTGAAGTTGCATAGCCTGCAAAGCCTCCTGCAACTTTGCAATTTCCAGGGCTTTTGTCTCTTCCAGTTCAGTCTGCGTGCAAGAAAAATTGTCACAAGGCACCCAGTTAACTGTAATCCATTAAAGATATCATTACATACCCGTAGTCTTTTTTCAAATTGCAACCGCCATGTGAGTTCTTCGACTTTCTTTTCCAGCTTGTCCTTTGCTTCTTTGAGAGCACCTGTTTCCCTTGCAGCCTGAATTAATGTATGCATTCAATAACTGGTTGCAAAGGTTCTCTTTTTATCGAAGCATATAACATATTGAGCTATCAGGAATAAAATCACATCAAGGTTAAAGACTAACCATTTTAAGCTTGCGAAGCTCCCTCCTAGCAACCCGTGCTCTCCAACCACATTGAGTAATAAGAGCGGCCCTCTGAAGACTTTTGTAGTAAGACCATTCTCTGTGGCAACGCAGATGAGCCTGCAGGACAAAGATATGTTGCATCAGAATTTCATTTTACTGAAAGTGTACACTCTTGCACTGTTTCTATTGCTTCTGCAGGTGGGATGGAACAATTAGCGTGAATTTACAACAGAACCTGTATTTTTGTAGCAGCCTTGGTCTGCTTCCGGAATCTGAATTCATTTCGGGCAGTTAATGCTCTCATGCCAGTCTGTAATGTGATAGCAGAATGCCACAATGTTGAGTAGGATTGCCAGGCAACGTAACATCTGTAGTTCTTCTGTATCTTCAGAGCAGCCGCTTGACGCCGTAATTGTTCATATAGCTTGCAAGCCAATATACCTAATGAATCACCAGCGGATACACCGAAGAGACAAGCCTTCAGTAACTATTTTATCTGGAAACCATTCATTATATTCTTCCATATAATAGCATATTTTGCAAAGAGAGGTAAAAATAATCAGAAAATAGCATGCACGAGACCACAAGTAAACAATACCTCGCCAACATGATTGCATTTGAATGGCCGCCTGGCGTATTGTGATGAACTCCTTCCTAGCAATGTAAGTTCGAATCTGCCTTTGAATAATTCTGGCTGCATTTCCAAGAACCTCTGCTCTTCTTGCATCTAGCTCAGCCATTTGACCAGCTCTTAAGAAGACTTTCGTCTTGCCCATCTGCAAAGCCAAGGAGAATTCATATATAAGATAAAGATGAATTACAAGATTCTGCAGGTTATTACATTGAGAACATATCGCACAGTTTTGCAGAACAAGAGAACTTAGATATAAGTAAATGCCAAATGAATACAAGCATGTTTAAAACATTTGACTTGAGGATGTGGGAAGAGGTGCAAGCATACCTGATAGCCTTTCAATCCCATTTTGTCCAGAATCATTTGGCATCCCACCTTGTCATCATAGCTGTAAAATGAGCATTTCTGCTTCATTAGGAACCAAAGAATAGACGTAGCTAGAGACGGCAGGAGACCATAAATATGACGCAAAATTATAAGTAGCCAGAAATACATAAAAATATCTGGGAGACCATTCCAGGAGTTGAATTTGTTTAGGAAAAAGTGAACCCATCACTAACCTTCCATCCAAAACTTCCGGAGCAAGAACACCAAATCGGAGAAGAAACTCATCAAAGCTTCGCCTAGTGGGGTACCCAGCACAGCTAATTCTGATAGCTTCCAGAACACCCTATAGAACAAAAGAGAACGAAATATCCTATAAGAAATACGAAATGCAAAAAGTTAAGAAGTTCAGTTTAGACCTCCTTAACCAATACTGAGCAAAAGATTTAGCATATACTCACACCACATCGCAACTGCTGTATGACATTCAGATTCTCAAAAATAGCAGGCTTCAGAACATTATTGGGCTTCACACACCGAATATAGTGAGGTTCCGTTGAACTCAAGGTCTCCATTAAAGATTGGAGTTGTTGCTGCAAGTATCAACACAGAACAAATTCATTGATGACATATTATTATTAACACGTACCAAAACTCTGGTGTCCAACGTGAAGGAAAAAATGGACGACCAGAATTTTGGCTACTCTCCTTCTCTTGCAAAATATGGGGTGTTGAGAAAAGAGAGAATGATAACAATTCAACAGCACAAGACTGCACTATATTTCGCTATGTTTTCATGTTACATTGGTGGATACTTGAAAAATACCCTATCCTATGCTATGTTTTCACATTTTAGAAAAATTGTCTAGATAGTAGCTGTTTTGCTTGTGATTACAACACCACAATACACTTAGTTGATAAAATCTATTTACTTATCTCAAATAAAAAAAGATAGGAAAGAGACACTACTAAAATGCCACAAAGCACATAGTAACATATTTAACAAAGACCAGAAGATCATCTGTTTAAAGCTTTACCAGAGTGTAGCTTTACCACAATGTGCTCATAATAATAGCACAATGTCACTGAAATGTAAAATGGTTTCACAAATAACATATGAAATTTCAAGTGAAAAGATTTTTGCCCATAATTCCTGACATTGTCTGAACTCTGGAATGTATAATAGCACAATGTCACTGAAATGTAAAATGGTTTCACAACTAACATATGAAATTTCAAGTGAAAAGATTTTTGCCCATAATTCCTGACATTGTCTGAACCCTGGAATGTATTTGAAAAACTAACTCCAGAATTCAATATTCCTGAGATCTGGAAGATAAAAGACTTCTAGATCAAGTTTGACTATTAAAAAAAAAAACAAAAGTCAGTTATCTAACCAACCCTGTTCAGTTTTTATGGAAATTAAGACCAGCTGAAGAGTTTGAGAAACAGCCAGCCTCATGATAAGAGACTCCCCAGAAAGTTTTGGGCTAAATTTAGATCATGTTTGCACCCATAAAAGCCGTTCTAGTTATGGGGCAGAATGGTATTACTAATTTGGTATAGATACAGGGTTTATATCTCATCCATAAATTGGGTACAAACCATGGGTCCTGGGCTCACGAGTGTTTGTGCCATGCAGCAAATAGCAGCTGCTCATATGCAATTGCACAATTACACCACATACAAAGAAAGACATACAGAGACGGAGACAGAGATCCGTTGCACTTACAATAACACATCCAACTGGTCCAAATCATTAAAACGACATCAATAAAATTACACGAACTAAACCTCATCAATCAAATTCTATGACCCAAACCTTGCAAATCCAAAGAACTCACAACTTAGTCATAATTCACATTCTTGCTTGCAGTTCTTCCACAAACATGTCTCTTGAAAACAAAATCAACTCGGTTCTTAGTATACTAACCCAATACAGCCGTAATTTTGAAAAGTTCAACAAGACCCACAAATTCGCTTAAAAGTAGTATATGACAGCCATCCATCCTTGGCACTCTGTCGCTGAGACTTCAGTATGATGCTCAAAGGAGAGCTTCAGGACACATAGAAAGAAATACTTGTGAATTCAGAAGCAAGAAGATAACAGCAATGGATGAACTTTTTCCTAGGAACTTTGGAGTCAAATCATTTTCTGTAGCATTGCAACTTTGTGACAGCATCCATATGGTACATCAACAACATTTGTACAGTAATTCCATTGACCATAATCTAGCCATAATGGGTGGAATTGTCCAGCAAAATAGAGCTCTGTTTGCTTTTTATCTACTAAATGACTCAAATTACAAAATGGAAATTTTTATGTAACAGCAACTCAGTAAATTAACAGTATGGTGTCCAAAGATAAGCAACAAACTTGGCCATCCATTTCCAGTAGAATACATACAACACTTGAACCATCTTTAACCTCTAGCATCAAATCATATGTCAAATGGAATGGTCACATTCATTCCAAGTTTCCATTTCTCGTCATTCTAGAGTTCCTTTCTTTCTCTTGTGCATAGTAGTTAAGGAAAGCCAAGTAAAGTGCAGTACAAATTTACTATCTCCATGAGGGTAGGCGAAAAGAGATAGTACCTTAAAGCGGGAGCCAATAGAAGAAAATTTGGACGACCTAGATGATTCTTCAGGAAGTGGAGGAAATAAACCAGCTACAAAGGGACACTTTGAGGCTGTTAACAGATCCTGATGTTCCGCCACCACATAATCTTTGTTTTTATCTAGAAATAAATCTGCCATATATGTAACCTGCAAATGATGGAGGACAATACAGCATAAGATTGGAGAGAACTGCTAATATATAGAAACATACAGGATATACATCATTACCTCTCCAGCATAGTGAGAGATCGTAAAATTGGTGCGTGAAAGCTTAGGTTTGATGAAGCGCTTGTTTTTTGCGAATGTTTGGTACAACTTCTGAGCAAATGTTTCATGAGTCGATTTGGGGAACATGCTGAATCAAGCAACATGTCAAACTTGAATTAAACAGATGTGAAGTTGTAAGAGGATTGGAAACTGATATGAGCTTGTCCATGTTGTTAATATGATTCCAATAGCCACAACGACAAATGCAAACAACAAATGCTTATCATAAAAATTGACCCACAAATGGAGATGGAAAAGCAATATGTATGGAAATTAATTTCAGATAGGGAGATCAAAATAGATTAAAAGACTAGATACACACCATGCTTCATCCAGAAGTGCAATTATTCCTCCAGGTTTCTGCAAAATATTCAAGGATGTTAGATATAAAGAAGATGGACAAAGAGGTGCGGAAAACCATTGGTTATGACACATTTATCTTCAACAATTATTTCAAAATCCTAGTTAAACATGCAACCCATTAAAAATAACAGAGCATTCCATTCAAAAATGTGGTACGGAAGAATGCATACCTTTTCAATCAGATCCAGAACATCCTGGTTATCAACAAACTCTATATAGCTCCAATTTATCTGTTCCTTTTCATACTCTTCTTGTTCCATTTTAAACACATGCTGCAAATATGAAATTGAACAACTTGTTCAAATAAAAGGTTCGGCTGTTTAGTTAAAGAAACAATCAATATATCACAATAAAGGGCTATAACCTGGTTGAAATGTTGCTGCAGCTTTTCATTGGTAAAATTGATACAGAACTGTTCAAAACTATTGTTATTTACAAAACCAAAAACTATGAGAATACGCTCCAGTAAGCTACATTCAAAATCAAAGACTACAGTCAAAAGATATTTTTAAGGGCTTACCTATTCTGCTTAAAACTTTCAAACCCATATATATCGAGAACTCCTATTATTGAATTTGAGTTTGGATCCTGTCCAATTGATATGTTTATTTTCTCCACAATCCTAGGGGAGATAAAGAACAGTTGTAAACACCAGACAAGAAAAAGAACTCCAAAGAGTTCATACATAAATATTTATTCGACAATAGGCACAAGTGATCAAGTTCCATACCAATCAAATAAACGAGAGTACATGGTTTTCGCCAAAGCATCCCTGCTACCAACAGCTGCTTCTGGATCCAAAGTCCTTGTAATAACCTCCTCAGGTGTCACCATCACACGCTTAATGAGTGCATCTTCCAAGCTCTTAGCATCACACCTGTTCCATAATTTTTTTTTTTTTACTATTAGATTTCTACTTGAAAATAAAATACACAAGAATCAAGGAAAAATAAGCCTACTTGAGCAATTCAGCTGTCACACCAAGATGGAATCTAGATTTCTCATCCTTAATCACAGAAGAATCAATCTCCTTCCCCTTCGCAAACTCAACATTACCAAGATGAAGAATTGCAGCCACAACCCTAAAAATTGCCTCCTGAAACATATTGTAACGTGAGAAATTTAAAGAATAAGCACCATACGGCACCAGGATATAAGGGGGCCAACCTGTTCTTCCTCACTGATTCCAACTATATCCATGGCCCGTCTTGTTGCAAGATATTCTTCAGCATCATTTACTCCATCAAGTTCATAGCAGTTGGACTGATTAAGATAATGGAATGATTTTGGATTTCCCAACCTATACTTCTCCTTCTCCTGCAAAGCAAAGTCAAATCTTTCTTTTAATTGTTCAAACAGCATAATTAGTAAAATAAAATTAAAAGACTACTAAAAGTCACACACTCAACCATAATAATGCCACGCTAACATTACCCCTCATGTTATCATCAGAAAACAATTACCTCACTTGGTGTTGCACAAAGAAGATAAAAGCAGTGGTAATTTCTTTCAGGACTAGATATCTGGCAAACACGAGATCTTTCCAGCAGGTAAGTTCGTATGGCTGCCCCAGAGATCCTTCCGCTCTTATCAAATTGTATCTCAACAAATTTACCAAAGCGACTACATTGAAACATCATAACATAAGGAAAAATCCAAAGTGTCTAAACATATTTAAAGCTAATGGATAAACAGAAGAAAATACAAGAACCAAAACATATATGGAGTATAATCAACCAAGTAAATATCTCTACCAAATTTATCAAAATTCAAAAAATAAAAATCTCACCTTGAGTTATTGTTCCTTACTGTTTTAGCATTTCCAAATGCTTCAAGAACGGGATTGGACTATAAAATTCAAAACACTGATTCAGCAACAATGTCCATCCAGGTGAAAACTAGCTATAAGAACAAATTTTTGCATCCATCTATACGAGTAACAGAACATGAAAAAGAGAAAAATCCATCTTACTTCTAGAACTTGCTGTTCAACCGTCCGTCCTTCAACCCCTGACCGACCACCTAGGTATGCAAGATATCTCATAAGCATCTTTGTTGTTTCAGTTTTACCAGCACCACTTTCACCACTAACCAAAATTGAATTGCTTTTTCCCTCATTGATCATTTGCCTGAAGGCAAGAAAATGTTAAAGAGGCATGCCAGCAAAGAAGAAGACAGACAAAGAAAAATGCCATCCCAGAGATAAGACAGCACGGATTATCAGATATTCACCGATATGAAACATCGCCAATTGCAAAAACATGTGGACTAAGCTCTCCAAATGCTGCTCCTTTATACTGTTCCATCATGTTACTATCATACAGGTGAGGAATTTTTTGAAAAGGATTCACAGCAATCAATATATTTCCAGTGTATGTCTGTGAATCGATTGAAGGAAAACCACACATCAGAAATTTGCTTTCAAATCCATTAAAGAATCCTAACAAGCATTTTGCATAATTGTGAAAAGATAATCAAGTCTTACATATATTTCATTGAGCTCGTATCTGGTAGACAGGTTTTGCAGAACACCTGGCTCATGTAAGTATGAAAGCTTAGTCATGTCATCCACACCTCCAGGAGGAGCTTCAGTATCCTTTGGAAACACTTTCGATATGTTTGCGACGACCTAAAATCAATTTTCAACCATAAGAACCTTCTGATTACAGATAAAATTGCTTCCTCTCAAGAACATGTCAAACCAGTATCTAAGCTGAAAAATTAACAACTAATGGCTGCAATCATAGTCTTTTACCCCTTTTTAATCTTTCACTAAAGTTTAAAGACACCAATGCACTTACCAAAACTACTAAAGTTTGCTGACATGTCAATCTCACTTTCCATTTATAATCTTTCCTTGTACATAGTTTTATTAAAACACTGTATGAAGTGTCAAGATTAGCACTTTTCCACTTCAGTCGGTTCATCTTTCTCCACCAGAGATTTGAAGTCCACATTCATTTTTGGCAAGTCAAACAATATCGACACAAGAATTGAAGGAGAATATTATTGATTAAACACTATGTTTCCTTTAACAATTAAATATTTTTGCAAGGAAAAGTGCTTGTTCAATGAAGCTGGTTATCTTATAAAACTTGGAATTCAATATCCATCAACTTGTTAAGCTTCATGCCCAAGAAAAAAATATAAAGCTGATATTACTGATTTAACCGTTTGTCAAAATATGCTTCTACAAGGATAAATAAAATGAGTTATAAGGAGATACAAGTACAAAGTATTGGAAGATTCAATATTCACACAAAAACACAACACAGATTATTTATCAAGGCAAAATTATTCGCATCCAGCAACCAACCAAGGTTATCACATATCAAAGGTTCTCTTTCCCGCTTACTACTTCAGCCATCCCCATAACTAGGGAGTGAAGTGCACAAATTAAGCTATTAGCATAATTGCACTCACTTTTTTCCCATTCGTTGTGTGAACATGAACATCTTGACCATTAATTTGGGTTACTTCTCCATCAATCCATGCCAAGACGGGATCCTCAATCCATACATGAGAACCAACAATAATATTAACTGGCGATGCCTGCAAATTACCAATAGCATTAGACAAGTAAAAAATAAATAAAGAACTGAATCTTATGTCAATTCAGAACAATTATCACAAGTTCTCTGCTTGTTATAATCCAAAACACACGCCACCGTAAATAATATCATGAGAAAATAGAGAATTTCAGTACACATGAATTATTCATTCTCTATGAATGAATACTAAATGCAGCCAAAACTGTGTACAGATGAAAACAAAATAGTTTCCCCGTTATCTAAACATAATTTAGTTGGTTTCTTAAAAAGGTCATCCATAGATTCATGTAAAGAAGTTTAGGAATCCGACATGAGGACTGCATGTGCAACTAAGATAAACTAAAAGTCCAGAACTGGAAACAGTTTAAATTCTCAATTAATAAAAATAATAATAACAAGAGTTAAGAAAAGCTTCACAGACATGTGTGATTTTTTACACCAAATTCAGGATATAAACCAAACAAATGACAAATTCGAGTGAACAGTTTATCTAATGTCAATGCTCTAAGACACCCAATTCATAAGCATAGCTTTGAACGGGCAAACATTCTTGTACATGAGTTTCTTTCTATAAGGCAGTTGTCAAAAACAGTCATTTTTTCCTTTTAAATTCACTTCAAGAAACTATTGACTGAAGTTCGTCTGAAGCATTTCAAGGCAGAAACTCAGTGAATTTGTGACTATGTATTTTTGATGATTGGCGAACAAACTAAACAATTCTGTTCAGTTTATAAGATGACAAAAATAGTCATTTTTTTCGTTTAAATTTACTTCAAGAAACCATTTACTGGAGTTTATTCTGAAGCATTTCAAGGCAGAAACTCAGTCAATTTGTGACTCAGTCTGTTTAGATGATTGGCAAACAAACTAAACAATTTGCTTTCTGCAATCAGTGTTGCTGGGCCATTAAATAGTGCTGAAAAGAAAATCAACCTGGAGAAGTAAAATAAATTGAGCATGGGCTGTTCAACAAGGCAGAAGGGTAACCTCTTTTAAGAACAGCATGTTATCCAAAATCTCTCTTCCAACATTATATCACTCACTAAAGTGACTCTAGTATGCCATATAGTTCAATAACTACTAGGATATGCTATAAACCAACATTTAGATGCAAATGCATTATCAGAATATAAGACAAAGGCCAAAATTGGAAAGAAAGTATCCACAAAAGTACAACCACTACTTCTTGAAACACCAGTTCTTCAATGGCTTTGTTAGTCATCACAAAGAAACCTCGACAAACTAGTTATTCCGCAAGGTTAACATAAAAAGGGAACAAATATTTATCCATAAGTTGGAAACACTGCTAAGTATACATTTGTTCGGACAGGACCACTTGTTTTTCAATTGTATGATACAGAAACCAACCTAAGGGCCAAACTAAGCTAATTTCACCACATATTTTCTCGTCCCAACTATAATTGAGAGATCACTTGTTCAGCTACAAGGTTACCAAAATATATCAAATATAACATTTACAAAACCTTCATAATCACCACATCTTTATATTGCTTTAACATCTTTAAACTGTAAAATTAAAAACTAAAGAATAGGAAAATTTAAAATAAACCGTGAATGATTTATTCCTGACAATTCAAAATTCTACCTGGAGCAACTAGCAATTGCATTTCAATTTTATTTGAATCTATAAACAATATACACGTTTCCACGGCAAAATAAACAGAATTCGACCAAATATATTTCAATTCATAAATTTTCGTCACAATTTCATGTATTATTGCACATGCAATTATACAAAATTTTAAATTAAATAATTCCAAACAAATAAGGAAATAAAAAAAAAAGGAAAAAAATTGTAAAACAGAAACTAAGCTGACAGGATTTGACTTCAGCCAAAGAGAGGAAAGAAATGAATTAATTAGTCAAAACAAATTCAAAGCACTAATCAAAACCGTCGATACTGCACGGACTTACCATTGGTGAGTTTCCGTAGCTACCGATCTCCTTCGCCTCGTCGTCTCCAACTCATCAAGCGGAGCGAAAGAGACCGCCGGCCAAACGGAGCTCGGACTCAGTGAGTTCAGATCGGAGGCAGCCAACTCGGCCGGAAACTTCCACAAACAAACAAAGTTTGTTTCTCAAATAACAATAATGATTAATTATTCTCAACACCTTCAAAAGCTCACCAAAAAGCCTTCCTACTTTCTCTCTCTAAAATTTATACATATAATAACAATAATAATAATATTTCTACACACAGAACCAAAAATAATATATATATAAAATCAAGCAATTGTGTTTTTCAGTGTGTTTATTTATTTCAAACAAGAAAATAATGAGAAGTAAAGTGGAAATGATTTCTCGCTCTAAACTTTGCTCTGTTTTGTTTTGTTTTGTTTGTTTCTCTCTCTAAAGTTTAAAACTTTTTTGGTTTTTAATTTTTAGCCGTGGGAGAGTAGGTTGGTGGGAACTGGAAGTGGGCCACCACCATAGGCGTATAGGAAAGGATGCTCTGTGTGTGAGGAGAGAGAGAGTTGGAATGGGCGCTGAACACGAAAACCGACATTAGGGGAGGCGACATTTTTAGTATAATACGGCCAATTAAACGGAAAATATTCAAGCGGATCGGGTCTATGGGTGGAACCGTGAACCCTGTAATCCACCTTCTTTTCCATCTTCCAAAAGTACTATAGGACCTACATGAAATCCACAAAGAACCCACAGAAGAGCCTACTTTTGATGGATGGAGAAGAAGGAGGACCACAGGGTCTACGACCCCACCCGTAAACTCGATCCACCTAAATATTTCCCTATTGAACTTGGTTATTTGATGTTTGTATGCCTGGATTAGAGATTAGTTCATATTTACCCAATTAGGCCTTGAGATTTAGGGAAACTTTGGGCGTCTTTGATCATCATTTTTTCAATAATTATTTTTCGCACATATTTTTGAGTTCATTTTTTTATCTCACAATCACATCCGTATAAAAAAAAAATGTTACGATAACATTTTTTTAGAAAACCTTCTAACGAAATGTCATTCACACAGATTCTTGATATTACGTTTGCGCTGTTAGTTTTTTATTGCAATTATAATATCAATTATGTTCGTGGTGTATTGAGAATTCTGAAACATATTTTCGTATGTCAACAAAAAAAAATAAAAATAAGAAACATACTTTCGTAGAGAGATTGGTATGCAATCTCGATATGCCATTTGCACAATAACCATCTAGAAAGGAAATTTGGCCGTTTTTAGGGCCAATAATTATGCATCTCTATTAGCTCTTTTTAGCTTTTATTATGAAGAAATTTCTATGTGAATATTGTCATATGCGGGATAAAAGAAAATGTTGCATGATATGTTAATGCAATCTGAAAATTAGCAAGTTCACTACCAACAGGCCCAACATATCGCAATAATATGGCAGAGACAGTATTTTGATAGTTTTCATCCTTCGTTTTGACCTTATTTAATTTTTTCTCTATACTTGTGTAATTGGAATATGAATATTTTAAAGGCAATCTTTGAGAAAAAGTAATATCCTTGTGATGCCATTTGCTTTGTGAATAAGCTTAAATTAAATTGAATTAGTATTGAGTTATTGACATAAAAAGAAACATACTATAATTACTATTGGAGAAATTAATTTGTTAATAATATTGATTTGATTTATCTAAACGTTTTTCTAAACATTTTCTAAAAGTAACGGATTAGTATGCTATTTTTTTTTGGTTGGCATTGTATTTTTTATTTTTTTTTATTTTTTTGCATATGAATACGGATAAAGTGAAGTTCCAATCTTCTGCCCTTTTGTAATTGTTCTAAACTTGAAATTATTTCACAAGAAATCAACACAAAGAATATGCAACAATTTTTTCACTTCAAACAATCAAATTAAGAAAACGAGCGATAACAAAAAAAAACTTATAATTTATCTTTTTCATGTGTTTTACACAATATCCGGTTTCACAAAAATTAATTAGTTTTATTTCTAACTCCCTTATTCCATTATTTCTCGTGGGTAGTTGTAAAACTTCATATTGAGTAATTAACATTTAGAGTTTATAAGATTCACTGTTTAACTTATGACTTTTTCCATTAGACATTAACAAATGCACGTAAAAGATTATTGGCAAGATAATTAGGAATCAATTGGCCGAGGTTCTTGATTAAGCTTGTAGAAGCAAAATGAAGAAGGGAAAGTGAAAAGAAGAAAAATGAAAAGGCAAAAAATATTCTTGCAACATATTTTTCTTCGGTAAACAGGTGTAGCAACACAACAACACTAAGATTATGCTATGCACGTCTCTCTCTCTCTCTCTCTCTCTCTCTCTCTCTCTCGGTAGAATTGTCACTCCATCTGTTATGACAGTATGACTAGGACAAGAATCTCATGATATTCTTACGTCATATGCTTGTACTTGATAGCATTGGTACGAATCTAACACCCTTTGTAGATATAAATAATTGGGTTACATATTAACTAAGCTACACCACCTTCATTATTATTTGAGAGAAAAAGGATGGAGCCATCACAATCTCTATTCCCCATACCATATTATATCGTACAAGGATGATGCATGAAATTTCAATTATATTGTACTATATAAATATAATGGGTTATTTTTATTTAGTATTCAAAAAGTAAATTCATCAATAATTAAAGTGATGTAATATAATTGATAATAATACATTATGTGACAACATAAATAATATATATATATATATATATATACAATTTAATATTTTTTCAATACTCGACGACCTATTTTACAGGAGCTTAGGGCATATGCCTTCCAAGTATGGGATCAAAAGGGACTTCAATGACATTAGTTTTTTCGTTTTCACCAGCTTTAGTGTCAGTAATACTAGCAGAAGTTATACCTAATAAAACGGACTAAAGATCAAAGAAATTAATACCCGAGGGGTGATATCACAAATAGACGTGAATTTAGCTGCATTTTAAGCGGATTCCGGTTGGCATTATTTTATGGATATATTACAAGCAACCTATGCGCCGGCGGATAAATAGTTTAGCTATATTTTTGTGAGGGACAGAGAGGACTTCCGTGCAAGACACCCACACAATACAATCTTCAGACGCACCCGAAACGTATAATTGTTTTCCTTTTCATATATAAATTTTTTGTTGCTTACCCCACACACACACACACACAGAGGCCTATTTATTTTCAATTTAAAAAAAAAAAAAAAAGGACTTGGAAATTTCAAAATGATTTAAAAAACCTAATTCATTTTGCCATCTCACGTATGCACCAATTTGCTAGAGTTGTATTCTTTTCAGTGATCAAAGTGTCAAAGACACAAGGATTATGCAGTCAAGTTTCACTAGTATGTGAGTTAATAACGCACTTAATTTTCTGATGGTTAGTCTACATATTGTTAGTTTTATAATTTTTTCTTATTTACTCTACCATATTATTTGAATTTTTTCTCTCTATATAAGAATATTGTTGTACTGAGAAAGAGAGAAGATAAAAGAAAATAAATATGCAGATGGCAAGAGGATGTGTAGACTTTCTTGAAAGTCAGCATCAGTTCCCCCACCTGAATTGAATTGATGCGAATACATTAACATCTAGACTTTTTTAACATGTTCATTCACACGCAAATAAATATACATCACGCAGCCACTTTTCCTTTTAACTTTTTTTTCAGTTTTTTGTGCGGTGGTGGGGCGGGGAGGTGTAGAACATTCAACGCTACCTTCTGAAGTTGATTTGTTATTGTCTTTATCTACTCTTTATTTTTCTAAGCGAGGCTAATTGGGCGGTGGCAAAGGAAAAATGACTTCAACCTGGTTAAATAACGTTCTTCCTTTGTTGAGTATTGTCTGCATAATTAGATAACCTGAACTCTTTCCTCCCTTCGTTAAAGAAAAATAAAAGGGGAAGGAAGTAGAAGAAAAAATTTATTTCGTCTAATCTTGATTTCAATTCGATATTGGAGATCATTTTAGTGGAACATTCCTTTGCAAAATGCATAATTTTGATTTCGTCTACTGAAAATGAAACGACCATTTGAAACAAGAATCTGAGAATATGTAGATCTTTTCGTATCTAATTCAAATTAAAAATAAGCAAACTTGGGGATATTATGATATCAATTCTATATTATGCAGATAACTCTGTGGCTAACAGTTTTAATATGGGAAGTGAAATCAATCTGCCAAAAGAATTGAAACAAATTTCAGACAATCCCACAATAGGAGTTGGCATCAGGCAGCTTGCCAGCTTTTGGACAAACGCAAAGAGTAAATCTAATGAATTGACTAAGCTCACCCAATTGCTGTCAGAGGAGCAAATAGAGCAGGCAAAACAATATGAAACGTTGCATTAAGCTGGTAGTATCACGTTGTCAGGCTCTCAACTTGGACCAACTCCATTATGTGCCCATTTTACTTTCAGTTAATTTATACTTTGTCCTTAATTTCTTATATTGTGAACAATTGGCATCTTGAAAATATTAACTACGTCCAAATTGGTTCAATTGCATATACTACTTGCGAAACGCATGAAAAATATGCATAATTGCACAATTTGATGCCCCACCACATTTTCTGACGGAACACACGTGGTTTGCATGAGAATGATTTACATTATTATATACATGCATGGTGTTGATCTACATATTTTATAGGGTTAATAATACTTTCTCCCTTGAAGGTATAGGGTAGTCACACTTTACCTCCCTGAGCTTTAAATATATTCATTTTGTCTCCCTATTAAATGGGTGAGAGAAAATGTAGTTAAATAAAATACTCAAATGATACAAATACCTTTATATTGGCAGAAAAGAAAATTTTGGAAAAAAATGCAATCGTTACAGCATTTTTTTAAAAATATTTCTTAAAAAATTCCAAATAAAACAATCTGCTGAATTTTAGATGCATTAAATATAAGAAATAGCTAACATGAAGTTTTACAATGATGTCATAAAATATTATACTTCTAGTACCATTCGAGAGGTATTTTACTAATTTCGTACCAAATAAAAATTACACTGTTATGAATGAAAAACTAAAATTGAGATTTTTGAGATTGTAAGTTAGGAATTTTTCTTAAACCAAGAAAAAAAAAGTAAAAAAAAAATCGAAACTTTCCACCAAGACAAGGGTAAGTCAGAATATTTTGAATTTTTTTAACTTTTTCTTTTCTTGGTTTAAGGAAAATTTTTAACCTATGACCTCAAAAATCTAGGCTTTAGCTTTGCATTCATAATAGTGCAATTTTTATTTGGTACGAAATTAGTAAAATACCTCTGCAATGGTACTAAAACTATAATTTTTAATGATATCATTATCATATTTCTTGTTAGTTATTTCTCATATCTAATTCATCTAAATTTTAGCAGTTTGTTTTAATTGGAAGATTTTCAGAAATACTTTTAGAAAATATTGTAACAGCTGAGTTTCTTTTTTTCTTTTTTCCAAAATTTTTCTCTCTACCAAGTTAAGGGTATTTATGTCATGTGACTATTTATTTTAACTATGTTTTCTCTCACTTAACAAATGAAGGGGGGCAAAATGTATATATATTTAAAGTTTAGGGAGGCAAAGTGTAACTACCACATACCTTCAAGGGGTAAAGTGTTATTAACCCTATTTTATATACATTTTCATTAACACCTAATTTTTGTCCTCGGGTATCTTACTTGATAAATGAAGGATTAACTAATTTGAATAGATATGATATACTTATAGTATAAAAATAGTCAAGGAAGAATGTATATTCTAGATGTCTTTTACAATTCGTATCGATCAGAACATGATTTTAAAATTTATATTAATGATTCTCATATAAATTTAGTACCAATTAATTATTATGTAAAATAAGATCTTTACTTTCGAAAAGATATTAGGACATGTTTGTTTAATTAGTGAAACTTACTATGTAGAAAAGTGAACAGCACTATATTATATATTATATGACATAAGCAGTTGAAATGATTTAGGACACATTATTTACTAATATGCAAGATATTCAAAATAGAGATTTGGAGTACAAATTATCAAAATAGAAAAAAAATTTTAAGAAAAAAAAAAAGGACAAAGAATTGGCCGGTTGGGTAATAAAGGAGCCGTTTGGTTGAAATTCTTCAATTATTATCACTATAGGTATCATTAACTCCACTATGAGTATGGATTTTGGTGATTACCCCTAACATGTTTGGTTTAATAATAAAATGTGTATCATTCCCTTCAAAAGGATTAATAAGTTTGATAGAATAGTACTTTATGAGAAATCGTAGAGATTCCAATTAGTCACTTTCATTTCGATTAAATAATAGTAATAATTATTTTTCAAACATCAACAATGGATGTCGTTATTACTCATACTCATTCCCTTTCTTGATTCTCTTAAACCAAACACTCCCTTAAGTGTTTCTAGACTAAACATTCGCACTAGCCACAGCAAATTGCCCGGTTTGTTTCAGCCTCCAGACGTGTCAATACAAATTCCAGCTGCATATCCAACCCAGTAAATGTACCCAGGATATACAAAACTGTCAAATTTCATTTTTCAATCTTACGGTGTATGTACAGTTCAAACCTTTATTTTTATTTGCTTATACCATTCCAGTCTGAAAAAATGAGGCATCAGACATTCGATATATACCCTGTTAAGTGAACAATCCGAGCGAGGAAAAGTATCGTAGAGTCATTCTGGTTTGATGTTCTGTGGCCGTTGTAAACTACTTTATTCAATGGTATGTAGTTCCCAAATACTTTTACTCTTAGCCCTGGTGCAAGTCATCCGCTTCTAGATTTGCAAAGTTTAGGCGCCTCCAATTGAGTAAAAATATTTTCCCTTCATTTGCTGCGCAGATGTCAAAGCAACTAAATTATGCCAAATTACAAGAACCAAATATCTGATTCACAAAGTAAAAATAAGATTAATTCAAGATTTAAAAAATAAGCTTAATTTGGATTAAGTCAAGGACATAATTAACGAGCGTTTTCACTTTCAGTGCCACATCAGCAAAACATAAGAGGGGCAACCAAACATAAATGAAAGAGATACTATACAGATTGTACAAGCAAACATGTAATCTTAAAATTAATTAATTTACTGGAATATTTAGGAAATTGGTCAGGAAACTAAGCAAATTTTAATGATACACTTACTCATCACACGCAAGGTATTTGAAGCAGATGCAACAACAAACACAAGGCTTAATCCCCCCTGCTTTAAGCACAAGCCTCAAGAGTACCGATAAAATGCTATGCTTTTGTCATCAGATACACTTGCAAGCAAACAGGATCGTACATCTGTCCTTAATGGTGGTCCAAATGCCACTGCCCAAACCTTGTCAGTGTGGCTGGAGAGTATCTGTGTAGCTGCCCTCATCTTCAAATCCCACAACCTAACAGTATTGTCACTTGAACCTGTTGCAATTGCTGCTCCATCCAGGGAGGTATCCAAACTCAAAACCCAGCTTGAATGACCTGACATTGACATAATTAACGTTTTCCCCTCGGCATCATACACATGCACATGGCCATCATCTGAGGCAGAAAAAAGCACCTTCGAATCAAGAGGTACAGGTGAATATACAAGAGAGCGAACAGGCAGGCAATGGCCTTCCAGGTGATGTAGAAATTTGGCTCGCGTTATGTCAAAAACAGAGATAGTGCCATCCATTGAACCACATGCAAGATGTCTTCCATCGGGGCTCCAGGCGACTGAGAGGACAAACTTTTTGCTGCCACTTTTATCAGAGGGCTTTGAGCTTTCGGGGCAAGGAATTGACAGTGTAGCAATCGTTTTCCATTGAGCAGTATCAAATAGCTTGACTGAAGCACTGCTACCTCCAGCTACAGCTAGGATTGTACCCTATAAAGGAAGATAGAAACAGCTAAAAGCTCAGTGATCCCAGGGCTTCAAAGGAAGACAGTACCTCCCAAAGTTCTTTAGGTAGCTACTGACAGTCTGTTTCTACATGGGCAAGCAAACTACGATAGGAAATTACCAAGGACAGTGTAAAAAAGGCTAAAACATTTTAAGCAAGCAAATAATGCTTGTGAACTTATTGATACTAGACAACAAGAAATTAAATCATACACGTTCTGAGTGTATGTCACTACCCAAAAAAACAACGTGACTTTGAATTTGCAATGACTCAAAGCTAAAAGAAATTAATCAATGACAATGCTGACCAAATGTACTCTAACCCCCCACCGTACCCTCTCAATAATTAAGGCAATGGTGTGATGATTCGTTGCAAAAGCCACAATAAGACGTGAACACTGTTGTTCCAAATTTCACAAAGTTCATTTCATTAGACAGTTGGAAAAAGATTCTCCAGGAGTTTTACTCAAAGTTTCAGAAGAGCGTTGCAGTACTGATAATGATTTGCCTAGAATATGTCCTATGATGCATAAACCTGCGACCAAATTAACATTCTTGGGTATTTTAAAAGCTTAAAAATCAATTCCTAACCAAAAGGAAGGGAGTAGCTGCAGCTATGAGGACAGCACAAGCAATGTGGGCACATTGCTTGCGAGTCCAGAAGAATGATGACTGGGACTAGGTTGTTTGCCGTTGCAAAGGAAAATATATTAGCCATAAAAGGAGGAAGCACAAAGTTAGATCGTCTACAAGTTTAACTCTTGATCTCAGCTCAGTTCAGATTTTTGTAATTTATGGCTATAAGCAGTAATATATATTCTTGCTCTTCGATATTTTAGAGGTTATGGCATTTGCTTATTGAAAACTTCATTTTGTTGCTCTCTCTCTCTCTCTCTCACACACACAGACACACACACTCTCCCTGTTATATACAAAGGACTATTCAATCTGCGGTTATATATCACAGTGTAGATCACTTAACGCAACTCCTCCCAGAATGCAATTGACATAAATTTCTTGGAACATTCAACACATACATGCCTTTGTTTGGCAAAAACTGTGTATCAACAATGAGTCAATTTAATAAAATCACATGTTAAGGCACAATGCAGCTAATACTGCTACGAAAGGATAAACAGAAGGGAAACTATAGTGATTGCCAAGCAACATGTTTCAGCTTAGCCAGCAATAACAATGCCAATTACAGACACTCTAAGGACTCCATTACATCATTGCTGAGATACATAGGTTAATTTTTTTTTGCCTCAATTCCACCTTATTCATCTCTCTTGCACCCTCTTCCCTCACCATAAGAAGGTTCCCACGGAAATATCTAAAGCTAGAAACCAACATAAACCTGATTTCACTTAATTGTCCCTTTCTCAAGACGAGAAAATTGATTCATCTAAAAAATTCATATATATGTGCAGTAGAGCTCAAAACTCATAATATGTTAACTAATCCATAAATCTCTCCCCTAAATATATAATCTAAAAGACATAAATTCACTCCAGTAGTTATAATTTAACAGTGCAGCTACAACTATATTTATATATTTTCACCTACAATTGACACGAATAACCATCAAAATTCCAACACTTTTAAACTAATAACATACAAAAAAGACACATTCTTTATAACAATTGAATGGTTTGCACAAGCTTTCCATTTCCAGAAAGAATAAGTACGGGGTTTTTACCTCGGGATTAAATTGCAATTGCCAGACTTCAGGGGGGGCGGCTTCCAGGGTGGCGATGGCGTTATTGGTGGCAACATCAAAGACCCTAACAAAGCTATCGATGGAGGCGGAGGCGGCCATCCTGCCGGAGGGATGGGCGGCGACGGAGACAACGCCGAGGGAGTGGCCAGTGTTGGTCAGGAGGCATCTTTCATTGCTGGGGTCCCATAGCCGGACGGTCTCGTCGAGGGAACCGGTGAGGAGGCGAGGGGGAGCATCATCTGTGGCTGGGACCCAAGTGGCTGTCCATATGGAGTCTTCGTGCGCGTTTCTGACAATCGCCGGTGAGTCTAGTTTCATGGTGGAGGTGGTGGTGGAATTTGGTCGGAGTAGGCATAGACGCTAACACTATGTATGTTGGGAAGAAGGAAATCGCAGAAAAGAAAAGAAAAAGAAGAGAAAGACTGTTTGGGAGTAAAGAAAAAAATGATTTTTAACTAAATTTTTTTGAAAAATTATTGGGAGTAAAAATAGGAGAAAAAAAAAGAAATGAAAAAAATTTTTGGGAGGAAATGAAAGAAAAGAAAAAAAGTTTTTCATTTTTTTTTTCCTTTTTCTTCTCCTTGCAACTTCTTTTTTCTTTTTTCTTTTTTCCATTTCAACTCTCAAATTAAACATAAGATAGTGACAAATTTCACGGTGTTTTTGTAGATATGCCCATATATTACATTGTGGTCAAATTTAGTGAAGTAAAGAAAAATTTAAGTAGAATTTTTTGAAAATTGTATATAGTGTGAAATTTGTGAGAAGCACAAGAACTTTTGCTTGGAAGTGTGGTGAGAGTTGTAAACAGAGAGAAACAACATGCAAGTTGGTATATTGATCGAATTGGAGGGAAAGAAAGTGAGACATCTTATAAAATTTCAGGAATATAATTTTAGAAATATGACACTTTCAACAAGAGAAGGTTCATTAATTTGAGGAGATATCCTTCTTATTCTTGTACTAAAACTGTACAAAACGATAGGAATTGAAGTTAAGCATAAGAAAGGTATACACAAAGATTAAAGAGCTACTTCAAGGAGAGTCAATACCCAACATTACAGATAGCAACTGCACAGTAAGTACATGTACTGATTAACAAATCCAGGCGACTTCCCTACACGAATATATGCTGTTCAAGGCATCCAATGAGAGTGGGGGATCCAATCTGAAAGACTCTGGGTTCTTCATGTGTAATTGTGACTTGTGAGAGTTAACCCGACTTTCAAGTTGCAACCCCACTTTTCATTTCCCAGCTCAATAATAGGCCACACCATTTGGAAAAGAGAGGCAGAGGGGGGCACTTGAAAGAAGCATGTTCAATGAATACTACTCAATCAGTGCATCCAACTAAGTATTTCTTCAGTTAATGAACGTGCAAGAGGTAAGGAATGAGGATGTCCGTACGTTATACCTTAAGTAACGTACATATCATAAATCTTGCTTCAGATTTTTTTGTCCAAAAGGATGTAGAAAACCTGGTGTAGACACCTGAGTTTACTAATTGAAGACTTTGAGCTCGAGTTGTCTATCTTTCAAGACACAAGAGTTTACTAATTGAAGACTTTGAGCTCCAATTGTCTATCTTGCAAGGTATCCATCTTTCCTTCACATGGACTTTATTAATTATTCTTTTTTTTTTTTTACTTAAAATTACTAGGTATTATTTCTGGTTGTGAGCGTGTAAAAAAAAAAAAAGGTTAAAGTCGCACTGGATTAGTTGGGAGCTGTTGAATCGGACTTTTCAAGAACAATGTCAAAAAGAGGGAGATGATAGATAGTTGGCTGCGGCCAACAAGCCAAGATAATTTTGTTTGGTAAGAAAAAATTACCAATATTTGGTGTTTCCGCAAAGTAAACGCCAAAAGGTCTAGCGGGGTCGATTGGGATGATTAGCATTCAAAAGCAGAAGGTGAGGTGAGTGGCTTTCAACTCTCAATTCAAAATTCGTGTTTGTTTGCCTTTAAACACTACCTTTTTTTCGTTTCTTTTTTACTTTTTCTGAGGGAGAGTTGAATTTAAAAACTTAAAAGTCTCATTTTATATACTCTTCCATAAGTTCTAGGAGGCAATTGATAGTACGAAATTGCAATACCAGAGCCCAGAAGTCTCACCACTAACCTCAAATAAAGTCGGAGTTTTCTCGCTTTTATAGTTTGATTTGTTTTGTCGTGCGTGGCCACACCATAACTACCAAATTCCTCGTCTCATGCAAAGACGAGAAGCTATGTTCACATGCTCTCAGAACAGCTAAAAGGCAAAAACTAGTTGTGCGACTTCCACATCTCATCAACATCAATTAATCTGTGTCGGGGAATAGTGATAATCATTTTGTGCATGTTTTTTCTTTTGTCATCTAATACTAGTTCCCTTCTATAGCTGCAAGCATAAGGGACCATCGGGGAGAATGCATGTGTCCTTAGCTTGGCTATACATAATTTTATCTAAAAAGGAATCCTTAAGAGTGTCGATAACATATCAGAAGCATATTTATTTTGGTCATTTTATTTCGAACATCCGTTTTTACTAGTATGATTCCCAGCCCCTCCAAGTTTGAACCAAATGGGAAGCCATAAAGAGACATTGAGAAACACAATCCAAGAATTTTGTGACACAAAACAGCTTTTAGAAAACAAGTATTTACAGAAAGCATACACATTTTTATTAGTATCTTATTTTTCAAGCATAACTGAACCCTCCTGAAACTGATTCCACACTTAGTGTCAACCAAGAAAGCTCTGAAAGTGGAAGAGAAAAAGCATTGTCAGAGCCCTATAGAACGAAGCATTCATTACTATGTTTGATCTTCAAAATCCTGTCTCCAATCCTCGAGCAAATATATTAACTCACATCAGCTGCAAGATGTTGCTCCAATTGAGAATAAAAAACACAATCAGAGCAACACTTCTCCTTTGCAACCTATACATACACTCCATAAACTATAACCTATACATACACAACCTATACTATTACCATAAACTAGTGGTAATAGTGAATAATTAGCGCTTTCTGTGAGTGCAAAAATTAGTACGAGTGGGAAAACTATTTTTTAAAAAAATTAAAAAAAAGAAAAAGAAAAAGAAAAATAAATCAACAACATTGATGTCACTGGGCATGCAGTCTTGGGCCTGGGCCTGGGCCTGGGCCTGGGCCGGGGCCGGGGCGCGGCTTATGCTTCTCTTTCATTGAGTTCATCTTCTCAAGCCTCCACTCATCCTTTAGCCTAGCAATGAAACTGTCAGCTTTCAGGTTCACATCCGGGCTCGGAAAGAACACCGACGGCCCAACTGAATCTGAACCGTCCATTGCGTCTGATGATTTGACTGACATTACATCAACGTCTTCCAGCTCCGGAGAACTACACGTGGAGCTGTGCTCGCTACGTATCCTGACAAAATCTCCGCGAGCCACAAAATTGAAGTCTGGCATTTTAAACGGCGGAGGTGGTGGCGGAGGAGGCATTGGTATCAGTGGCGATTGTACGCCGCTGTTTAAATATTCCTCGTAGTAGATAGTATTTGTTTTCGCAGGCAACGGCGGCTTCTTGGTTGTGGATAGCCGTCGCGCGACATGTTCCGGTGGTGTTGCCGGAGGTTGAGATTGAGTGTACTTCGATTTGGATGATACTTGTTGTGGTAGTAGTGGAGGAGGAGGCGGAGGCGGCGGTGGAGCTGAGTTTTCTGATTTGAACCTCCTGCTTTTGCTTCCGTGTTTGAAAAAATTATTGAAGATAGACGATGAAGGTGGCGGAGGTGGAGGCGGAGACTGTGGAGGAGCACCAGCAGCAGAGGATGACGAATTAAACCGCTTACTCTTGCTTCCAGTTTTGAAGAGATTATTGAAAATTGAATTCGGAGGAGGCGGGGGTGGCGGTGGAGGTGGTGGCGCAGTGGCGGAAACAGAATGTACACGTTTATTTTTGCTGTTTTTCTTGAAAAGATTTTGAAAGACCTTAGAAGGCGGAGGAGGAGGAGGCGGAGGCGGGGGTGGGGGCGGGGTCGGCGGGGTTTGTAGTGGAACGGTTGAATGTACAGACGGCGGAGAGTTTTCACTGGAACTCTCAGAATTGTTTTTCTTTTTCGCTTTCGATTTTCTCTTTATTTTTGTTTGATTATATAGTGAAGCAATGGCTGTTGTTAATTCCTTTGCTGTTCCGCTCTTTCTTCGCTGAAGTTTCTGCTCCGAAAATTGCTCAAACCCCATCGGTGGTGGTGGTGGCGGAGGAGGAGGAGCAGCTGGCGGAGGAGGTAATCGGATTTCTTCCAACTCAGCTTCACTAATCTTAGCTTCAAACCTCGGCTTTTCCACCTTTGCTTTACGTGGAACGCTCTGAAGAGAGCGCCCCCGCTTTAAACTCGCCGGTGGGGGAGACTGTGGCGCAGGAGGTGGTGGTGGTGTTGGCTGCTTTGATGGTGGTTCGGGAGAAGTAGGACGAGCTGAACGAACTTCAAAAGTATCCACCGGGATCACCTTGACTTCAGTCTCTTCCCCCTCCGTCGTGCTCCTCCGTGCACGGTGGTGGTGATGATCGGAAGCAGGTGGCTGCCTGTGCAAATTCACCTCAAAATCATCCATAAACCGGTACCTGGTTTCTCCGGTTTCCCACGACACCCCTTGTCTTAAATCAGGATACGAACTACTGCTCCTCCTCAACCGGCTACCACCGGTTCCCGGAAACCCAACCGGTGGAGTGTTAAACCATTGACTACTACTGCTTTCACTATGCTGAGCTGTTCTATCACCAGCACTTCTTTCATCTGAGGTTTCCGCCGCCGAAATGTCATCGTTTCTCTTGGCAAAAACACCACAAAGAATAGCAAATATTACTAAGAGGACATTGAGTGAATCCCAACTTTTCTTGACTGAATAAGTGGGACGGAGAATTTGAGTTGTATGGGAAAGGAGTGGAGGCACCAAGAAAAATATGACGAGTAATGCTAGGATTGGTACTAGGAGGATGAGTGATACAGGGCTGAAGATCGGAGGAGGCGACCAGCGGCGACGGCGTTGATGTTGGAAGATGACGTTGCTTGAAGGTTGGGACCAGAAGGGTGGTGAGTCTCCATCCTGTTCCATGGATTAGTGGTTGGTTTGGCTTTAGGTGGAAGAAGTTTTTAAAGCTTTTTTGAGAGGAAAGAAAAGGAGGGTTGGGCTATTTAAAGTGACTAAGGAGTACGAATATACTGCAAAATTCTTAAATGGTCGCTGTTGTGGTTTAAAATAAAGTCACATAAATATTTTTATATCATTTCATATCATCTTTTTACATCAATATGCATTATTTTGTTTACTTAGCTCTCTTTTAAACTATAAGTTTTACGAAAAGGCCGTAGACTCAATTCATGTAAGAATCTCCCTATAAATACAGTACCAGGGGACTCACAATTTCTCTCTTCCATTTTTCACAAGTTGATTACGGTGTAATTGTTCATTATTTTGATGTAACTGTATAGGATCGGGGTGTAACCACTTTTCATATGAAACGATTATACCCATTTTTAGCCTTGCTAAATCAATTTGGTCTGTTCATGTTTTATCTTTTTTATATAAGCCGTGAACTTGTCTCAAATGAAACTTTTGATACTCCGTACAGGTGAATATATTAGAACCATTCTATATGAAGAAATAATCGGAAATGAGGTTGATCGACTGGTATGATTTTACTACTTAATTTTTCTGTTGTTACAGTCTATTTTTGATTGTCAATGGATAAAAATTAAGTTTTATTGGAGTCCATAACTTGTCGTGACCTTAGAATAAGTGAATCTTTTTTACTCTTAAACTTTATCTTATAAAAAAAATTGATACATTACATATTTATGTGAATGCAAGATATTGGGACACACTGTACGGGAGAATTATTAAGGTCTTCAAAGGTTTTAACATCAATCATTATCTTAATTTTGAAAAATTGTACATTTATTTTGGGAGGGGCGGTGGATACTAGTTTTGATTGTATTGAATGTCTTCCAATTTATGGCCATTTTTTATGTTTATCTGATTACTGCAAAGGGCTTTATGTTTTTGGTACTATGGATATTCATACTCTGACATGGCCATCTCAATCTCATTGCATGGCTTAGCCAAAATAAAATTTTAAAAAAGATAATTGCTTATGGATGTGGCTCTTGACCTAAAGTTTCAAACATTTAATAATATGTTCTCTTGCTGACATGTTCTGTATGGTTTGGATTTATATGTTTGATTAAAGCACTTAATCAATATTTTAAAATTCTAAGAGTTTATATCACGCAAATTAACATTTTCTTTTTGCATTTTAAAAATGACAGAAAATCTTGTTGCGTATCTTTTGCAGCTTCTTATCATAAGTAACATTGTTTGTTTAATCTGGCTAGGGTAATTCTGATGTTGTATCCGTGCTGGAAGCCATGTTTTAAGTTTAATCCTTCTTTAGTATCAATAATGGGTGTTTGATTGTATATTTGCTAGTATTAAATTTGTGACTGTATTTTATGTTTGGTTTTTCGGTAGGAAGGTAGCAATACTAGCCAGCTAGCAAGAGGGGGTGGTTAAATTTATAGGAAGTCAATTTTGATTTGGTGAGTCAATTGATGCCTCATTATACTTTCAATGCAGCCAATGTCTCATTCATAAGTCTTGCAGTGGGTTGCCGGAGTACGTTTCACCATATGGTCAACTATGGTTTCCTCATGTAGAATTATGCAAGCAATAAAAATACTGCCCTTGTTTTACATCCACCATAATGGTCTTTACCTGTGAATTCATGAATGAATAGAAGGTATTGGAGAACTATTTAATACATTCAACCTATGTTACATGACCCTTCATTTATCTGATCATACTTATCATGTTATCATGTTGTGTCGTGTTGAATATGAGTATGGATACAGCATATATTAACTGAAATTTTCACTTTTTCTAACCCTAGTTGTGCCGGATTCTTCATTCATACTTATGTCTATAAGGGTGAGCACAATCCTCTTTTTTTTTTTTTTTAATTTCTGTCCGATTTCGATCTGAAATCGAAATTTAAATTAAAAAATACAGAAATTGGAGAAAACGGAAAAATTCTGAATTCATACTATTGAATTAGAAACGAATTAGGATTTGGAGTTTTTGATTTCAGAAATTCGGATTTCGATTTAAAAAGAATTGGGATATCTGATTTCATTTTCATATTCAACTTCAAAAATATGCATGCATGCATACATACATACATACATGCATGCATGCATACATGCATACATATATATACATATATCTATATACACACATATATATATAGGTAAAAGAAATATGTTTGTAATTTTTGTAACATGCTAAAGAAATACATAAATGTGAAGGAACAACTTGCTGTTTCTTGTTTATAAAGGAAAACAGCATAAATAGCTTGGTCTTGCTGTTCAAGCTACAAGATAAAACAAAAGGCCATAAACAACTAGCAGAGCATTTTTTTTTTTGGGCTTTTTGGAAACCAACAATTGTTTATAAATTTTCTTGTAGACTAGCCACCCGGTTTTTATCCATTTATTAACCCTTAACAATTAATAATTTATCATCCATAATTTTTTTTAATTTTCAGAATTTTCAATTTCAATTTCAAACTTTCGACCTTAATTTTAAAAGAATTCGATTTGAAAATTTGCATTTTCGAATTCGATTCTGCCTCACCTCTACACATCTACATTCTTCCATACTTGAGTCCTTGTAACATGGAATTCACCGTTCAAAATCAATCGAATTAAATAATGAAATTGAGTTGTGTTGAGTTTAAATCGTGTTAGGACTCAACTTAGCTCATCATTCTTCTTGAGTTCGATCTTGAGCTATAAGAGTGGTTGACACTCATCTAATTTAGAAGCTAGTTAATTCTTTTATTATCTTTCTTTAATTTCTTAGGTAGATGAGAAGAAATTCCATACGAACAAAAATCAATGCAATTTAGTGGCGTTGAATATGTCATTGTTTGCGGATTGAAGCGGCACGTTTAAACTTTAGAATGATGGCTTTTGGAATGAATTTGTAGAATAAAATTTAAATTTTTTTCCATTCTTACTTTCAGTTTGAATTTAGAAGGTTGGCTCCTTCTCTTTTTTTCGAATTATAAAAAAAAAAGAAAACTTTAGAAGGATGGAGTCTTGTCCAAAAAAAAAAAAAAAACTTTAGAAGGATGGAGCGGTACGGCTTGTATGATTGGAGCGTGGGCGTAATGATTAAAACTTCAACCCCTTTACATCAAAACAGCAAGGAACGCCTTTAAATAATCAACTTTGTCAAAAGTAAAGGAAAAAAAAAAAGAAAAGCTTCTATTACTCTTGACCATGTTAGTTTCATTTCTAGTTTATTGGATCTTTATGGTCCTAGCTTTTCCAAATTAGGGTAAATTTTCAAACAGTTATTTTTTACCGAAAATCAATCTATTTTCCTTAATTATCAAAACAATTTTGGATTCACCATCGATTGATTTAATACATATTGACCAAACTTTCCAACTGGTGGGAGATCTTTTAAATTGCATTGTCGGAAAACCACCATCATCTAAGCTTTGCATTCTCTTTGGATGATGATGCAGCCAAAAACATCCATGCACTTAATCTAAAGTTACATTGCACTAAATTTGAAGTTATTATTATATAGCATGAAAAAAAAAATCATACTTTTCGAGCTAGTGCACCATTATTATGACCCTTCTTTCTCCTTTTTTCTCATTTGGCTCCAAAAATTATGTAAATCCCTCTCTGAATTAAAAATTTTATAATCCATATCCTTTTCGTCTATATAATTGTAAAGTGTCAAAGTGAGAAGGAAAAAAAAATGCTAATCCAGCTTTGTGGTTGCAAGGACTGTGATACAGTTTGTAACTAAAATTATGTCATCCCTGAAAAAAATGACATAGAAAAACCAGTATTCTACCCTATAAGATAGGATCTCAAATGCATATAGTATCTTATTCATTCATGTTCAATTGCAAAACAGGCGTGTAATTTAGTTCAAGACATTTTTTTAAAAAGGAAAAGGTCCGATGACCTGTGAGTTTTGACCAACCCCCTCAAGACACGTCCCTCCCAGTGCAGGATGATGACAATTCATCACACTTTTAGACAAATATTATTAAATTCATAAGGAAAAAGAAACATATAACCATTGAGGACTATAATTAGCAATGTGATAAATTTTCACGCCCAACCAAATCATAAATTTAGTCAACAGAGATTATATAATTGTTGTATTTATCACAATTAATTCAAGTAGGGCCTTAGCTTTTGATAGATAAATACAATGGGAACAGAGACAGCTTGGACAATGACAACCTTTTTCCACGGCCACGAAATGTCCTCTAAGGTTTTCCAACAGCTAGCATGAAGCATATCCACCGGATGGTCGGTTTCTCATCTAATGTGACATTTCAATTTCCAGTTCAATTATATACTTTAATCATGTTCGTAATGTAACAACAGTTCAATTCTAAAAACAAGTGCGTGCGCGCACATATATATATATATATTGTGTTAAACCATTAACGAATAATGAAGGTGGTTTCAACATTTTGCATTAAAATGTGTATAATAACAATTATACCTACTCCCCAATTGATTACCAACGAATATGTCTTTATGGTCGCAATTATACTGCATACCTCGAAACAAGCACTATATGATGGACAGGCGTAGTCAACAAATTCCTGGTCGGATAACGTGTTTAGTTATCAAAAAAATGGTGGTAAATCAGTAACCATCTTATCAAATAATATGAACCTTCGGAAACCATCTCTTGAAGCATGTGTTTCAAGAGCTGAAAGTTTATTCAACTACAATTGTTTGTTGCCAACAAACTAATGTTTTTCCTATATCTATGTATGTCTGTGTCTGACCAATGTTTCCATGCTTTCTTAATGGTCTTTTGTTGTTTTGGGCAATCAGAACTCACAAGTAGCTTAAAGATATTCCAATGGAGGAATTGTTTAGTGGCCTATCTGCACCTATTAGGACCATTCTTTTCAATATCTTAAAATTTCTGTTTTGGGGAAGTACCAAGAAAGTACAACCTTTTACAGCTCAATTGCTTGTAATTATTTAGATATGTCTTACTTTTAATTTCATATGGTGTTCAATCATTGTTCTAGGAAAGAAAAGGTCAGACCCCTCTTTTCAGCTTCATTTTCTTAACTTCTGTATTGGTTCCCCGAAACCAGCAAAATAATGCTTAAGACTGAGAAGTTTACTGAAAATCAGTATGCAGAATTTGACATTCATCTTTTAACTTAGAGGAGAAGTAAGTGTATGATATGCATTAATATATGTAACGAGTGCAGCCTGTTTTTTGGCATAGGAGATAATGGAACACCTTCTTCTCGTCTTTTTCAGTTTGCTATTATAGTTAATTATTGTATTGGCATTTTGTGTTGCAGACGAATTGATTGAAGCTCTCTTCATTGACAAACGTGAACACAACCAGGAATTAGGTAGGATTTTGTGTTGTTAACCAATTAGCTATTCTTGTCCTCTTAAGATGCTAATTTGGACACTAGCAAAATAATTGCACAATAATTCTTATGCATGACCACGGCCTTCAAATGTGTATGTGGTGCAAGTTTTTGCAGTTTGTAAAAATCTTGTATTACATTGCTAGATCTCTTCTTCGTTTCAATGATTAGATTATATGATGGGGAATGTACATCTGTCCTCTTCTAACACAACAATAATGGAAAATTTTCAAATGCATTAATAAAATTTTAATGTTTGTGCATCATAGTTGTTTTGTACCCAATTATGAGGACACGTTATATTTTTGTTTAGCGTTAATATTTTAATCGTACAAATTAAAAATATAATAAGTTACTGATGACAATACTATTAATTTAAAGAATTATTCATTCACTTTAATACACGTGCATTATTAATTCATTAATACACAACATAACTACATACAAATAATTTGATTTGAATTTTTGATGATTGTTATATGCCTTTTATGTAGTTTACTTTAGCTTTATCCCACAAGCAAAGCAATGACAACAGTCAGCCAGTAACGCACTAACAGCTCTACTTTTGCAAACTGCTGTAATGTTGAAGTTTGAGCCAACTGCTCCCGGAGCAAACAAGATCTTTGAAAATGATAGCAAGAAATGGAAAAAGGGGTGAAATAGGAATCTTGAAAGAAAGAAAAACAAAATGACAAAAGAAAGGATATTTAGGATTACTTGAGATTTTCTAATTACCAAAATTAAGTAGGTTTCTTTTCTGTTTCTGAGAAAATAGTCATTTTCTCTGTTAACTTCTTCAAATTGCCTTATACCACGTCCATTTATTGTAATTTTCATAATATAAAACATGATATGAAACTTGGAGGAGGTAATTATAAGTATTAATCAATGAGCATAGATCTTTGTAATTATGATGAACCGCATGGGGGAATCGGAATAACTTACCGAAAAGAAATTAGTAAGCATCAATGGTGCAACAATTTATTACCACTAAGAGCTTTCTAACATATCAACAGTGTAGATTCCTCTTTTTATTATTCCTGTATCAGAACTGAAAGAAGTCAGTGAGGCTTATAATTATTAAAGAAAGCAGAATAGATAAGCAACGTACTAAGCTCAACTAAAAAATTCACGATTTCAATTTTCAAACCAGCTAGATTTCACTGTTTCAAATACTACAGGAGTAAGGGAGACAAGCCATCCAATTCATCTCTGAAAAGAGTAGGTGATCCCGCATTGACAAACTTGTAAAGCCCATCAGAAATTGCATCCGTTTCTCTATTAATAAAGGAGTTATGATAAGACAGTGTAGAATGTGCTGTGGAGCAAATGGACACCGGTAGATTTTTTATTTTTTTGAAAAACATGATTACTGTTACTCTTTGATTGTCAATTGCAGCCAGTTGAAAATCAGGAAAGCAACATTCATGGTAGTGACACTTTGTTTTCTTTTCTGAAAACCAAAGGGGTACTGACACCTAAGGTAATAATCCTCTTTCTTAGCATAGAACTGTGAGATTACACAGAAAGTCAAGAATGAGTAGCACTAAACCATCATTCTGAAATATATGTCACAAACCTAGCTTAATCAGTTAATAACGCAAAGGACATCCATATAATGGAATGTCCCTTTTTCCAATTGCAAGTTTCCAAAGCCGTTTTGCCACTGTGCAATTTCCTTTGAAGAGATGCTCGAGCTCAAGTACTACAAATGGTCACAATCGTGTATATATCTCACATGATATTATATCTTTCAATCTTTGGTATTGTCTGTTGAATTGTGTAAATCATCTTTAACTAATACAAGTAACCTTTCTCTTATCTATTTTACATCAGCGAACACCTCTTAAGTGATCAATAACTACATTTGGGATTGAAGAAGAAGGTAACTTTCACAAGCAACTCACAAAGATATGGGGGGGCCCCTGTGAATAGGGAGACGGATTTGGGGATTGGGAAGTGGATTAACATGCAGCATGCGAGGAAGTGGATGAAGAAAATGAAGGCGAATGCAGCAGTTCCTTCATTTATTTGTCATATTTACTTTGTTTGTTGACTGATTCATCTACTTCCTTGGCTTTGAATTTACTATGTCATGAAATGAACTATACTAGTTGGTGAATGCATTCACTTGAGAAAAATGTTACAATCACCTCTGTAGACAAGTGACCTTATTGGGTTCCATTTGCTGCTAATGAGATAAATATTGAAGAAGAGAAGACAAGCACGCTTGAATGATTGATTGGTTGCTTTTTCCCTTTTTTGCGTTTGGGAAAGGTAATGCAAAAGATGTCATTATAAGTTGCATACATGGAGAAACCCAGTGTTGTTATTGTTTGTAGAATTGCCACTGCGACATTTACCTACTGGGTTTGTGAAATTTCATTGTAAAATATACTATGATTGGAACAGTAAAGAGAACTCTTCTTAAATTTGACAAGTATCAAAGGTAAATCAATGTAATTTATTCAGCTTTCAAACATTAGAAATTAATTCGTTTCTCAGTTTAGCTGGGTAGAAACTAAAGGTAAAATACCAAATTGAGTCCTTTTTTTCATTTTAGGAGATAAATTTACAGTGTAAACAGTCAGTCACTTCACAAGTAGTATAATAATTTACAGATAGAAAACCCGGCCCATATCAAGACCATGTAATCCACAGTTTAACTCTCAGACCAAATTCCAAAACCGTAAACAGCTCCAATATTTAAACTTCCCCCAAAATTCAGCTCCAATCTTCATTTCAAAATCCATCCGGATTCTGAAATTAAAGAAAATGATAAAACTTGATTTATAGGTCTTCGAAGGAATCTGGCTGCACAGCTGATGAGAGCGAAGTTGCTGAAATTCTTCAACAAAGGGCAGCTTGATTCTTTAAAGACTTGATTGTTTCTATCCTTGCTATGAACCATAATAAGATTGTGATAACTTCACAATTTGCGGATCAATTTTAGTCCCCGCATTTGGCATTGATGGGATAGCAAGACGTGTGTTTAGTAGTGAAAAGTAAGGATGAGATTTTTGTGTTGTAGAATGGATCATCTTTGAAATACGACCTCAATAATTAGCCGTTAATCACCCAATTTAGTTCAGATTAAGCTTGGAAACATGTCCATAATACTTGTAGAGTGGATCATCTTGTAGATATGATGTTAATACTTGTATTCTTTCACTTTGAACGAGCCATTAATCACCCAATTTAGTTGAGGCTCATCTTCACAAAAGTTTCGTAACGTTGTTCCTGATTTATTTTGCAGAATATGAGATTGGAAATTTTTTTTTATGCCTGTGGATCTAATATTTGTACCTTGCTTTTTTCTTAGCTGATATACGGTGAGACTTGCAAGGTCCACATTTGGAGAAGCGTTCAAATATTTCTAGCGTTAGGGGTTAACCACCACCCAAAAGAAGAAACAAAAAACAGAAAAGAAGCTCTCCGCACAAAGAGTTGTTTGATTAGCATTGTTGATGAGGGAAAATCGATGATTTACTTTGCTCAGCTTTGAAGTGTAGTTGCACGTGGTAATTAAATTGATACTTTATAAGCACCTCAAAGTCGGAAAAGCAAAGGAAAACCAATAGCTTTTATTAAATGGTAATGTAATGACTGAGACATTAACATCAACGTATTAACATATTGCTTGTACACAGAAAAGGTACAGGAAACCGAAGGATTATTGTTCCTACAAAGAAACAGTATCAATTCCGGGTCCTACAAATACTGATTTCTTGACTCTGGATAAAGCTTGAGCTCCTCTGACGCTCATTTCTGCAATGATGGACAGACAATTTTCCCTTCTTCCTTTCCTCAATTCATTGATCTGTTTTGTGTTTTTTCCCCCTGCGTAGTGCTGGGTGGACAATTGGAAAGTCACATGTGATTCTATGTAATTACATCTACATCAGACAGCAGCCGCAATATACAATCGCACAACCACACGTCCTTGCTCAGAAATGCCTCCGGGGGCACGTGCAACTGGGAAAATGGGAGCTAAAAAAGTAATATCACCACTATGATCAACAACACCAGAGAACATGCCATTGCCTGCATCAATAAGCATTAAATGAGATAACATTCATTATAAAGCACTGACATCTATGGTAGTGATAGCATCCTACGGGAAAGCAAAAGAGGATGTTTTAACTTTAAGGTACAACCAAGAACATACAACATCATCAGACATGCCAGGGACTGCATCTGGTAGCCATATACACGTACGTTGACCTATAAGGTAAAGAATGCGTGCACATAAGCACAACTTGGAGTACTTACAGCTATTGCAGAAGCGGCAAGCCCAGCTCGTTCCCTAGGATCCTTTCTGTAGCAATTACCAAAATACAGAACTGTGGCATAGTACCACATCACTGGGCACAAAAACCCTAATAGAAAACTAAAACACAAGAAGGCACCAATCAGACAATGATGAGCAAGGGAACAGTAAAACCATTAGCAATAGGAGCAAAAACATATATCATGAAAAATATAAAAGGAACCAAAAAAGTGAACTTACGAAAACCATCCAACTCCACAGCCAAAGCAAGGTAACGGCTTGTCATATATACCTGTTTGGAAGTCATCTGCACCCCTGATCAGGGTATACTTTCTCTTTACACGGTCAGTAGCATCTGCTACTTGGCCTATTATCAGAAAAGAATATAACTAACTTATTTCCTTTTCAAATCACAGCTACCAAAAAATCATTAGTCTCCAATTATAGAAGTATGTGATTAACTCAAGATTTGTGTAAGACCATTACAGCCTACATGGGAACAAGCATCTAACTGAAGCTCGATAACAAAGAACAGAGATGCTTAAAAAGGAAATGACATGATCAGTATATTAAGAAAATGTAAGGTTCTCAATGCAATATGCATTGAAGAGGGGAAAAAAAAAAGAAAAGAAAAGTTGAACTAAGAAAGCAATAATATCCAATAATCAGAACACGCGGATGAACATCCAGCAAGAGAGAAGATAGTTGCAGGTGTATTTAAATAATAGTTCGCAAGTACAAAGAAATATATAATTGCACACAAACAGAATATACCTTTAAATATTGAATAGTAGCGAGCTGATGGTCTTAAAAGATTGAGATGCTTATCTGAAACTGATTTCACCAACTCAAGGGCACTTCTATCCTCTCCCTCCTCCATGGTAATATCTGTAATGTCAAGAAGCCCCAAAATACCCGTCAGCAAGTCATCCCTCTTGAATTTTATCTTTCCTTTTCAAGAACTTTCACATATATACTATTGTCAAGTGAAAAGGTAAGTGATTAAACTTCCGATTCACATACCTAAGTAACTTTCAAGCTAACCCTCTCCCTTTCTCTCCGTCACCGCTCTCAACCAAAATCTCTCTCTCTCCAGAATCTAAAATCTTAATTATTGGACACAATATAATGATGGTGCCCTCTCTATCTCCTCCTCTCTCAGTTAACTAATGATAACTTGTGCAATGTGATTCACATGTAGTTTACTAGAATGGCACATAATGATGCAAAATATCAATAGTTGTACTAAATTTGCTGATATGTTTAGCAGTTTCTTTACTCAAAATATGTCCAGCTATCACCATAACTGCATATTATGCCACCGTCAACTTCCTGAAACCTTAGTACAAGAACAAGAAGGACAATATCTTCCTAAGGAACAATAATGAAAATATTGCACAGCTAGTTATGCCTGCCTCGTCATGTCTTGTTACCTCAAAGATCCCAGCCCACCACACATGACCTCCATTCTTGCCCAGTCATTCCTTGTTTAGTCAAACACATTTCATACGATTTTTAGAATTACCAAATCCCACCTTCATAGATTGATTTATTGCCGTACAATTACATGCTTGGGGAAAAAAATTTGTAAGATGAGCATATTCACGGATGCTCTGCTTCAAATATGCAACTATAAGGATAGCCACATTAAGTAGAACAAAATTCAAAACTGAAGGCACTCACTTTGATCCATGTGTAGCTTTGGGAAGCAAAATCGACTAACTGGTTCAATTGTAACCTCTATTCTCACCTTCAGAATACCTGATTTAGGAAAAAGACATCAACTTTATATCATTCTATGACTCAACAACTAATTTCATTAAAGGGCATTGCAAAAGAGCACAAAAGTATAACAAAGCAACTAAATTAAACTAGGATAAACAATAGCCAGTTGATCCCCACCCCACCTCCCCAGTACAAAAAGACTTATCATAAGAGCATCATCATGGGATCTGTCTCTTCTTATTCCACAATAACTTTTAGTTCTTCAAACCTCAATTTGATGATCCACTCAACAACAATCGAGATCGTAAAATTATAGAATCAGGTCAATTTGCCTTGTTCATCTTTCTAGTTTTAACCACAATACTCCCATACTTAATCTGAATAACAGAACAGATAATGGAATTAAATTACTTCATTTCAACAGACAGGAATTCAAGATACAGTCTTTAAAAGAATTACCAAATTCTGAGCAACGTACCCAAAAAAAAAAGGAAAAAAAAAAAGAAAACCCATGTTTCATATACAAGATAAAATTCAAGAATGACAAAGAAAAAACCTGCCTTTATGGGATGTGAGCTTGGAAAGATTAATTGGAGCAGTCGAAGTTCAGTTCATGATGGGATACGGAGAAGACAGCGGAGGAGGGGAACTTTGGTGTTGGAGAAGAGGGTAAAGAGTTGTCCTTTTTTAATATTCTTTTTTGGAATTAAATGACAGTCTGATGATGATGCTGATTGGCGTCTTGTATGAGTGAAGTGAAGGAAACGGTAAACCTTTTTCTTCAATCATAAACTTGTTCAAGACTTTTTGACAAATAAATAAATAAACTTGTTCAAGACTTGTATGCTTATTGCAGAGAGTTGAAATTCTTTGTCAATTTTTTTTTAACATTCAACAGTCGAGTTTCAATGATCGACTCGTAAAGTTTAAGGAAAAATAATAATAAGAAAATTTGTTTTCTCATTCTTAGTATAAATTCACGATACACATACATACATACATATATATTGTCGAGTTAGGTGGAAATGCATCATATACAACGGCATTGTCTCTAGTTAAGCAAAAGTTTTGAAAGCTTGGCACTTTAATTTTGTTGGTCTATTTACCTTTTTCTATTATATATTTTCTCTCGTGCCTTTTTTTTTTTTTTTGGTTTGTTTTAAGAATAAAATTAGTCTCCTCGTCATAAATCCACACATTATATTCATTAATAAGTAGGTATATTAACATTAAGACTTGTACTAAAAATATAGATTTAGGATAGAGGAATCTGATCTTAGCCAATGGCATTTTTCTATTTTGTTTATCCTCTAATGCATCTTCTTCTTATATGGTACAATATTATTCACAAAATTTACTCACATAGAAATTTGATAAATAGAGAAAGAAGAAAACAATACTGATAACAAAAAGTAGATTATGTATCATCTCCCAAGTTCACTACTCATTTTCAGATGGTTGAAAAGCACTAAAACGTTGCCCTAACAAAAATATAAATTATCAATTACCAACCACCATAAATAGTGGTTGGATCCATTATTACCAAATATTTTTCCATATAAAATGCTAGAGACACATTAAAAACAACAATTAATATACATAAATACAATCCATATGATTATTAGTTTTTTTTCCTTTTATTTATCAATATGCCTAAAACAGTATAACACAAAGGCATGACTCATAATTCGATTTTGATATTTTTTTTCATCCACTATCCAACATAATTATCCCAGCAAAAAGAAAAAAAGAAGAAAAGATCTATAACAAGATGTCCAGGCCTCTAGACTACGCGTGAGATTCAGTTGGTAATTAGCTAATTTGAAATTGGTAAATTTAGTATTTTTTTTCTTATTTACTGATCGAATTTAATTTCCAATTCGCTTAATATCGAACCGAATTTGATTTCGAATTTCATTCGGTAAATTGGTATATTAATTCGGTAACCGAATTAAAAAAAATTTAAAAAATAAAAATTTAAGAAATTAAAAACTAAAAATTAAAAAAATAATGGTGAGGAAATAATGGGCTTAAGGAGGAAATAATGGGCTTGAGAAAATATGGTCCAACCCAATGACCAAGTAACCTAACCCACTACCAAATTACTAGTCCAATAAATGCTAAATTCAGTATATATATATCGAATTCAAATTACCAAATTAAATTCGGTACATTCGCCATTACCGAATTAGAATTTTATTTTCAAATACTTACCGAATTTTATTTTATTTTTTTTCAAAATTTTCGAATTACGGATTGAATTACTGAATTAACGAATTCAATTAGAGTTCAGTCGGCAATTCGATATTTACCAAATTTGCTCACCCCTACTCTAGAAAGTAAGAAGAATTTAAGAAAACATAGAAAATTTGGAACTGAAAACCAATCCTAAAGTTTTTGTTTGCAGCATTAAATAATTATTCGTTCTCGACTAATTATTTTGAAGCAAAAGCGGCTGACAACAGTTCAAGGTGAAAGAGTCCATTTGAAAGGCCAACAGTAGCTATTTTACCAAATGAGGGTGAAGATTGCGTGTAAAAAGACTCCACATGCTCCTCCTCCATCTAATTTTTTATAATATTTAATATAAAATTACGTATATTAATATGAATTTATACAAATTATATCATGAAAGGATGTAGTTTTATATTAAATACAATTAAATACCAAAAATTTAAAAAAAAGATTTAAACCAGTGTAAAAATAGACAAATAAAAATAAAGAGACAAATAAAAATTTTCTTACTCATAATATTGATACGGCGTAATTTTATGTTGAATATAATTAGATATCATAAAATAAATTAGATAGAAGAGTTAAAGTGTTACGAAAGAAAAATATTAAATGTATTATGCGTATTGTCACATATTATATTATAATTAATAATTTACTATTACATGATGACATCTTGTATTATTTAATGACACGCAATTGATTCTCGCATCACATGCATACTGATGTACTTAAACACCTAATACTTAATTTGGTACTCGAGTAACGACGGGGCCACTAGCGTATTAGTCGGGAAACTTCATCACTTGTTCTCTCTATGTCTTCCGGCCTGGCAAGTACTAGTAGGTGCTACCAGCAGCAAGCAAGTACTACATTTTTCTCTTCCTTTTATTATATATTCTTCACCTGACTGACTACTTTCTCAGTTTCAGCTAAATGAATACTATTACTAGTACGTAGAAGAAGATTTTGAGATGAATGGAGAAACTGTTTTAACTCCAACTGAAAACGGTAACAATAACACGAATGTGTTAGATATCTACCCTCTTAGCCATTACTATTTTGGCTCCAAAGAGGCCCTGCCTCTCAAGGACCACGAGACTCCACAAGATCGTCTCCACCAAATCAAACTCGAGTACCTTTTATTCTCTTTCTACTCATATTAATTCAATTTAATGCTGCTACTATATAACTAACTAATTATTTAATTTGTTGCTAATTTTTTGTGTCCAAGCTGTCATGTTGGTTGGTACTTCTCTTGCTGGTGTTGTCACTCTCACTTGTATAATTTTATGTTGATGGTTTTATTTTTGCATTTTTTTTAAACTTGTGAATTGAACACTATTAGTAGTAATTTTAGCAAGGGTGAAATTTGACAATGGCAAGTTAGTCATAGAAATGAAGATATAATATAGATAGAGGTTGACTGAGTTTGACGTGTTGGCAAACGTTGATTTCTTTCTATGTTGAGTGAGGTTACAAGAAGTAACTGTCTTGGGAAAATCCTAATCCTTAATTGGATGCCAATTCATAAATTTGATGGTTATACCGCCAATGAAGATTGTATCCATAATGACACTTTAGTGTTAAACTATAGTAGATGAACTATAATATTCAGCGTACAACTCAATCGAAGCACTCAACCAAAGAAAATTTAACCAAATAATTAGCCTTTCTTACACAAACATCAACTTGGCATCAAATATTCACACTAAAGATTACATCTCTCACTTACCTAACTCAGCTCAATTTTTAGGCTGTTTTGGATGTCCTCAGTCAATTACGACATTTTCATGGTTATTTAACTTCTCTGTTTGTGTGATAGCAACAATGGAGCATGGATTTGCTGCACTTACTTCTACATCTTCAATTCCGAACAGAAAAAAAATGATCTACCTAGAAATCTTTTCGCGCGTACTTACACAAGGAAACAAATATAATAGGACAATCCATCAATTTGGTGCCTGCCAAGTGTTGGGTGCCAACGGCTGCTAATTGGATGGACTGAACACTTTTAAATGCATAAACTAGGTGTCTTCAAGCTTGAACTCCTGGTGGTCTATAGTTGTGCATTATTCTAAACTTGTATTTGGATCTGTTGAATATGTGTACTGCCAAAACAAAATGGAATCCCATTTTCTTTGGGGACTAGAAATGGCTGAGCTACAATTTGAAGGGGTTTGGAATTTTTCTTTGCAGATACCATATTTTAGGCTGATTTATGAAATGATTTGTTATCCGTACCCATGGATTAAGAGATTTCACTGATAATTTATCTCCATTTGTATTCGGTTCCAGTATATTTGTTTAAGCTGTCCAACTTCATATTTCTTCAAATGGGAAGGATGGAGAATGAGGCCATTTCATTCCCGTGACATAGATTTAGATTATGTTTTTCATTCTTTGTTTGATGAACATGCAAACATGCGGTTACAGGTTGAGTTATTCAAGCACCCCCATGTGCTACTATTGCAAATACAGAACTCCATTTATAAGCTTCCAGGTGGTCGCCTGAGGCCAGTAGAATCAGGTATGTATTTTCTTGTACCTCATTTTGTCTTTTTGTAGTTATGGCATACAATGAGATTAGAGCAGGTTAGAAATTTTATCATGAGTCAAAGAATTATGTGTAAATTGTTAAATACCAGATGTCGGATGCTTAAAACGGAAACTCTCAAGTAAACTTTGTGTTGTTGGAGATGGTAGCGTGCTTGATTGGGAGGTGTGTGAAATCTCATTAAGTACTATCATGTCCCAAAATCGTAAGGGAAAGGGTGCTAGTAGGGTCGTTGACTGTCGCGTTCTAAAAAGACGATCTGGGTTCAGTGATCCTTTCAAAAATAAAGGTTTTTGAAAAAATTATGTGTATGTGAGAAAAATCAAATTTTAGTAAAAAAAAGTATATTTTAAGAAAAATGACATTTTAAAAGAAAACAAGGCCGGAACTAAAAGTGAGACAAGTTTGGCCAAATAATTTTTGAAAAAGGGTTTTATTTGTTTTTTAAAAAAATAGAGTCGCCATTTGGTACTGAGTTAGGGTGTACCAAATCACCGGAAAATTTATTTAATAAAATAAAAATAAAAATTTTAAAAAAATATTTAAAATCCTTTTTCGACTCCGGTTTACGAAAAACGAGAAAAAAAAGGTTCGGGAGTCACATTTGAAGAAAGGGAAGGCAAAGACTTGCGCCTAAAACACCTTTTCAACCTAGCCGAGGCTAGTTGCGAGGTTTAATCAAATTTTTCAAAATTAACCCTACGTTCTATTGCATTTTGGATGTATCTAAATGAATGCAAATCCTAAGTCTAAATGAGAGTATCGAGAGGGTCGAAATGTTCCGTCGAGGCTTGGTCTGAATTATCGCATTAATTGCAAAACCCGAATTGAGATCTCGAGGGAGTCACGAGTCTATGTAAAATGAAATGCAAAAAAAAGAAAAGAAAATAATAATATATAGTAAATGAAGAAAGAAAGTGGATATGCAGCATAAGGGGTACGGGAGACTAATAACTCGTGACTGAATGTTTCTACTTACGGAGAGGAGAACGGCCTGTACGCCACCTGCTTCCCACGCGAGTAGACGACTATTTCTAGTCGAATCACACAAATGTCCTAAAGTCTAAGTGAAATGCAACCTAGATGTCATGCATTTTAATAAATGTGTCAAAATAATAATAATAATAATAATAGTAATAGTAATAATAAAATCATGCCGAATGAAAAGAAAACTAAGAGTGTGTGAAATGAGATGAGAAATGCACACGAATGTACCTAACACTAAAATGTCCTAAGGGTCTAGTGTTGGACTAGCTCGTTCTAAAAAATCTCACTAGCGTTGGACTAGCGAGAAAAGAATGAAGCCACAACTAGCGTTGGACTAGTTGTGGTGACGAAATAACATAAAATCATAAATTAAATATTAAAGCGTGAATTAAAAGCGGTTTAAACATATAAAGACATATAAAGCCAAGTATGAGCACATAACACATAGACAAAATATCTAAATGCAAAATCTTAAAGAAAGCGGTAAAACATAAAAACACACAAGCACACAAAAGCAAATAAATCCTAACTATTACACTGGGAGGGGCTTGATTTACAATTTAAGGGAGAAAAAAATGCCATATCTATTACACTTTCTATCTAGATTCAAAAATTTTACTAAAATATGAGAAAAATAATCTAACTATTACATTGACTAGCTAAATACAAAATATTATATTTTTCATCAAAATAATAAAATTTAAATAACACAAAATAAATAAATGCGTAAAAAGTGCATAAAATAAGAAACGCATAAAAACATCACATTAGAGCACGTTGGAACACATAAAGAAAGCAATTAAAAGGTAACGAAAATACCTTTTTTGAAGATCCAGTACAAATGCTACTCAAAATGAACACACAAGTCAAGATATCTCAATATAATCAAACAAAACATAAATATATAGCTATTGACGAATTGAGATAAAAAATGAATTCTAACAACTAAGGGGACTAATAAATAAAAATTCAAACAAACCTAAGGATCCAAATCGTAAATTTGAAATTTCTAACTAATCGAGGGGCATAATTGAAAATTTACGTAAGTTTAGGGGGTGTGATGCAAATTAAAATAAATTGGACAGAATAAAACAATAAATTCCAGCAATGTTAATGAGACATAATTACAATTAACCAAAACTTAATTTTTTTAAAAAATTAAACTTGGGGGGTCAATTTGCAAAAATGGAGGACTCAATTGCATAGAAATAAAAACCTTAAGGGCATATTAATAATATTAAAGGAGGATAGACACTTAAACTCAAATGAATTATTCTATGATAAAGCAATCATCTAAAACTAAATGAAATCTGAATTACTAATTTTAACTATCACAATTAACTAAGTTAACTACTAACTTAAACAATATATTAAGTTAGATTAAAATTAACTAAACATAATTAAAACCAAAAAAAATTGAACCTAATAAGGATAAATAATAAAATAAAAAAAAGAATAGAACCCTCCCTAGGTAGGTCGTCTTCTTCACCCATTCCCTACACATATCTCTGTCTCTCTTTTCATTTCTCTCTCTCTCTCTCTCTCTCTCTCTCTCTCTGTCTCTCTCTCTCTCTCAGCTGATTTCTCTTTCTCGTTCTTGCACGTCTTCTCTCTCTCTCGCCTATCTCTTTCTCTATTCTCTCTTTTCGTTTCCCTCTTCCTCACTCTCACTGATTCTGTCCGGCTCTTTTTTTCAATTTGCTTCCTCCAATTTTCCCATTTGCTTTCACTCACTCTCACTCTCACCGCTACTTTCTCTTCTTCTTCCCTCAACTCTCTCAATTGCTGCTCTCTCTCCCTCTGATCTCTTTCCCGTTCTGATCTTTCCATTTCTCTCACTGGTTCTTTCCTTCTCCACTTCTCTTTTTCTTTCTTTGTTTCTTCCTGATTCTTTCTTCTTTCTGTCGCCCTTGCTCTCTCTCTACCTCTCTCTCTCTCTCTCTATCTCTCTCGATCGTCCCTCTAATTCTCTCCTCTCTACTCGGTTTGTCTTTGCCCCATACCCGAACCAACTTCCTCTCCATAAATTACTTTTGGTTCATCCAAAATCAATATAAATTAACATAAACTCCATCTATGCTCAACAAATTGAAACGAAAGCCCTGAATCTAACCTGATTTGGGGGCGGTGGGAGCAAAATTGATGGTGGCTCTGATTGTATTTGGGACGTTGGTATTTGCTCGCTGTTGCAGGTTGATGGTTTCGATGGTGGAGCTGGTGATATTGCTGCTGGCGGCACTATAGACTGGCGTGTTGTTTCTTGTTCGTTGTTTCTACAGGTGACAGGGCAGATGGTTGGTGGTTGAATTTGCATGGTGGAGGACGATGATGATGCTGACTGTGGAGCTTGCGATGGGAGGGGTGAATTGGTGGAGGATAGGTCGTTTGGGTACTTTGGGCTGTTTCAAGTGGGATTTTGGACATGAATCGGGACTGTTGTGGTTGTTCTCTCGATGGAGATGAACTACCGTTGTGGGTAGGAGCTGGTGAATTAGGCTAACTGTGAGTTGAGGGCAGTGGTGTGTGGGTCAATGAATTGATGATCTTGTGGGCTATGTAACTACAAGAGCAAAAGGGTGGGAATGTGAAACTATAAATGGAGAACGGGGTGGGGAGGACAGTTGATTGTGGGTGGCAATTAGCTATTGAATGAAGAGACTGTTCTATTGAAATTTGGTTGTTGAATGACGGTGATGAATGGAGCTATTTACAGGGGCCTATTTTGTGGTTGTGGAGGATTGAGCTTGGTGATGAATCTGGTCGTTGGTGGGCTATTGGTTTTTGGCCATGTAGCCGGTGATGGTTCTGATGAGGATGGGGTTTTTGTTATTCTGTTTTTAGTGATTTTTGTGTAATGTGATACCTAATCATGTTGGTGATTGTGAAGTAGTTATGAGATTTGGTTGAGTGATAGATTGGTGGTAATGGAATTGGGTTGAAACTAGTAAAATTGGTGGTAATTCGTGGGCTATTTGTTTAAGGTTTATGGCTGTTTGTTTGCTGGTGTGTTCATTCCTAGCTGTGTGTAAATGTGACCGTGTGCTTGTAAGTGTGGTGTATGAATGTGTGTGAGACGTGAGATTTGTGTGTTAGGGAATGTGTGTGTAGTGAATCTGGGTTTGATGAATGTATAAGTACTTGTTCGAGTGTGAGTAGTGTGTATGTGTGTATGACAGAGAATCTGTGATTGTATGCATGGTTGGGGCTGTGTTGTGAATGTGTGTGAATGAGTGTGTTTTGAGTGTATGACTGTGTGTGAAATGTGTGTTTTGGGCCGTGTGTGTATGTGAAATTACTGTGTGTGATTGTGTAAGGATGATTGCGTGTGTAGTGGTGTGAGTGTGTGTGACTGGGATGTATTTGTGAAGGGATTGTGTGTGTATTGTGTGCAAATGTAGATGACAGCTGACTCTTCGTATTAGTGCATGCTGCTCATTTCTTCCATCAATTAGCCACTCAAAAGGTCCAATGATTGAATGTACCTGGACTAGCTCTGAAGAAACTTCCCACGCAGATGCACAATTATGGGAGATTGATTAATTTCTTTTTGCACCTTTATATTTTATCAATTATCCCTTTAAAATTTTACTTGCTCTCTAACCGGTATAAGAAAAAGGGATGAAAACCGTGCACATTGACCTTACTAGAGACCCAAAATTTCTACATGAAAAATTCTTTTCTTTTCGTCCTTTTAACCCTTTGTTTGTTTTTGAAATATATTATTGCCTTGTGGTAATCAAGAACAAGTCAAATCTATACCAATCGTCCATGTAAAATGCAAGATGAAAAATCTAAAGAGGTAATCAGTCTCCACATTTGGGAGGAAACTACAGAGTGGCGTTCTAGAAAAAGAAATACTTAAGAGTTCCTTGAATTGTCTAAAAATGTGTCATCCTTGTCATAGATTTGGCTAATCTATCTAGTGAGTGCGCAAAACAACTAGCTTTTATTTATATTATGAATTATTACAAGAATCTAGACACGAATAAATGTTGTCTCTCTTTTGGATTTAATTACTTTCTCATTGTAATATCATTTTTCAAAGAAATCCATTTATTATGGAACGGCCAAATTTTTATAATTGCTTTGTAAACTTTTATTCTCTTAACAAAAAGAAAATATTAGAGGGTAAAATCTCATATTAATCATTATATGTTGCTATTCGAGCGATAATCAATAACCAAAATTGAATTACCCCATCATACTAACTTCTGAATGATATATATTGAATCTCATAAAACCTTGTGAAGTGAAGATCATGAAATTTATGAAAACAATAGTCAATTGTTCATCACATAAAAAGCTACAAACAAGAACCAAAAAGAGGGCTACCAAAAAAAAAAGAACCAAAAAGAGGAGACTCATGTCTGAACACACCCCAATACATACTTTTCTCCAAATGACTCTAATTTTGATTTACAAACATTTTTTGCAAAGACTCTTTGGCCATTTACCATCTAGACTTTTAGTACGGCCGCTGTACATAGTTGTGGGCAAGACAGACAGGCAGACAGACAGCTGGACAAGACTGCCAAAATATACAATTCAACCGTGTGTGAATCTAAAACGGTAAAAGAAAGAATAGTCAAATCAAATACTAGTATAATACTAATATTATTAGCAGTGGTAACAGGAGTGAGTATTGCGTGCATCACGAGCGTCACATGACGTGTCATGTGGTATATTAAAACCAATCACACATCACTAAATAATATAAAATATGACTCACCATTGTCACGCAGTGATAAATTATTGGTTCTAGTACATCACGTACGGATCTGTCTACAAATTCATTAGTGGACGATGATACTAGGATTATAAAAGTTAGTCAATCCATCTTTGTTAAACAATATAAGGATAAGGTCTACAAATTGTTGGAGGACAACAAAAAGAAAAGTGTCAACTTGTTAGAGTTACAAGAACAGATTGAAAACCTCACTGGCATAGGCCACTAAATAATCCAAGGCTAAAGGGGATTCGCCTGTAGGTCATCTCAGTCTTGCTTATGCCCAGAGCACTACATGCAACTCATTCCACCCATATCTTTTTTTTCGGCTGTAATCCTTTTAGGTTAGGTTATCGACGCGTGGTGTATTGTATACTTTTCCGTGTGGTAATAGTTTGTGAGATCTAGTAATCGTTTCAAGAACAGCAGAATGAAGAAGGGGATATTAGGCCCCAGTCTCAAGCTCTCCCTCCCTCCTTCTGATGAACTCTCTCTTTCTCAATTCTTGTACTTCTTAATCTCTACTCTCTCTAATCTTATTTTCATGTGTATTTTTGCAGTCCCCGGAAAAAAAATGCCCTTTTCTTTTTGGTTTTTGTTTTGGTATTTGACAGATTTCAGTGGTTTGTTCTGCTTAGGACTCAATCTGGGACGTTTAAGGATGGTGATCTGCTGGTCAACAGAGATGGGGTTCGAATTGTTTCTCAGAGTCAAGTTGAAGCTGTAAGATTTTTGTCTCTATTTTCTTGTTTCCTTTTTTTTTTTCCTTCTGAGATGTTCTTTTATACTTTTTGAGCTCAAGAATTCAACATATAGTTGCTCCTCCTAGCTAGTTATGGTAATTTCATTGTGGGATTTGATGGGTAAGGTTCGCTGCAATTTTAGAAAATTGCATTTGGAGGGAGCTTGTCAATAGAGCTAAGATCTGTTGCCAAATTTTCTTTTTGGGTAATTTGTTGAATCTGATTGAATGATTGGTTTTTCACTTTATATTTGTTTAAAGATTCTAAGCTAATGCTGTAATTCACTTGAGTCATTTTCAGGTTCCAATATTCTTACTATTATCCTTTTTATATGTAAGCATTAGTAATTTCAAGGTGTAATTTTATAACATACAACTACAGTTCGAGTCATATCTTTATGTAATCGTGAGGGGAGAAAGAACTGCTAAACTAAATAACTATATGAACCCATTAGTTCCATTTATTTGTCAATTCTTCCTCTGCTTTTATGGTGCGCTAGGCTTTGCAGCCATCATTGCCAGCGGCATCACCCTAAAAGCAGGTGCACTCTTTCCTATTAGCCAAATGCAACATCTTTGTTGTGTTTAGGTATTCATTTTTGGCTGCGCCTCTGCTATTGTTAGCTTTATTTTAGAACTTGGTAGCACTCTCCTGTATTTAGATGACTCTCAATTTGCTCTAGCTAGCCTTTCCATCACATAAATCCTTTGGGCAAAGGCCAATCTGATCCAAACTCATCGTGAACATGTTTTGGTTTCAACCAGAAACAAATTTGACAAGGCCTAGGGTAGAGCATTTAGTAGTAAATTTTTTCAACAGAAACAGAAACATGAGCTGGGTGTTTGAGCTAATTTTTTTGTTATTTTTCTTTATGTCCTTGTTGTTTTGTGGGAGTGAGAGCATCAGCTTAATATGTCTGCTAACTGTGCATATACAATCTTATGAATGCCTTACAAATTAGTGTGCTTGTTGAATTGTGTTTCTTCATAGTGTATTTTGTTTAAACTAGTACATTGCAGCTTTGTTTTTTGACTTATGTTTGTGTAATTTTTTATTACCCAGCCATCCCTTATACAGCCATCAGACAACCAATTGAGCCGAGCAGACTTTGATGCAGTTAAAGTTATTGGGAAGGGCAATGTAGGTATTGTGCGCTTGGTTCAACATAAATGGACTGGGCAATTTTTTGCATTAAAGGTACTACAAAAGTTGCAAAGAAAGTCTCATTGCCTCCTGTTTATTCTTTATTTGCATTTTTTATCTTTGATTGGGGATTAATTTTGATGGAATCTCTACATTCAGGTCATTCAAATGAATATTGATGAGTCTGCTCGCAAACACATTGCACAGGAACTGAAAATTAACCAATCTTCCCAATGTCCCTATGTTGTTGTATGTTATCAGTCTTTCTATGATAATGGTGCTATATCCATAATCTTGGAGTACATGGATGGGGGATCATTGGCAGATTTTCTAAAGAAAGTTGGAACAATTCCAGAGCCATACCTTGCTGCCATCTGTAAGCAGGTGGGATTTTTATTATTCATGTGTTTGACATTAGATATTTTCTGAAGTAACTCTAATAATAAAATTTCCGTATCAATTTAGGTACTCAAGGGCCTTTGGTATCTCCACCATGAAGAACATATTATTCACAGGGACTTAAAACCATCACATTTGCTAGTAAATCACAGAGGTGAAGTCAAGATTACTGATTTTGGTGTCAGTGCAATACTAGCAAGCCCATCTGTACTTGCAAATACTTTTGTTGGGACATACAACTATATGTCTGTGAGTTCTTACACCTTTATGCTGAATATCAGCTAATTGCACTTCCAATTTTCTATCTATGCATGGAGAATGTTTTGCATGTATACGCTAGGAAGGAAATATACATCATCCTGCATCATAAGATTTTTCTCATGCATTTGATTCAACTTTTAAGTTGCTTAGTTTAAATGTGTGCAAAAGTCAAACAGGATTACCAGATGCATATTCAGGTTTCTTTTAATGAATTTTGTTTTGCTTATATTCAATATGTGCTGTAGCCAGAGAGGATCATTGGAGGCAGCTATGGCTACAGAAGCGACATCTGGAGTTTGGGTTTGGTTTTTCTTGAATGTGCGACGGGTCAATTTCCTTATTCCCCGCCTCAGCCAGGGGAAGGGTGGACTAATGTGTATGAGCTGATGGAAACCATTGTTGACCAACCTGCTCCTCGTGCACCTTCCGATCTATTTTCCCCAGAATTCTGTTCATTTATTTCTGCATGGTAATGATTTGTTTATCAAACTTCCTTCAAATATTTGTTTGTTCATGATTTGAAGACAATCCAAGTACCTTAGGCACTGGTCACTCTAATATCTTTCCTGAACTGATCGTGGTTCTTTTATTATGATGTATAACAGCAAATATTCTACTCTGGCATACATACAATTACGCCATTTGAGAAAAGAACTTACTGTGGAATCAGACATGTTATAAATTACACCTTCTTGACTACAAAAATTTTCCTTTGAAAATTCATATCTTATCCTCAACCTTTGTCTTGTTGATAACATTTGATTTGGCTTTGTTAACTCTGTGTACCCATGAGTTCTATATTTTAGTAACATAGCTATATGTAAGTAATTTACTTCATATATTTGGTCATGCATATAGGAACATACAGATATTATTTGTATTGCATGAAACTGTAATAGTATCTAAATCTTGCATCTCTTCTTTCAGTATACAGAAAGATCCAAAAGATAGGCTCTCAGCAAATGAACTCATGGTATGGATACTACTTAAATTTTTCTTTTGAAGATTTTAATTCGTTACGGGACATTGTGAGTTGGGCTCCACTTTTTTTCTTTTTTTGGTGACTGAGTGTCTTCGCTATTGTGAATCCAGATGCACCCATTTCTCAGTAAATATGGAGATCTGGATATTGATCTTGCTACTTATTTCACCAGTGCTGGTCCTCCACTTGCAACATTGTAAACATTCTGGGTACGTACATATCTTTGACATGTCAGAGACCCAAAGGCAAAAATTCTCCTTTTTCCATCCGCAGCTTGAAAAGAACATATAATGGATCTAAGACAGCGCTTAGTTCAGAAACAAATGGAAAGCTAATCTATCGTGCGAATTTGGAGTTTTGTCATGCAAATTGTCTTTCAGATGTGTTGTGGACATGAGTGAGAAGATGATTTTGTGAAACTGTACTAGAGGTATAAAAACAGCCCCTTTCTGCACACACAAGTAAAAATGTCTGGATCTAGCTATTGCTAGATCCTCCAATTCAGTGTTCTGTAATGCTGGAATCAATCAAATGAAAGAGTCCTGCTTTCCTCCATTTTCCTCCTGGTCTTTGTTTGGTTTGGTAGATTTTTCTCAATAATGGGATTAAACACAAGTCTATACTTTTACACTTGTCCTTGATGCCAGTGGACAGTCTCAGGTTTTAATTTTTATAATCTGGAAAGCAGCTTCATCTACTTATTTGAGGTGGAAGATGAGAGTGTCAGGAAGTGAATTGCTTCATATTGCTTCTCATGCCTGCAGGGTTGTGTTGAACTTTTTTGATTATCAGTGTTAAAGCTTTTTGAACTTGTGTTCTTGTGGAACTATAATTAACAAATTTCTGCATTTTAATATTGGCAGCTTCTGTCATTTTTTTTCCTGCTTCTGAGGGAGGCGCTAGCCAAGTTTGGAAGCCTTGAGAACTGATAATGAATGCAATTGAAGACAAAGGAAGCCTCCAGTGATGGTTCAGTAAGTGCTGGCACGATGACAAAGAATGCTGCTGGGAAAAAAAAAAAAAAAAAAAGGAATTGATACCTGGAGTTTGTGAACTTTGTAATGTTGAAATACACCTGGTTAAGCACGAATGCAAGATTCATAGCAATATATAGCTGCACCCCTTTATATGTATCAATGTCCCAAATTTTACCCGTATGCATGTAAAATGTGCAATGACAAAGATGTTGTCTCTATTGTGTTTGTAGCATATGAACGAGAAACTAGTCGAATATTGACTTTCATGTGATCGACTGCTTTAGATCTTTACAGTAATTGGAAGTGAACCAAACAATGGTTATTGTGGCTATGATGCACCTCACTGGAGATTTTCTTATAATATGGGTATTTGCAGTAATCCTTCCTACCTTATTGGAGATTTTGTTACAATATGTGTTTTGCGGTAACCCTTCCTACGTAACTCTTTCGACTGTAGATTATGGAATTTCTCCTAATCACAATTTGGTTTGTTTGCAACGAAATGTGCTCCACTTCTGATTGCCGAAAGCAGCAGGCATGGTCACGCATGTTTGAAACAGCAACAGCTGCTCCTCAAGTCCCCAGATCACAATGCAAATAGCATTTGCAAAAGGAGTATAAGAAGAGCCCAGAAGATTTTTGATTGCTTTTCTGCAAAAGAATTTAGGGGCGTTTGGTTCGTATAGAGGAATTAGAATCATTCACTTTGAAATTGAAAATGAAATTTTCCATTCCAATATCTTTGCTTGGTTGGATGTTGAAATTGGAATGAAATTTAGATAAATTCTATTTTTGTCCTTGATATATGATTTATTATAAAATAAAATAATTACACATAAATACTTGAATACTTGTATATATGTATGCACATAACAACTCCTCTTTTTCAAACCTACAACCCTCTTGGCCATTACTATTTTGGCTCCAAAGAGGCACTGCCTCTCAAGGACCACGAGACTCCACAAGATCGTCTCCACCGAATCAAACTCGAGTACCTTTTACTCTCTTTCTACTCATATTAATTCAATTTGATGCTGCTACTATATAACTAACTAATTATTTAATTTGTTGCTAATTTTTTGTGAGTTGAAATTTCAGCTATGATGCCCATAGATTGAGGACCCGTGTCCAAGCTGTCATGTTGGTTAGTACTTCTTTTGCTGGTGTTGTCACTTGTATAATTTTATGTTGATGGTTTTATTTTTGCATTTTTTTTAAACTTGTGAATTGAACACTATTAGTAGTAATTTTAACAAGGGTGAAATTTGACAATGGCAAGTTAGTCATAGAAATAAAGATATGATCTAGACAGAGATTGATTGAGTTTGACATGTTGGCAAAAGTTGATTTCTTTCTATGTTGAGTGAGGTTACAAGAAGTAACTATCTTGGGAAAATCCTGATCCTTAATTGGATGCCAATTCATCAAATTGATGGTTATACTGCCAGTGAAGACTATATCCATAATGACACTTTAGTGTTAAAATATAGTAGATGAACTATAATAATCAGCTTACAACTCAATCGAAGCACTTAACCATAGAAAATTTAACCAAATAATTAGGCTTTCTTACACAAACATCAACTCGGCATCAAATATTCACGCTAAAGATTACATCTCCCACTTACCAAACTCAGCTCAATTTTTAGGCTGTTCTGGATGTCCTCAGTCAGTTACGCCATTTTCATGGTTATTTAACTTCTCAGTTTGTGTGATAGCAACAATGGAGTATGGATTTGCTGCAATTACTTCTACATCTTCAATTCTTAACAGGAAAAAAAAATGATCTACGTAGAAATCTTTTCGTGCGTACTTACACAAGAAAACAAATGTAAAAGGACAATCCATCAATTTGGTGCCTGCCAAGTGTTGGGTGCCAACGGCTGCTAATTGGTTGGACTAAACACTTTTAAATGCATAAACTGGCTGTCTTCAAGCTTGAACTCCTGGTGCTCTAGAGTCGTGCATTACTCTAAACTTGTATTTGGATCTGTTGAATATGTGAACTGCCAAAACAAAATAGGATCCCATTTTCTTTGAGAACTAGAAATGGCTGAGCTGCAATTTGAAAGGGTTTGGAATTTTTCTTTGCAGATACCATATTTTAGGCTGATTGATGAAATGATTTGTTATCCGTACCCATGGATTAAGAGATTTCACTGATAATTTATCTCCATTTGCATTCGGTTCCGGTATATTTGTGGAACCTGTCCAACTGCATATTTCTTCAAATGGGAAGGATGGAGAATGAGGCCATTTCATTCCCGTGACATAGATTTAGATTATGTTTTTCATTCTTTGTTTGATGAACATGCAAACATGCGGTTACAGGTTGAGTTATTCAAGCACCCCCACGTGCTACTATTGCAAATACAGAACTCCATTTATAAGCTTCCGGGTGGTCGCCTGAGGCCAGGAGAATCAGGTATGTATTTTCTTGTACCTTATTTTGTCTTTTTGTAGTTATGGCATACAATGAGATTAGAGCTGGTTAGAAATTTTATCATGAGTCAAAGAATTATGTGTCTATTGTTAAATTCTAGATGTCGGATGCTTAAAACGGAAACTCTCAAGTAAACTCTGTGTTGTTGGAGATGGTAGGGTGCCTGATTGGGAGGTGTGTGAAATCTCATTGAGTGCTTGGTAACCATATATTGTTCCATACACTAATAGTTGATGTTCAGGTGGAAGAATGCCTTGGCATGTGGTGGAGGCCTGATTTTGAGGCATTGCTTTATCCATATTTGCCACCTAATAAAAAAAGGCCAAAGTAGTTGAACGTCTTTTCTAATTTACAGAAAAACTTCTGCGCTTGGTACAAGTTCTTGAACTCTATGTACTAGAACACCTAAAAAATATAAAATGCATCACATGCATTGTCATGTGGTACACTAGAATCAATAATTTATTGTCACGATGGTGGGTCACATTTTGTAATATTTGGCAATATGTGATTAGTTTTAGTGCATCGCGTGGCATGCCACGTGGCACGCACGGTGCATGCAATACTTCCTCCCTGAACACCAGGCTTCTTTCTGCCTTTGTAGGAGTGCACAAAAATCTTTCTCGTGATGTTGCCTGAGAATCGAACATTCATAGTTCCAAGAAATTTTAAGCTTCTTGCAGTTCCTCTGCGTCAAATTCATGAAAACCACAAGGTATGGTTTCTTGTTGAAGAGATTAATATGTAGTTCTTGAATTCTTTTGAATCAAATATCATCTGCTCTATTTAGGTAGGTTTGTCAATTACTTGTGCCGCAAAATCTTTATGACTGAAAGTGGCCAATTTAAAAATTTGTTAGAGATTCTGAAAAGTTTCTCTCTGGGCTAATATCTCAGTGTGCTTCTCTGCATCCGAATACAACCCCGATAACATAATTCCTTATTTTGTCAGAATATTTGTACGGTGGCAAGATCCCAGAAAGTTTTTTGTGAATATTCATAGTGTCTCAATTACAATTTGGAACTAATGTATTTGATGCTTGTTTTGTCTAGATCTATGGACTAATAATATCAGTAGTACCGCAGCTGCTATCCAAATTCTCCTTCAACACTGTAGAATGTTGATATTCTTTATACTTCAAATTTTCCTGTACAGTAAGTATGATGTGGAACGAGATATTCAAGTTTTTCATGTTATTTATCTACATTAGCTTTAGGATTTTAGATTGGTTATTTCATATGATTTTAGTGTTATTTTCATTTATTTTAGTAGGATTTTTATGGTTGTTATTGTCGTCGTCAGTAAGGAGTATGAAAAGAGAAGGACAAGAGCTGGAGGATCGATATCATAACTGGGGAATATAATTGCTGATCAGAAAACTTTGTTCGATAGAGCATGCCCACGCTTTTTGTCAATTTCTATTGTCAGTTGATCAGAAAACTTCTTCCAATACAGCGTGCCCACGTCTTATGTTAAGAGGTCTACTGCCAAAAAACAGGATTTTCGATTTTCTGTAATTTTTCTTATTTTTCTGCTATTTTTCTTTCTTTTATCATAGAAAACTAATGTAGCCTATAAATAGGCATATCGTAGAGTTTTGTTAGCATCTTTATCAACTTATTCATAATAAATTTAATTTTTAATAATTTCTCTCAAGATTCTTGAGATTCTAAGAATCTATTGAATCTTTCGGAGTTAGATTGTGAATCTTTCTTTTGTTTTTTGGGATTTGCTCGTGAAACAATTCTTTAAATCACGGTTCCGCATCAAAGTATGGGAGCAATACATAGAAACTGCCCGAAAGGATTCACCGATCACTTGTAAATGTGGAGTATTTTTTTTTTCCCCTTTTAGTATGTGTATGGATAGATGACTTTGGCCTCGCTGTATTTGTGCTGTTGAATGGATTTTTAATGAATGATATGTTCAGAGCTTGTCCCTGCGCTCCAGCATAATGCTAGAAACTGAGTTCAAAGTTTCTTGTTAACTTGTTCAATAAGGGAAAGAGACCATGTCAACTCCTTGTTTCTCACTTCAGCTCATTTGTTGCTGATGATGGATTGCATTTTCTCTGATCTTTCCCTTTTTCTTCTTTTAGGTAGATGACAGCTGACTCTTCGTATTAGTGCATGCTACTTATTTCTTCCATCAATTAGCCACTTAAAAGGTCCAATGATTGAATGTTCTTGGACTAGCTCTGAAGAAACTTCCCACGCAGATGGACAATTGTGGGAGATTGATTAATTTCTTTTTGCACCTTTATATTTTATCAGTTATCCCTTCAAAATTTTACTTGCTCTCTAACCGGTGTAAGAAAAAGGAAAGAAAACCGTGTACATTGACCTTACTAGAGACCCAAAATTTCTGCATGAAAAATTCTTTTCTTTTCGTGCTTTTAACCCTTTGTTTGCTTTTCAAACATATTATTGCCTTGTGGTAATCAAGAACAAGTCAAATCTATACCAATCGTCCAGGTAAAATGCAAGATGAAAAATCTAAAAAGGTAATCAGTCTCCACATTTGCGAGGAAACTGCAGAGTGGCGTTCTAAAAAAAGAAATACTTAAGAGTTCTTTGAATTGTCTAAAAATGTGTCATCATTGTCACAGATTTGGCCAATCTGTCTAGTTAGTGCGCATAACAACTAGCTTTCATTTATATTATGAATTATTACATGAATGTAGACACGAATAAATATTGTCTCTGTTTTGGATTTAATTATTTTCTCATTGTAATATCGTTTTTCAAAGAAATCCATTTATTATGGAATGGCCAAATTTTTATAATTGCTTGGTAAACTTTTATGCTCTTACAAAAAAGAAAATATTGGATGGTAAAATCTTATGTTAATCATTATATGTTGCTATTCGAGCGATAATCAATAATCAAAATTGAATTACACCATCATACTAACTTCTGAATGATATATATTGAATCTCATATAACCTTGTGAAGTGAAGATCACGAAATTTATGAAAACAATAGTCAATTGTTAATCACATAAAAAGCTACAAACAAGAACCAAAAAGAGTAGACTCAAGTCTGATCACACCCCAATACATACTTTTCTCCAAATGACTCTACTTTTAATTTACAAACATTTTTTGCAAAGACTTTTTGGCCATTTTCCATCTAGACTTTTAGTACGGCCGCTGTATATGGTTGTAGGCAAGACAGACAGAAAGACAGCTGGATAGACTGCTAAAATATACAATTCAACCGTGTGGGAATCTAAAACGGCTAAAGAAAGAATAGTCAAATCAAATACTAGTATAATAGTAATATTAGTATTAGTGGTAATATTTTGTGAGATCTAGTAATCGTTTCAAGAACAGCAGAATGAAGAAGGCGATATTAGGCCCCAGTCTCAAGCTCTCCCTCCCTCCTTCTGATGAAGTCTCTCTTTCTCAATTCTTGTACATCTTAATCTCTACTCTCTCTAATCTTATTTTCTTGTGTATTTTTGCAGTCCCCGGAAAAAAATGCCCTTTTTTTTGGTTTTTGTTTTGGTATTTGACTGATGTCAAGTGGTTTGTTCTGCTTAGGACTCAATCTGGGACGTTTAAGGATGGTGATCTGCTGGTCAACAGAGATGGGGTTCGAATTGTTTCTCAGAGTCAAGTTGAAGCTGTAAGATTTTTGTCTCTATTTTCTTGTTTCCTGTTTTTTTCCTTCTGAGATGTTCTTTTATACTTTTTGAGCTCAAGAGTTCAACATTTAGTTGCTCCTCCTAGCTACTTAAGGTAATTTCATCGTGGGATTTGATGGGTAAGGTTCGCTGCAATTTTAGACAATTGCAATTGGAGGGAGCTTGTCAATAGAGCTAAGATCTGTTGCCAAATTTTCTTTTTGGGTAATTTGTTGAATCTTATTGAATGATTGGTTTTTCACTTTATATTTGTTTAAAGATTCTAAGCTAATGCTGTAATTCACTTGAGTCATTTTCAGGTTCCAATATTCTTACTATTATCCTTTTTATATGTAAGCATTAGTAATTTCAAGGTGTAATTTTATAACATACAACTACAGTTCGAGTCATATCTTTATGTTAATCGTGAGGGGAGAAAGAACTGCTAAACTAAATAACTATATGAACCCATTAGTTCCATTTATTTGTCAATTCTTCCTCTGCTTTTATGGTGCGCTAGGCTTTGCAACCATCATTGTCAGCGGCATCACCCTAAAAGCAGGTGCACTCTTTCCTATTAGCCAAATGCAACATCTTTGTTGTGTTTAGGTATTCATTTTTTGCTGTGTCTCTGCTATTGTTAGCTTTATTTTTGAACTTGGTAGCACTCTCCTGTATTTAGATGACTCTCAATTTGCTCTAGCTAGCCTTTCCATCACATAAATCCTCTGGGCAAAGCCCAATCTGATCCAAACTCATCGTGAACATGTTTTGGTTTCAACCAGAAACAAATTTGACAAGGCCTAGGGTAGAGCATTTAGTATTAAATTTTTTCAGCAGAAACAGAAACATGAGCTGGGTGTTTGAGCTAATTTTTTTGTTATTTTTCTTTATGTCCTTGTTGTTTCATGGGAGTGAGAGCATCAGCTTAATATGTCTGCTAACTGTGCATATACGATCTTATGAGTGCCTTACAAATTAGTGTGCTTGTTGAGTTGTGTTTCTTCATAGTGTATTTTGTTTAAACTAGTACATTGCAGCTTCATTTTTTGACTTATGTTTGTGTAATTTTTTATTACCCAGCCATCCCTTATACAGCCATCAGACAACCAATTGAGCCTAGCAGACTTTGATGCAGTTAAAGTTATTGGGAAGGGCAATGGAGGTATTGTGCGCTTGGTTCAACATAAATGGACTGGGCAATTTTTTGCATTAAAGGTACTACAAAAGTTGCAAAGAAAGTCTCATTGCCTCATGTTTATTCTTTATTTGCATTTTTTATCTTTGATTGGGGATTAATTTTGATGGAATCTCTACATTCAGGTCATTCAAATGAATATTGATGAGTCTGCTCGCAAACACATTGCACAGGAACTGAAAATTAACCAATCTTCCCAATGTCCCTATGTTGTTGTATGTTATCAGTCTTTCTATGATAATGGTGCTATATCCATAATCTTGGAGTACATGGATGGGGGATCATTGGCAGATTTTCTAAAGAAAGTTGGAACAATTCCAGAGCCATACCTTGCTGCCATCTGTAAGCAGGTGGGATTTTTATTTTTCATGTGTTTGACATTAGATATTTTCTGAAGTAACTCTAATAATAAAATTTCCGTATCAATTTAGGTACTCAAGGGCCTTTGGTATCTCCACCATGAAAAACATATTATCCACAGGGACTTAAAACCATCAAATTTGCTAGTAAATCACCGAGGTGAAGTCAAGATTACTGATTTTGGTGTCAGTGCAATACTAGCAAGCACATCTGGAGTTGCAAATACTTTTGTAGGGACATACAACTATATGTCTGTGAGTTCTTACACCTTTATGCTGAAATCAGCTAATTGCACTTCCAATTTTCTATCTATGCATGGAGAATGTTTTGCATGTATACGCTAGGAAGGTAATATTCATCATCCTGCATCATAAGATTTTTCTCATGGATTTGATTCAACTTTTAAGTTGCTTAGTTTAAATGTGTGCAAAAGTCAAACAGGATTACCAGATGCATATTCAGGTTTCTTTTAATGAATTTTGTTTTGCTTATATTCAATATTGTGCTGTAGCCAGAGAGGATCATTGGAGGCAGCTATGGCTACAGAAGCGACATCTGGAGTTTGGGTTTGGTTTTTCTTGAATGTGCGACGGGTCAATTTCCTTATTCCCCGCCTCAGCCAGGGGAAGGGTGGACTAATGTGTATGAGCTGATGGAAACCATTGTTGACCAACCTGCTCCTCGTGCACCTTCCGATCTATTTTCCCCAGAATTCTGTTCATTTATTTCTGCATGGTAATGATTTGTTTATCAAACTTCCTTCAAATATTTGTTTGTTCATGATTTGCAGACAATCCAAGTATCTTAGGCACTAGTCACTCTAATATCTTTCCTGAACTGATCGTGGTTCTTTTATTATGATGTATAACAGTAAATATTCTACTCTGGCATACATACAATTATGCCAGTTGAGAAAAGAACTTACTGTGGGATTAGACATGTTATAAATTACACCTTCTTGACTACAAAAATTTGCCTTTTAAAATTCATATCTTATCCCCAACCTTTGTCTTGTTGATCACATTTGATTTGGCTTTGTTAACTCTATATACCCATGAATTCTATATTTTAGTAACATAGCTATATGTAAGTAATTTACTTCATATATTTGTTCATGCATATAGGAACATACATATATTATTTGTATTGCATGAAACTGTAATAGTATCTAAATCTTGCATCTCTTCTTTCAGTATACAGAAAGATCCAAAAGATAGGCTATCAGCAAATGAACTCATGGTATGGATACTACTTAAATTTTTCTTTTGAAGATTTTAATTCGTTACGGCACATTGTGAGTTGGGTTCCACTTTTTTTCTTTTTTTGGTGACTGAGTGTCTTCGCTATTGTGAATCCAGATGCACCCATTTCTCAGTAAATATGGAGATCTGGATATTGATCTTGCTACTTATTTCACCAGTGCTGGTCCTCCACTTGCAACATTGTAAACATTCTTGGTACGTACATATCTTTGACATGTCAGAGACCCAAAGGCAAAAATTCTCCTTTTTCCATCCGCAGCTTGAAAAGAACATATAATGGATCTAAGACAGCGCTTAGTTCAGAAACAAATGGAAAGCTAATCTATCGTGAGAATTTAGAGTTTTGTCATGCAAATTGTCTTTCAAATGTGTTGTGGGCATGAGTGAGAAGATGATTTTGTGCAACTGTACTAGAGGTATAAAAACAGCCGCTTTCTGCACACACAAGTATAACTGTCTGGATCTAGCTATTGCTAGATACTCCAATTCAGTGTTCTGTAATGCTGGAATCAATCAAATGAAAGAGTCTTGCTTTCGTCCATTTTCCTCCTGGTCTTTGTTTGGTTTTGTAGATTTTTCTCAATAATGGGATTAAACACAAGTCTATACTTTTACACTTGTCCTTGATGCCATTGGACAGTCTCAAGTTTTAATTTTTGTAATCTGGAAAGCAGCTTCATCTACTTATTTGAGGTGGAAGATGAGAGTATCAGGAAGTGAATTGCTTTGTATTGCTTCTCATGCCTGCAGGGTTGTGTTGAAATTTATTGATTGTCAGTGTTAAAGCTTTTTGAACTTGTGTTCTTGTGGAACTATAATTAACAAATTTCTGCATTTTAATATTGGCAGCTTCTTTCATGTTTTTTTTTCTTTGCATCTGAGGGATGCGCTAGCCTAGTTTGGAAGCCTTGAGAACTGATAATGAATGCAATTGAAGACAAAGGAAGCCTTCAGTAATGGTTCAGTAAGCGCTGGCACGATGACAAAGAATGCTGTTGGGGGGAAAAAAAAGGAATTGATACCTGGAGTTTGTGAACTTTGTAATGTTGAAATACACCTGGTTAAGCACTAATGCAAGATTCATAGCAATATATAGCTGCACCCCTTTATATGTATCAATGTCCCAAATTTTACATGTAAAATGTGCAATGACAAAGATGTTGTCTCTATTGCGTTTGTAGTATATGAACGAGAAACTAGTCGAATATTGACTTTCATGTGATCGATTGCTTTAGATCTTTACAGTAATTGGAAGTGAACCAAACAATGGTTATTGTGGCTTCGATGCACCTCACTGGAGATTTTCTTATAATATGGGTATTTGCAGTAATCCTTCCTACCTTATTGGAGATTTTGTTACAATATGGGTTTTGCAGTAACCCTTCCTACGTAACTCTTTCGACTGTAGATTATGGAATTTCTCCTAATCACAATTTGGTTTGTTTGCAACGAAATGTGCTCCACTTCTGATTGCGGAAAGCAGCAGGCATGGTCACGCATGTTTGAAACAGCAACAGCAGCTCCTTAAGTCCCCAGTTCACAATGCAAATAGCATTTGCAAAGGGAGCATAAGAAGAGCCCAGAAGATTTTTGATTGCTTTTCTGCAAAAGAATTTAGGGGGCGTTTGGTTCGTAGAGAGGAATTAGAATCATTCACTTTGAAATTGAAAATGAAATTTTTTATTCCAATATCTTTACTTGGTTGGATGTCAGAATTGGAATGAAATTTAACTAAATTCTATTTTTGTCCTTGATATACGATTTATAAAATAAAATAATTATACATAAATACTTGAATACTTGTATATATGTATGCACATAGCAACTGCTCTTTTTCAAACCTACAGCCCTTACTTTTTAAGATCTTATGATCCTAAATTACCTAGTTTAATGATTAACAAACGAATAATGATATCTACCAATAGTTTTCCAAGTTACCTTCGTAACAAAACAATTGAGGAATAAAACAAATGTTGAAGTTGCAAAAATTTCATAAATAATTCCGATTCCTCTAATTTAATTGGAATTAGAGATTCTAAAATTTTCAGAAATGATTCCGATTCCTTTCAACTAACAACCTCTAAGGAATTCATTTTGATTCCCGATTTTGACTCCCTCCAAGCAGCCCCTTAATCATATTTATCTAGAAGCATGCACAGCTTCGGCTTTACTTACCCTTCCGAAATCCCAGCCTCTACTTCAATAATTACATAATATTCTTCAATAATCCTTGAAACAAGGGGTTAGAACTCGAAACGCTTCATCAAGACTCTTTTTGGACTATGGAGTTGGTGATCACACTACGGTATCAAAACGAATTGAAATTTTTTTGATCAATAAGGCTAGGATACCCAAGATAATTATTTTAGTCCTTTCCTGCCCTAGCTCATAGCCATCCATCTTGCCCGTTTTTACATGTAGTAGTAATAATAATAATTGCATCATAGTTCACAATTCATGCTCTCTCTGAAACAGCACAATATGATCTTCACTCTGGCTTGTCTACAATTGCTTCCGATTCTCAGAGACAGGATCAGAAGCCAAACTAAAAGCAAGTTTTGAAAAGCAATGAGAAACGAAGAGAACAGACATTTTATTTATATATAATTTTTATAGGATTCAATGAATAGAATCATTTGAAAACAGACCCACATAGCACCTTTCAGCAATGAAAAAAGATGGTTTGCCCGATCTGAACTTGGATGAAGGTTGAATTGACACTTCAAGAACAATTAGAGAAAGTTTTTGTGACGGAGGAGCGGAAGTGTCTATTAATACAACACTTCTATCTACAATAACTGAGAGACTCCGAATCAACAGCGTAGACCATGTGGCATGCTCTGCCACCTAGCGTCGTTTCAATGATCCATTTGTAATTCATAGTTGTATAACTTCAGCTGTATTGGAATTCTAAAATGTTTGCAGCTGTTTCTTATGAATTGCTGCATGGAAAAGAAGGTCAACCTTTTAAATGCCGTTTACAATGTCACCAATAAGATGAAAATTTCTGTACTACAATTATTTAAACGTTACCGAGATAATACACTACTAGTACTAAGTTTTCTTCTTAAACTTTCTTATGGCTTTCAAATCCACGACAACCACGGAGATATTGTCCTTGCTTCCCCTTTGGAGAGCAAGTCGTGTGAGGTAGTCTGCTGCATCTTGAGCAGCAGGATCAATGCCCTCACCTCTTTCCTTAGATAGGGTAAGACCATTCTTTTTGTGCCAGAGAAGGATTCGCCTTCGTGCTACATCACAAACCTCTTCATTTGTCATAACATCCCACAGACCGTCAGTAGCTAAAATGAGGCATTCGTCTTCTTTTTCTCGAGATATGAACATTATTTCAGGGTCCGAGATCACATACGGCCTCAAGTATCTATCACCTGCAGAACCCAAATGCAAAATGAGACCCTCGCATCCAAGTCATTGTCCAATTCAACCATATATGAAATCAAAACAAATGGGGGCACAAAATTTGAACTTTAGTAGCAACATGTTATACTGCTAATGGTTCAAGGGGAGAAAAATAGAGCTACATTTATACAGATGCAAGCTTAAGCTCATCAATCCCGCACACAAAAAAGGTCGCTTTTCAGGAGCTAACTATTGGTCAAGAAGTTGCAGCCTTTTGCATTAAAATAATTTCTTTTTGTTCAGTATGGTAGTTTACACCATTTATATTCTTGCTCCCTATGCAGCTTATAAAGCGTTCCTTACGGCCCAACTTATGCTAATCTAGACAATTAACTCAGTTCAGTATGCCATGTATACATGGGACTGGATAAGCATTAAATACTGACAAGGAGAGACATACCAATGGACCTTGACATCCCAAGCACACCAGAAACTCGATATCCACCCCAATCAATAACCTTGCCTCCTGCAGCTTCTATCCTTGCATATTCATCTTCTCTATTTGGCTGAAGGTTAAGTTTAAGAGATGCCAATATTAGGAAAAGCATTTGAAAGAGGAGGGGAAAGAAACAGGAGTGGGGGGTGGGGGGTGGGGGGGGAAGAGCGAAACCTAGACACCAAGCTTACTTTATGGTCCACAGACAGTGGCATGGCAATTTTTCCACGGCACAAGACTGCTCTTGAATCACCACAATTTGCAACAATGAAATGGGAGGGACAAACGATGGCAACCACAGCAGTTGATCCAACAGCTTCAGGAGCAATGGGTAAAAGACCAGGGTCATAAGCACCGGCAGTGCCCACTCCTCCCACCTCATTATCAACTTTGTGGAAGCATCTCAAAAAAGATCTCTCCCACCGCTCCTTCCAACTATATGCAGAATTTCCAGTGTGCAAGTTCTCCTTTTCAACATTCATCTCCTCGGTTAAAGCTAAGTGAAGGCGGTGGCGGCAATAATTAGCAACCTACGGCAATGAAGTCAACATAATCTGACCGTAATTCAAGAATCACACAATACTTGATATCTAGAGAAAAGAAAACCCTTTGTTGGAATAAGAAAGCAAGGGGGTGGGCTGGGTAGGACAATGCAATCAAAACAAAGGCAACTAAGTAAGACACACTTAACCTGGCAGCCTCCATGTCCATCATAAACTCCAAAGAAGTCAGCTGATAAATTTTGGTTCACTCCATTAGCTATGGGGTCATCCAACAGCATCTGACAAGGAACCTCTAGAAACTGCGGCAAAGCTACCACAGCATCTTCCATCTCTGGCCGCTTTCCACAAATAGATAGGAATCCCCACAGAGATATAGTATCCAAACCAAGCACATTGTGCCTATCTTTTTTCAATTTCTCTGAAACCTCAAGAAGGGAACTAGGCATAGGTCCTTTACACTCTTTAACAGCAGCAACTTCATCATGTGCTCCCCCAGAAGCAATATCTTCTACAATTTCAGACGCACTAGTTGGATCCCAAGAATACGACTTCTTAATGCTTTGATGACTCCCAGTACCTTTAGCTACAGTCATCAGTGAAGTCCCAGAAGTGGTGCCCAAAGCTGTACACTGCTCACTGGGTATGCTGCTACTATATCTAGTCACAAACTGAGAACTACGATCTGCAAATTGGCTACAAGAAAATGACTTCAGATCATCTGCCTTATTTTCCTGGTTCCTTGCATCTCCAGCATTCAAGCAGGTACCATTTGCGGTTACCCCTGGCAACAGGTTGGGTTCACCTTTCTTAATTGTATCACTTTGGGTCAAGATATTGACTCCATTTTGAGGAGCTCTACAATTGTTATGGCTTCTATTTTCGTGAGCAAAAGACACCAGAGGGAACTTGGTTAAAGCAGGTTCTGACAACAAGCTTGTTGTGTTTGCCATCAATTCAAGCCCAGTGATGTCTACACGGGTTGTTAGCACTGATTCATCATAAATCAGATTTTCCAAATTATATGGCATGGCAATTGTTGGAGGTCCCTCCTCTACCAAAGAAACAATTTTTTAAATTGAGAACCCTACAAAGAGGTCAGTTAGCCCCTTCTAAAATCCACACCTTGATTCGTCCGGTCAATCTCAATACTAGGAGTTCAAGGTCCAAAAAAGCGGTTGAAAAAGCAGTTAAACTCCGAGAAAGAGGAATCAAGGAGCTAAAAAAAGAGCAAGGAATATGATTAAGCAAGAGAATACGAATCAAAACTTCAATTTAAAGCGAATCAATATCCAGAAGACAAGTCACATGCAATACTTCTCAGACACTACTCAGCACCTTCTCGATCTCTCTTATATGCCCCTTATCCAACACTCATCAAATACGTTTACCAAAAAACTACCACCCAAATCCCCATCTAGAAACACTTCTTCCCATCAGGGGTCTAATAAAAACCAAACCTTTGCGACAAAAAAACAAACAAATGAACTTAAATCACATACAGCTCTACTTGTTAACATGAAACAAACCAATCAAAGAACAATGTAAAAGCTTTCAATTTGAAGTAAGAACTTACAATAATCAAGAACCGAGAGAAATTTCCCAGGAACCAAAAAACTGGCGCCCCAACTCAAAATGGGAAACCCTCTTGCAGAGTATGCAGGCCGCCTGAATCAAAGACCACTATATCCCTTTACTTCCTCCAGTAATACGGCAGGGCCCCCTCCCTCCTTCAGTCACCAGAAATAAAAACCCCGCCACCATATATTGCTGTAGTGCCCAAGCCCCAAACCCAAGTCAATAATCAGTCAAACAATTCTAAACGAAGCGACACGTATCTTTTCAGTATCTTAAATTGAAAAATCCCATAAAATCTTTTACCATAAACAAATAGTCAATCATGCAAACAAGAAAGGAAGGTAGGTTGCTTACACACAAACCAACATGTGTCAGCCTAAGGAAAAGTCCCATGTCACAGAAGACTAGGAACTCATTTTTCATGGTACATAACAGCTTTCCCATAAATTTATGTCATATGGGTCCCCCTTGGCAGACATATGTCGAACCAGGTGTCTACTATTGATTTGCTTACCGGCGTCCCTGGTCCTTTCGGTGAGCTAATCAGATGATTTTTTTATGCCGAATAATTTGCTTTTCCAATCTGAGGGGTTCAGAGCCATCCTACAGACGCCACGTTATGGTCGAGATATTTTTTTTCTCTGGGCTGCATAAAGGTAACGTTTTGAGAGACGGGGCTGATGTGTTTGTCGGTTTGACGTTGGATCAGATTTATGATGCAGGGTTGGTATCAAAGTAGGGTTATAATATTTTGCGTTCGATATAGGGAACTGTCTCTGTACTACACATAGACGACGACCCAATCAAAATCCTTTTAGTGATACTTTTGTTTAACGTTTGAAATAAAATTCGTCCAAGTGTTCTCTTGTACAAAATAGTTATCCAAATGTCAAACCTACACGTCTAAACTGTTAGTAAAAGGCTTTTAATATGCCCATCTTCCTAAAAGTATTCTTATTAGTTTGGTCGAGTAAAAGGAGCTTCGGACGTATCCTCAACGGAAAATTACCTCACTTATAAATTTTGTTGTATAAAATAAAACTAAATATATATTTTTACACCATTATTTTACATCAACATAAGCATAGTCATCATTATGTTTGTGTGACAAATTTTCACATTACAAGATCCACAGACAGGATGTAGATCCGATTTACTTTAGAATTTTCCATCATCAACCCACTTTGTGCATTAGAAAATTCCCTTTTTTTTTTTTTTAAATAACCGAAAGACACAAAATGCCGGCTTATTTCCTCTCTCTCTAGTAAGCTAGAGCATTTTATCTCCCCTAACTTGAGGGGTTGGTCATCTTTCACTACATTTTGAGAAAGCTTCTGTTTTCAACAACTACAGCAAAATGTCCACTTCAGTCCAAGAGATCATTAATCAAATGCAAGGTGTCCAATTTGACGAAAACGAAACAACACAAGTCATTGATGTCAATGAAGCAGAAATCAAGCAGGGGATTTTAGACTGCACTAACAGTTGTTATGGCAGGTTTATTACAGAAAATTATGCAAATTTAAAAGGATTACGTGGAGCCTTATCAAAGGCATGGAGAAGTCAGAGCATCAAAGTGTTTCGGGTTCAACCCAATTTATATCAATTTTTCTTCACCACCCAAGAGGAGCTAAAAGCAGTTATCAGTAGAGGACCGTGGAATATTGAAAACAACGTCCTCGTGCTTAAGCAGTGGTTTCCTGGGATTTCAGTGGAGAATGAAGACTTTGATAACACTCTTTTTTGGCTTAACATTGTTGGTCTGCCAAGAGAAGCTTATACTAAAGAGGTTGCACAGAAAATAGCCCGGTTCTTCAAAAATGTTACAAATATTCAATTAAGAGAAAAAAAGGAAAGCAGAGAACGTTTCATCCGACTAAGAGCATTAATCAACATTCGCCAGCCATTACGCATAATTGTTAAATTGAGAAGGGAGGACTCATCAGAATGGATGGCAATTATAAGGTATGAGAGACTGCCTTTGTATTGTCATCTCTGTGGTATTATGGGCCACATAGGCAGAAACTGCACCAAGAAACGGGATTCAAATGAGAAAAGCTATGGCTTCTGGATGGTAACAGACCCAATACCCTCCAGATGTATTTGGCAATCGAGTAACGGAGGCGAAGAAGGAAGCTCTTCCATCCACTAGGACAGGAGACGAGAGGAGCAGGATTACAAAGCAATGATGACACTGGTCATGAAAGAAAGTGATTTGGGAGCTCGAGGCACTGAAATGTCGGCTGCTAACCAGTATTTGCTGCAGGCATCGGAACGCACAATGAATTTTTTTACCTCAGATCAGACTGCAGCAAACCATGCAAGTACAGTTGATCCCCAAGAGCGGCAAAGACAGGCTGAAGATGGCCCACAAAATCTCAATAACAATGTAATTGTTGATCTACAAGCCTAACTAGCAAGGCGACCTCACAAGCCCGTGTGATGACAGGAATTTACAACATGGACCTGTTGAAGCCCAATAAGCTGAATGGAGGTCCTACGGAAGACAGTAACATAACGACCCAAGAAGCAACAAGCCTTCAACTTCTAATAAGTCCAACCCCTAAGCAATCAGTCTGAGCAAAGTCCAAACCAACTAAGCCTTCCTAAATAAAAGAGGAGAAAAGAGAACTTGGGAACCAGATAAGTGCAAAGAACCAGACAGATAGTAAGAAGGCAAAACTACTTGTCGGCACCTATGAAGAAACTCAGCAATCGGCGGCGGCGGCTGCTAGACAGCCCCGCCGAGAGTAATGAATGCCTTGGTTTGGAATTGCCTGGGGGCTTGGGAACCCCCGAGCAATTCGAGCCCTCAACAATCTGCTGAGGGATGAAGCTCCCGATTTAGTGTTCTTAATTGAAACAAAATTGAGAAGTGATCAAATGAATAAGCTCAAGCTGAAACTGGGTTTTTCTAATGGTTTTTTTGTTGACAGACGAAACCAAGGAGGTGGATTGGCTTTGCTTTGGAAGGAAAACCTGAACGTAACTATCTATAATTACTCTGATGGCCACGTTGACTCCCTGATCCAAATGGCTGGCGAACAAGCTCAGTGGAGGTTCACCGAATTTTATGGCAATCCTGACTTAAGGCAAAGGGGGAATTCTTGGCAATTACTGAGACGTCTTGTGACGTTAAGTTCACTACCTTGACTTTGTGCAGGAGACTTCAATGAAATAGCTCATATAAACGAGAAGTGGGGTGGCAAAGAAAGAAGCTTAAGCCAGATTAATTCTTTCAAGGAGGCAATTGAAGAAGCTAGGATTGTATGACCTTGGGTACTCTGGACCAGATTTCACGTGGTCGCGAGGAACAAATCCGTCAACACGAATCATAGAGAGACTTGATCGCGCTCTAGCTGATGGCCATTGGTGTACACTGTTTCCCAAGTACCAGGTTAAGCACCTATCCTCCCCTCACTCTGATCATGTGCCGCTAAAAATTTTCATTAGATCTGATGCTGCCAATTCTGGATATTCAAAAAAACATTAGACGGTTTAAACGTTTTGAAATTATCTGGATGGAGCATACGGAGTGCCAAGACATCATAAGGTCTGGTTAGGTAGGCTACAATGGAGACCCTATAAGGGAGGTACAGCAGAAGTGCAATACTGTCTTAACGAAGTTAACCTATATGGGGCAAAAGGCGATTTGGCAACTTCAAGAAGCAGATTGCCAAAGCAAAGGAGAAGTTGCGCAATATTCAACTTAATCCATCTGTGCCTCTAGACAATGAAATTGCTAGCGAAAAAAGAATTAGATACCCTACTGGAGCTAGAAGAAAAATTCTGGAAACAACGGTCTAGACAGACTGGTTAGCCAGTAGAGATCGGAACACGAAGTACTTTCATCAGAAAGTCAATCAGAGGAAAATGAGAAATCATATTGAACGACTGCAAACTTCTTCTGGTGAATGGATACATGAAGAAAGTTTGCTAGAAAAACATATAGTGGATTTTTTCAAAGATTTGTATCATTCCCATGAACGACAGAATGTCATTCCAAGAAGGCATTGACTGGAAGGAAAATTTCTGAAGACTTAAATAAAGAACTGAGTATGGAATTCACATCAGAAGAAATTCAGGCAGCACTAAATCAGATGAATCTCTGGAAAGCCCCAGGTCCAGACGGGTTACAAGCTGGTTTTTACCAGAATTACTGGAGCATAGTAGGAAATGATGTTATAAAGATGGCACTTCATTTTTTGAATAGTGATGGTAGATTGGCTCATATTAACCAAACCAATATTAGTGCTTATCCCGAAAGTCAAAAAATCCACCAAGATCACTGAATTTCGACCAATTGGGCTTTGCAATGTCTCATACAAAATTATAGCCAAAGTCTTGACCAGAAGATTACAACAAATAATGCCGCAAATTATTGATGAATCGCAAAGTGCCTTCGTAAAAGGCAAGACAAATCACTAGACAATGTCATTGTTGCTTTCGAGGCTTTCCACTGGCTCCAAACTTCTCAGAAGGAGCAAGTCAGGAGTATGGCTCTCAAATTAGACATGAGCAAGGCATTTGATCGGGTAGAATGGGACTTTTTGGAAATCATGATGCGAAATTGTGGTTTCCCTGAGAGGTTGGGCAGAAAAATCATGGAGTGTGTACGTTCAGTTTTCCTTTTCTATTATCATAAACGGTAAACCTTCTAAGTGCTTTACACCATCAAGAGGACTGCGACAAGGAGACCCGCTATCTCCTTATCTATTCATTTTATGCGCAGAAGGTTTCTCCCGACTTAATCAGAAATCTGGAAAGATAGAACTTATGGGAAGGAATAAGGCTAGGCAGGCATGGGCCACATATTACTCACCTATTCTTTGCAGATGATAGCCTCCTATTTGCCAGAGCTGATGACCACCATGCTGCTTTGATTTTGGAAACTCTTCTCAAATATGAGCAGCTGTTCGGACAAAAGGTGAACTTGGACAAATCTAAATTGTATGGAAGCAGAAATCTTAGTGATATGGAGACTAAAAGTCTGTCAGATACATTAAGAGTTCCGCTTGATGATGGTAAAGGTCTCTACCTTGGCATGCTCTATATGGTGGGAAGGACAAAAAAAGAAATCTTCTCTTTTGTTAAGGACAAGGTTAAACATAAACTGAAGGGTTGGAAGGAAAAGCTGCTATCCCAGGCAGGAAAAGAAGTCCTGATCAAATCAGTTGCCCAAGCAATACCTACCTACATTATGTCCTGCTTCCAACTCACAAAATCAATCTGTGGAGACCTAAAAGCCATGATACGAGATTTTTGGTGGGGGAGGAAGGATAAAGAGAAAAGAATTTATTGGCTAAATTGGGACAAAATGTGCATGAAAAAGTCAGAAGGTGGAATGGGTTTTAGAGACCTGGAAGATTTCAACTTAGCTCTTCTAGCTAAACAAGGGTGGAGAATCCTTAAAATGCCCTATCTCTTAGCTGCACAGGTTTTAAAAGCTAAGTACTTCCCTGACTCTGATTTCTTGCACTCTACTGTCAAACAAAAATCTTACTTTTTATGGAGAAGCATTGCGGGTGCAAGAACCTTGCTTCAACATGGGCTAATATGGAGAGTCGGCAACGGAGTATCAATCAAGGTCTGGGATGATCAGTGGGTGCCAAGGCCATTCAATTTCAAAGCTTTGCCATTGAAGAAAATGATGTGGCCAGATGCAAAGGTCTCTGATTTGATAGATTATACCACGTGTACATGGAATGTTCAATTATTGAAAGCTCTCTTTCAAGAAGATGAAGTGGAGATTATTAAAAGAATACCACTCTTCCCATGGTAGGCCACAAGATGAAATCACTTGGCATTTCACCAAAAGTGGCGAGTTTGAAGTGAGATCTGCCTATCATTTGGCCAAAGAAATCAAGAAGCTTTCAATAAACATTGGTTCATCGTCCAATAACAAGGCGGAAGGACACTTCTGGAATCAGTTGTGGCGTCTGAATCTCCCTCCCAGGCTTAAATTGTTTACATGGAGAGCTTGTTCAGGTACTTTGGCCACTAGACAAAATTTACACAGCAGAGTGCAAAATAGAGAAATATGATGTGGCAGATGTAGCTGTGCTTTGGAAACAGATAAACACCTTTTCTTTGAATGTACTGAAGCTATGCAATTATGGACAAAAACAAAGCTCTTGAACGTAGTTCTGAGTCTAGGCATTCAAAACTTTAAGGACTGGATGGGTTTTATAATGGAAAACAACAGCAAGGAGCAAGTAGAACAGATAGTGATATTTCTTTGGCTTATTTGGAAAAGTAGAAATGAAAAACTCTTTGAAGGCACCAGCTGGGGAGCAGAGAGAATTTATCAGTATGGAAAAGAATTTTTCCAAGAGCTCCAATGTTCAAAAGCCAAAGATGATCCTTTATTAGAAACCACAAGATGCCAGTGGACACCACCGTCAAAAGATTTTCTCAAGATCAATGTAGGATGGAACATTTTCACCAAAAGGAGCAGGCATTGGAATGGTAATACGAAATGCTGAAGGTGAATCGGAAGCTGTTTGGACAGAAAAACTCCCAGATTGCTTTGATGCAGAGCATGTGGAAACTCTAGCTATGATGAGAGCAGTCCAAATTGCAGAAGATTTTGGCTTATCCCATTTTATGCTAGAGGGTGATGCAATCACTGTAATCAACAAAATCACAAAAATGGAAGTGGATTTATCCATGACTGGACATCTCATTGCAGGCATTAAACGTTCTCTTCTTCGGTTTGCAAATGTGCAGATTACACATGTAGGCAAGAAAGGAAATGAACCAGCTCATATTGCAGCAAAATTAGCAATAAACTCTTCAGGATGTAATGTTTGGTTCATGAATTTTCCTGAACAAATTGTAACTGCTGCTAGCAATGATTTGAAGCAATGAAATAGTCATTTTCTTCAAAAAAAAAAAAAAATTCCCTTTTTTTTCCCCTACCAAGGCTTTATTAATTAAATATGAGCATTAAATTTGAATAAGGTCACATGTACTAAAAATCGAAATATATCTTAATGCATGTAAAAATTTTAGGGTTAATTACAGTTTGCCCCCCTGAAAGTGAGGGAAACCTACACTTTGCCCCCTTCAATGTAAAAAACATACACTTTGCACCAATATTTTTGGGTTAAAAGTTTTTTTTATTAACTTAATTTTGCATAAATTATTAAAAGTCTAAATTGCCCTTATAATTGCATGTGTATTGATAAATGTACCTATAGGCACTAAAACTTACTTTTCTTTTTTCCTTCCATACATGTCTATCATGCTCATATATATAATTTTAAAAAATAATTTTACATACTTTTTAACTAATCATATAAAATGCATAAAAATTTTGTCATATTATACTTCACGAATAATATTTCAATTTGTCATAAGATTTTAAAATTTGTATAATAATAATAAAGATATATTTTTTGCACTCTATACAAAACAATAATGACTTATATCTAAATTTTTGCACATGTAATGTACGTGTCTATATATATATATATATATATATATATATATAACCAATAAAATTATAAAATTTTTATTAATTTAATATTTTTAATATATTATGCTACATCAATATCAATTTAGCTTTTTGCTTTGTGCATGGAATATTATATTACGTTTAATATAATAGTGCTTACTAATATCAATTTTAACTCTTTTTTTGTATATAAGATATTACATTATGTTTAATACATTATGTTACATTAATATCAATTTTAACTCTTTTATTGGTGTACGAGATATCACATTAATTAAAATTCTATGATTTTATTGGCTTAATATATGCATGTATAAAAATTTGGATATTAATCTTTATTGTTTTGTATATAACGCGAAAGATGTATTATTACTATTACACAAATTTTAAAATTTTGCGACAACTTGAAATATTATTCATGAAGTATAATACAACAAAAATTTTTATATATTTTATATGGTTAGTTAAAAAGCATGTACAAGCATTTTTAAATATTAATTTTTTAAAATTATTTGTATAAATGCATATTATACGGGTATGATAAACATGCAATGGATAAAATAGGAAAAATAAGTAAGTTTTAATAGCTATAGGTATATTTGTTGTGAGGGCAATTTAGACTTTTAACAATTTATGCAAAATTAAGTTAATAAAAAAAATTTTAACCCACAAATATTGGTGCAAAGTGCATGTTTTTTACATTGAAGGGGGCAAAGTGTATGTTTCCCCCACTTTCAGGGGGCAAACTGTAATTAACCCAAAATTTTAATGGTCTCTGTAAAGCAATCTATTCTATTGGTATTTTGTATAATTCATACAGTTGGATCCAATTACGAAAATTTTTTGAAAGGATCGAGTCTACGAATTAGGCCGTAAACCTTATGATCCACAATTAATCACATCAACTGTAGCTCACATTTTGATAATGTAACTTATTGTAAATCACAGAATCTATAACTTCACTTATAAATCCGATCCACTTAAATATCTCTCTCCAATTACGGTTCCATATAATTGAGTTGTTTCAATGAACGTATTAGGTCTGTTATTATATAGTAACCCAGACAGGTTTAATTGGACTTGACCTCGCCTATAGCGTACGTGATCTATCCATATCGGTAGTGAGTGGGTCATTTAGAAAACCCGCCCCTAAACCATTATTATGGCAATTTTACTCCTATGCCACCGATTGAACACCTAACCAATTCAAACCATTGATTGCTCCAGATCTAGGGATTTGGTGTGTTGTACAGCAGTCAAGAAGAGTATGCAACCCGATAATACCCTTTACACAAATTCACCGCCAGTCCACTACCAACCAATCTTACGATCCAAATATCAAAGCCATACTGACAGAACTCAGACCACCAGCACCAACCATCAAAAACTCACCCAAGTCGAAACCCAAACGACAAAAACACACCATATTTGAGAACCAATACAAAATTGAAAAGAGACCTGGCTTACGAAGTCTGGAACAACCTTTTACTTTCTCTGGTTGTAAGGACTGGAAACCATAAGTTCTGCTCTGCAACGAGACCCATGTAGTCATCAAGATCAAGCTGGTTTTTTAAAGGCCATAATATTGAACAACAGTATTTGTCTATCTCATTCCAGGAATTAAATATTCAGGGGCAAAAACATATTTATGTGTACAAGACTTGGTAGGACCACTTGATAAATTTAAGGGGAGTAAAATTTAATTTTCCTAAGGATCTACTCAAAGTCATTTAATTTTTTCTATGAGGAAAAAAAAATCCAATTTCACAGGTCCAACATTGAGTTTTCAGACATGTAGGATGGCGGCGTTAAACACATTTCTCAACCTCCCTGGGAAGCTTAGATCACGAAAGGTGCTCGTCTTTCTACATCAAGCTGGGAAGCAATGAATCTAATTAAAAGAATACCAGGTATTATACTTACGAAACCAGTATAAACAAATACATCTGGAAGGCAATTAGTTACAAAGATGGACACAGTATAAACAATTGTATCCGAAATGCATAACTAAAGACATATTTGTGAGTGACAAAGTTGAAAGCATTAATTACAGTAGTCAGTCAAACTAGAGAAGTCCAAAACACAGATCTGTTTCTTTTAATTTACCAAAAAAGTGTTAAGGGGCTCAAGGTGGGATTACACTAATTATTCTAAAAAATTAATTTAACTCTTGATTAATAAGGCATACCTTGTTCTACATCCAGTTAGTTACAGCTTATACCAAAACTTCACATAAACAAGCATAAACAATTATATATCACACATTACATAATAGTCAATTGCAAAAACTAAAAATAGCTGTAGTCACAAAATACTGGTCAAAGATGATTAGGAGATAAGAGCACAAAAACTTGACATCAAGAATTAGCTCCCAAAAGTAACTGTAATCACAGAAATACTGGTTATGAAAGTAGATGACGCCCAGATATAACATCTTAGCTCTCACAAGCAACTGCAGCCACAAAATTATCTGAAACAAAGGTCCAAGCAGTAGGAAGAAGGGAGATAATCTGCAGTCCATTTCCAGCCCCAACAGATTGTGAATAAGCATTGCTTACTACCTGAAAGAAAATTTTGCCGCTTGATCCAGCTGCTGTTCAGTATTTCAGCTTCCCCATTCCCGCAATCTAATACAACGGAAAGCAGTACATGTGGAGAAAAGATAACTTTTATGTTAGAAAGTTCTAGCCCCTCAAAAAAGGTTATATTTAATCTAAATTCAATAATCTTGTGTGACTAGATGAGAAAACTTATCCGCTTGACATCCCATCTGCAAAACTAGAAAATGTGCTGCTTTTCTTCACATAACTGTACCAATCAAAAAATGAAAAATACAGACAAACAAATCAAAGCCAAAATCAAAATAATGATGCAAATTGAGTTTCAGCACCTTAAAATGTCTATCGACTATAAACCACAGACAAATGATCGTAGAGCTTTTTCAAAATCTGAAAATAAGATCAACATATAATGCCTATCAAATGAATCTGGTCAGTACTAAGCACATTTCGCCTGTTATCTGCATAGCCACAAAGCAGTAACATTACAAAGACATTTGTCAAATTTTAGGAGCGTAGCCACCTAAACAGAACCTATGGTCTGTTCCAAAATTGTGGCTTAAGCCAACAGAACAATAGCATTCTATAATTTTGTAACAAGTATGATTAACCCCGGTCAAGAAAATTTAAGTTCCAGCCATGCTACATAGAGGGGCACATTTTTTACAGCAACAAGTACAAATCAATGGACAAGCAAAGGCCACTTACAATCTTAGTGATGGACTTCAAAAGGATGAGAATTCTGAAAGAAAAGAGACAATGTTCCAACTTGTGTGAACTGGAGTGCAAGTACACGCATCTGACAGAAGAGAGATACCACAGAGTCCACAAGGATGGCCAATGAATGACTCACCTCTCCTCTGGCATAACAGAGACAGATTAACCTGTTTTTGGCATAAAGCTGATACAATACCAAAAGGACACCTGCAACTAGGTAGATTTTCCCATAAAAATTTATCCACGCTGTTCATACCTTTAGTTGCATGATCTAGTCCCTCGTCCTTGCAAAGAATACAAACTGGAGACAGTATGAATTATTAGTCTTTCAGTCATATAAAAAACAAATTCTAATTGAGGCAGCCACAGCCAAATTGTGAAAAGGAGAGCTTGAAATTATAGATTTTGCAGGATGAAAAAGAAATTTAACATGTAATTTATGCAATATGCTAAACCACCCAACATAGATTACTAAACAAATGAAAAGGGATATTATTAGAAACATAAATTCTATGTACAAGGCATTGTTCTCTTATCTGTAATCACTAAAAACAAAATACAGTGTTGCTAAGACTTTATGACTAAGACAAACTAACTATTAGGTTGAACAAAAAGATTTTTACAGTCAAAGTCATAAACATGAAAAGGAGCAAAATCCAAAACGTTGTAAGAGTTCACTCAAAATCAACTAGTGCACTGGTATCTGAAAGAATATATAGCCTACTTTCAAGTTGACCATCACACAATCTCCATGTAATTGGTCAATTCTTGGTAAGGATGTGTCTTTTGTGATTTATACTGAACAGGAATATACAACACAAGCAACTTCAGACCATCATATTTAATTCTGATAGATCATCCATTGGAATTTGGAGGCCCATAAAATCATGATCTTGCAATGCTTCATCATCAATGTTCAACCATGATCCTATGTCCTGTCCCTGACCTCCAAGATCATCAGGAACGCCTAGATCATCCATTTCAGGGATTTGCAGGCCGGATAAGTCAATAGGGTCTTCCAATTCATCCAAACTATAGTCACTTTTATCCTTGCCAATGCCCCTAGAACTTGCATCACTTGTTTTCTGGGTTGAAGGCAATGTTCCTTTAGGCTTCTCAGGCATCTTCCCAAGAAGGCCATTGACTGAGGCAGACAACTGTGTAGTTTTATGCTTAGGTTTTGATTTAGACTTCTTCTCCCCCTTAAAATTGGCCGAAGTAGGCCGACCCAATTTGGTTGTTCCACTTCTGGACATAACCTCTCTACTTCCACCTTTTCCTTCTCTGTCTCTCTCACTCCTCTTTCCTTTTGCACTACTTGAAAATGAATTCCCAATACCTGAAGGGACAGCTGAAGACACACCAATTGCACCACCACCAACATCATCAAGTAACAATTCCTTCTTTTTCACCCTGTTTGACAAGATGTCTTCCTTACCAGTAAATTGCTCTGAAGCTGACGGGGGGTTATCAGAGAGATACATTTCTTGATTGGCTAAAGAAGGGCTCTGTTGTGCACTCATAGAAGTTCTGATTGGTCTAACTCCATGTTTGCCAGATTCACCATCAATAGAATCTCCTGTTAGCTCATCACCAAGCCGGGAACACCCAGCAAGGAAAATACCTCTATACAAGGGTTCATTGAAGCAGCTTTTTCCAGTCTCCTCAAATTCTTGGCACCGTACTAATGTCCTCTTGACAAAGGCAGCTTGTTTGGCCATTTTGCCACCGGCACTCTTCATGCCATGAGCATTAGGACCCCAGCAAGCCTGGCAAAACAAATATGAACTTATTTCATTCCAAAAGAATTTAACATGTCAACTGGAAACACCTCGTATCCACTTTAGAATTCATCAGATAGACAAGGATGATGCAAGGAACACATAATAGACGAATTCAAAATTACCATATACTTCTCATAAGCCATTATTACGAGTTTGTCGAGAGCATGCTGTTCAAACTCCCTAAAATAAATTACAGCACTTGAGTTAGCATCAAACCCAAATAGTCAAGTGAGCATCTAACTACAAATAAAAACATTCTTACTTGTTTTGAAGCTCCCTTGTTTCAGCAGCAGACTTTAACAGTCTGCAGATTAAGCCCTTCCTCTTTGAAACCTACACATCATTAAACAAATGTAAATTGCTCTTGAAATAAATAATTTCACAACATCTAGCTCAGGAATTATTGGGAGGTCCTTGTAACAATATCATGAATTACATGTGAAAGTACAGCATCTACATTAACTTCTAACCTATACCTCACTTCACAATTGTCTAAAACTGGCAATTCTTCAAATGGCGCAAGATTCATAAAAATCTCCTTCCCAAACAAATAAACACCAGAAGAAAAATACGACTAGCCTTTGGAATCACAACATAGAAGTGGTTTATAAAATGTCCTAGCCGCTGGTAAAGTTGAAAAAGACATGGAATTAGGAATTGCACAGTAAATCAAAATCAGTTGTCCTTCAGCATACTATAAACATCCGGTAGCCACTGAGATATGTGGGTGTGTGAGAGAGAGAGAGGGAGCTTTCTACATCATATCTCACCTGTTCACTGTAGATCTCATTCAATTTACAAACTTCAGAAGAAATTTCTTCATCCCTAGTATGTGCAAAATCGGGCTGAAGGAACAAAAAAAAGACGGGGGAGGTAAGTCTTAGTGCAAGGAAATTAAGATTGTTATAATAGAAAACAAGTTGGTAACAAATATAGAGCAAAAGAAAACCTACTGCAAGTTCTGGGAAGATTCCAATAGAATGAATTTCCAGCAGAAGTCTTTCATTTATTGACATATTATTATACTGACCCACGGTGCACTCTGGAAGGGAACCATTTTGTGAATTATTGTAGCTTGGAATAGTTCCCGTGTTAGATATAGACATGCCATTATTATCTGGAAGAACATGTTCAAGCTCATTAAATGACCTCCCATTAGCATTCATCATATAACCATTAGAAACAGGATTCCTTGACAGATCAGAGTTTTGTGACAGCAGAGCAGGGAGACCCTCTGAACTCAAGTTTGTCTCCAGCTCAAATCCAGAATCACAAACATCAAACCTAAGGTCTTCATTACTGCTGCAGCAAAATTCGTCATCTCCTTCCTGAATGAGAGCAGACATCAGTCTCTGGTATAGGGAGACCTCATCAAGTGTCTTTGTCCCACAGGATAAATAATCCTGACTACCACTTTGTGTTTTAATAATTCCTCCTCTTCCAATTTCATTAGACCCAAAACCATTAGCCACTAAACTATTGTTCTCCATGCCTGAAGATGCAGGCACAGGTGATGCCGCATTTGGTTCAGAATCAACCTGCAAGGAACAATCAAAAGAAAGTATGATAAATTGTGGGAGCAGAAGATAAACTGTAAATGCAGCTCAAATTTACAGAAACTTTAAATCTAGAAAATATGGACTATCAACTGCATTCCAATCTCTGTTATTTATATACTAGCAACACACGCTAACATATCCAAAAACCTTCATGCATGTGACAGGAAAATAAAATGTCAAGCACACGAAGAAAATGGCTCAAAAAATATTCTACAAGGAAAAGAAATAATGCATGGTAATGCAACAGAAAAATCCAATCAATCAAGCAACAAATACAAAAATTTCAGCCTACATCAGATTCATAAAAGCATGAAATAAATAATTAACTAGACAAAGAAATGGACATTCAAAAACCATGCATTACACCTGTTCCCAAACATCATGCAATTTGTGAATAAGGAGTATAAAACTACGTAATTCAAATTTTTATTATCCTTTTCCTTAGTCTTTTTGAGAATTATTATGCAGAAGAAGGGAGGGGAGAGCTGAATAAATCTCGTACTTGATAATCGTGAAGAATACAAGAACTATATGGCATTATCTGCTCCAGAAGGATGGATTTTCTCCTTTTATTTTTTCCATTTGCATTAAAGAGAAACAAAGGTCCGAGCCAAGCATGCAAGATTAAGATACTCAATACTAGTTACAACATGCTCAAAACTCAATAAGAATATAAGTAGTGAACGTAACAGCATATAGATCGGTAGCAAGGTGATTCTGGACAGAAAAGGCAAAATAAAAGAATAAATGCACCAGCAAGACATTCAATCTCAGGTATGAATCTTTTCACTCAATCCTAGTCTCCAATAGTTTCCTTGTCAAACAACTATACCATATTTGATCACATGAAAATTCAAGACAATACTTCCAATCTGAGAAATACAGGTTATGGCCAAAAATCATTCTTGCAAAAAGATCAATCTATCAGTCACATCATGTCTACAATAATATAAAATACCATAAAGTTCTTTTAATGATAGCATCAATCCCCTTTTAATGCTTGTAAATTCTGTAAAACGCATCAGACTACCTGCTGCTTTAAATAGGTCACATCTAGGTCGGACACAAAACGAAAGCATGGCTCCATCTGCTTCCAAAATGAGCCTGAAAGAGCTTGGGCTGCAGTAGAAAGAGGATGAGTTAATTACTTGAGGAACTTACAAGTTGAAAATAAAATGATTTTACATAGGGTTTCACAACAGAGTACATTCACAAAAAATGCCCAGCTGAAACTGGTACCTGGATTAATAACAGCATTTGCAGCTGCAAATAGCTCTTCATGTCCGTCATCTGAACCAACTAACATGAAAGAAGTAAGCAAATATCAAAAAATAAATAAATAATCACAGAAGTCTTAAAATGGTCTCTGGCATGAATTTACCAAGAAAATCTGCTGCTGCACTGACTGCGATATGCTTCTGACGCGTGTAAGCCTTACGATCAGAGGGTTTTCGAGTGGGTGGCCGGCCTGCTTTACTGAACATAAAAATGCAAAACAATATAAGAATTCCAGCAGCTAACTTCAAAGTAGAGGAGATGGATGAGTCCAAGCAAATGACCAGAAAGCTCAGAGAGTAAAGAAACCTTTCAGTTTTATCAAATCCAAGTCTGGCACTTCGAAGCTGTTTTGCTGTTCCTAAATTTCCAAGCTTTTGACCAGTCAAAGGCATCAGGGACCTAGTTGACGTAAATCCCCGGCCAGTCCTGCCTTGCCTCCGAACACCATCTCCATGGTCTTCCCCACTAATGACCTTATTTTTTCTCGGTGGTAGCATCAGGTTTGACATCTTTTGGACATTTTGCGCAGCTTGTTCATCCATGTCATCCGACTTCTTTGTCTTATCTTTGAACTTCATTTCAGCAGTCCCAGATTCCTCACTTTCAGATAAGGCAGCAGAAGAGGTAGTGTCATTTTTTAATTTAACTTGCTGAGGAGAACTTCCAGATAAGCGTCTTTCATTTCCAATACCAACAGATGTTGTGTCTAGAACAGAGGATTCATCATTGCTCTGAACTATTGGTATGAAGTTGGTTCTTCTTGCGGTTCGAGAGATTTTCTGGGGCCTCTGACTAGCCCAGTGTGCAACAGGAGGTGAGGAAGACCTCATTGAAGGCGTGCGTTTACGACTATTAACACCGACTGCAGCAGATATTTTGCTTGTACACTGAGAAATTTCCCAATCATTTGCAGCTGTTGCCCGAGAAACCACAGGTGATGATTTAGGTCCAACACTCGAACCTGACCGGGGAGCTCGAGCACTTGCAATTAGTTTTGTGCTTGATGTGGGACTGCCAGAGCTAAAATCTTCTCGAGCACTTGTCCTGGTTGTACAGATGGAGATAAGATAAATCACAACTTGTTTTACTTGAGCAGAATGACAAAAGTCAAACAAACTCAAACTAAGAGGATGTATTCTTCCATTACGCATGCTAACAACATATGATCCAAAATGAAAGGACCACAAGAGATGATCGAATTGAGAAAGAAATGTATCCCAGATGGAAACACAAAAGGTTCAAAAAAATGCAATTAAATGCTACCCATACTTGTTAATAGCTTTCAAAGTTACTCTTTCTTTCTCTAAAGGCCGATCTCTTTTCTCATAGAGAAGGGGGCTATTGTCCTGCTCAATGCGAGCAATTGATGATCGCGTGCCAGAACCAATTTGCTGTGGGGCACCATCAGTTTTGCCTACGCCTCCATTAGCAATCCCAGGTCTGCATGAAAATAATTAGAAATAGAAGTATAACATTGTTGACAGCAGATAATGTGAAGTGAAACAAGTACTCCATAAACAAAGGCAAGCTTACAATAACAGCTGCAAGTGTCAAATTCAAAATCATGCTATAGTAAGTAGCATATTTGCACACGCTGTCTTGACCAAGACAACATACGTACGCAATAATACCAGACATCAAACAACTAAAATCAATCTATCACATACAATCACTTACAAAAGGCTACCATGTAAAGAATTAGCATCCAAATAACCTATGGAAGGAAACAATGCAAAGAATAAACATCCAGATATACACGAGATCATCAAAATTACTCGTATGCACTGGGAACAATACGATCAAAATGCAACAAACATATGATTGCTTAAATTCTAATGGTAAATACTATGCATAATATGAAGAACCACAAGCAATACCTAAAGCCATGGTTATCACTGAGCCTTGACCGGGCATCAGTAAGGAGACGTGGTTGCATCCCTTGCTTAGAATCTCTAGAGCCATCAATAGGTTTTGCTGCCACTGAGCTTGCAGCACCATCTTGCTTTATCCCAGACCGCTTTTTCTTCATCTTTGACTTTTCCCAACCATCAACTCCCACAGGTAATGTTCTGTCCTCACTCTGAACTGCACTACTATTTGGAATCTTTAATACCTCCCTATCTCTATCTGCAGTACCAGAAGGCCTTGCAGGAGTATTAGCTCTTGCATCCATCTACGTCAACCAAAAAGCATACTTCAGTTGCACTTAAGGTAGATTGTAACTGGCATGTAGTCTAGTCTAGTCTAAACAAATATACGAACTAACTTCAAAAATATAATTAGCTATATTGCAAAATCTTTCCGTTCAAAGTGAAAAAAAAAAAATAATAATAATAATGTGATGCAATCAAAGAAACATCCAATATTCATACATTGCACAAGAGACAAAACCCAAAAGAAAAGCAGTAACCACAAATCAATGCCACAACATAATACAAAGTAGAAATATAACAAAAGAATGCTACAAACCCTCAGGTCCACCATAGAGGTTCTGGTGCGCTTATTTGGCAGAGAATTTTTCGTCCTTTCTTCTGATTTTTGCTCCACCTCAAAACCATTTATACTGACATGACTTTGGGCCCCCATCTTAGTCATGCTTGTTCCTGAAACAGATCGATCAGCAGCATAAAAGGCATTGGATCGGTCACTAGACAAGGCATCAGACCGGGATCTCTTCCGTGATGGAATTGGAAACCACTTGTTCATCACAGATAATGACTCATTGAATATCTTTACACGTTCCCTGACATTTGTTACAATTTCTTAATGTATAAACATCATAATTCTGCAAAGCCAAAATATGGAAGAAATAAATGAAAGAAATCCACTACCTAGCTTTTCTACAGCCGTCACGAATAGAAGCCCTGAGTCGTCTAAATTGCTCTGGTGAAGGAGAAGGAACTGGCTTGCCTTTTGCAGGCACTGATGGAGAATCTTCCAGCGGAATTCCAAGAGAAACACTTGCAAGTCGCTTAAAATCCACTGGTCGATTAAGTTTGTGGTCTGTAACCATTGCTTTTGGATCAAAACGCAAACACTGAAAGAAACTCATTACGTCTCCTTGTGTTGCAGTAGAACTGCCTCTTGTCATGTTTGCAATGGCAGGTAAGGTTGGGCTCTCCAAGTTTTCCCTAAAGCTAACAGATCTATCCAGTGAAGCTGCTGCATAAGATCCACGCTGCCCAGATGAGTATAAAGGCCTATCTGGGCTATTACAAGACAGATCAAATTTGCTAGATGCTGACATTGCATCAGTTTCCACACTCTCTCTTTGTCGTAGATCACGTTTACACGGTTGTGCATGGCAGTAATGTACTATCACAACGCATGAAACCCAGCATAAACTGTTGATAGATAAAATAGGATATTAAATAAGACACCTGAAAAACATAAGAGTTTAAAGCATATAAGTGGAATTCCCAACAAGTCAAAGTAAATCATTCTTATCTATTTTAGTCTATCAAGATAATTAAAAAGATATGCATGAAATCAAAACCCTATTTCTCATCATTTATGACACAAAACCACAGTATATACTTGAAATGAAAACCCTATTTCTCATTGTTTATGACACAAGACCACAGTGAACCACTAACAACTTCACAAATACAAGCTGATGCAGCCGTGAACCACAAGACAGTAGAAATTTAAATCAAAAGCCAAGATTAATGCTTGCAAGCGTGAAAAGCCTCAAGAATAAATCTTATTATTAAATGCGATCCAACTGCTCCAGATGTCAAACAAGGCGTTTTCTGGCCAAATCCTAAAATAATACATTTGCCCCACAAAATAATAAACCATAGTGCACCTTTAGAGCTCCATAAAATTCCCTAGTTCTGCATGGGAGTAATCTACAAGATCACCATTGCCCCACAAGCTTATATCGTGGCTTCTCATCCAATACATTCTATAATTAACTGGCTGATGTTATTGCAACTTCATTTGCTTCACTACAATCTACTTCTTTTAGCAATTTATTTCCTCATAGTAGCCTTTTTTCTTCAAATTAAGCTAAAGAGTTCAAATTTTCATCCAGAATTTAACCCTAATTTCAATTAGCTAACAGCTTAACAATTCCAGAGATCTAACACTTAATTTAAACTCAATCATCCAAATATAGGATTCACTAATTCACCCAAAAAGATAAGGTTACATACTTTGATACACATGTAAATTGCCAAATTCATAATCAAACCAAAAAAAAAAAAAAAAAGACAGAAAATTACCTGGTAAATTGAACTATAAATATTCACAGAAAAAAATCCAATGGAAAATAGTGATCCAAACCACCTCGGATTCCCAAAATTCTGCAATCATTAATCAATAAACAGACATTACAATTAATCAACTTAGGGTTCAATTAGGGTTTTTAAAACAAAACAAAATGGAGAGAGAGAAAGTATGAAAAGGCTAAACTAATCATATAGCTATAAAAGCGAAATAGATAAAATTGATGACATAAAAACATATAAAACTTACATGAATTCGAATTGTTGATCCTGATAAATGGTACCTCTGAAAGAGAACGAGAGAAAGAGAGAAGAGAGAGAAAATAATTGTTCGTAAACGGACGTCGTCAGAGTCGTTGATCGGTGGGGGCGGGTCGGGCTGTCAGAGGGGCGGGGGGAGTTCTGTCGAAAAATAACGCGGACTATTCACCGGATTTTAGCCCGTGATTTGAAGTCCACCTGGACCACGTTCTTTATTGAATTACTCCTATTCAAAAGTATCCAGCCAATGATAATTTGGGCTTCGTTCCATCCAGCCCAAATATAATTTATTGGTTATTAAATTTTAAATATTAGCATAAAAATTTTTTTGAGGGATAAACACATATAAAAAATTTCTTGAATTTTGTTTTGTTCAAAAGAGGCATATTTTTTTAGTAAAAAAATAAAGATAAGAAGACGGATTTTATGGCTGTCCAAATTTAACAAAATGAACTTACATGCACAAAAATCACACCGAATGTGATAATTAAAATGTGAACGTAATTACGACATTGTTGGTTTTTTCAAGGATTTTTTTTTTTTTGGGGGAGAGAGGGGGGGTCAATTGCTTAGCATAGTACTTGGTTGCGTGAAAATTTGAGAAAAAAATGAGTAAGATCATGAAATGAATTGTTAAACTTCATATATAGTCATTAAACAAATACCTCAAACTATTTTGAACAATTGCTTTTGGGTATAAACGAATACAAATCCTTTTTCCAATGAAATTAATTCCAATAATTAGAGAACTAATTCCAATACTTCGTTCCGAAAGCCAGTGTATAATTAAGATAGCAATTCACAATGATTGAATAAGAAGGAAAAAATAGCTTGATAAGCTAAAAGCTACCCTCTCATCAGAGGCTATGAGCAAAGAAGAAAAGCAGTTGGCCGAAAGCTTTAGTTGATTGTTGTGACAATGAGGAAAATGGAATAACAATATTGAGTATATCACCCGAGTTTAAGGTATTTGTGTTAGTTTCGCTACAAAGACCAACATCTGAATATCACCAACCACAAATGGAAGATGTTGTTTGAACTTGTTCGAGTCGCTAAAGTGGACAATCCAACTTGTTGTCTATTTTACCTCTGAAAATACTTGAAGCATACATGGTGTAATCATTCTTGAATATTGCATGAGTGACTCTATCTAAAAAGAAATCCATCCTGTCAAAAAAGTACACAGGCTAATAGCGGGTTATGCAGGGTGTGGTCTTACTCATACTTGCAACTAGGTCTTTTGACGTCATGGTTTGGACCTCACAATTTGACTCCTTTTTATTTTTCATAATTTAAATCCTATGTAATTATATAAAATTATGTGTAATTATGTTGAATAATGGTAAAACTCTATTCAAACGTAACTTAATTATTTTTCATTTGAAACGACAGTATTTTTTTTTTTAAACTTTATCTTATTTGTTCAATCTTATCTTTTCATTTTTCGACTCTAAATTTGGGTCGTGAAATTGTAAGAAATGGGAACAACGAGGCCTTGGCCTGACATAAGATAGAGTAAAAAGGAAAGCTTGATAATTCAAGTGACGTGCCTGCGGTCTGTAGTTGCAAAATCCAATGTAAAGTGCCCCATAATCACATTTGACATGACTAAGGGAATTTATCTATTGCTCAGAGTCAACGTTCGTCTCTCTATCCGTACAAACATATTGCCATTTCATCTACTGGTCATCTTCTCATTTCTAACTTGGAAATGAGTCAACCTGGGATGGTTATTTGAACATTAAAAAAAAATTAATAATAATGGATATCTGAAGTGAGTCGAACTGATTGTGGTCCATGGCATCTTTTATCCAAGTAAGAGTTGAATTTGGGACCATGTGTGACCCGAAAAAAGCAACTTAAGGAAGCTAATATCAATCTTCCTCCCTTTACTCAAAACTGCCTTATGACTATTGTGATTTACGTTGAAGAAAGCATATTTGTTAATGAAAAAAAAGAAAGAAAAGAAAACTATATCTGTTTGCTTACTATTCGTCCAAAAACTCCAAGAATTCCTGTGCAAAACATAGTTATCCACAGTTCTGAAAAGAATCTATGGTTTTATTTCAATTACTCCTTGTAGCCCACTTGAAAATAACCCACCAATAGTCTCAATTAAGGTTGATGCATGACCTTATCCCGCCGCATAACATGAGAATTTGTCATACAAGGTTATGCCCCCAGAAGATTGTACTTGTACCAATAGAGGACCAGAACGCGAGAGACTTGGCATGATGAAACGGTGATGTAAAGTTTGAAATTTGCTTGGTTTCTTGTGTTGATTGGAATGAAGGGGAGAAAGTAAGCTTATTGAAATAGAACACAGTTGAAGCGATAGACTATTTAATATTCATAATCAATCTCAAAATCTGTCTTTACTATTCTATCCACTAAAAGGGAAAAAAAATTGCCTGTAAATCTCCAAGAAAATACAATGGAATTATTCTATGGCATGACTACAACAAGCCACGAAAAAAATATTTGATGAATAAAAACACAAAGATTAACTCCTCCCACTACGAAAAAATTGTCCCTGCAAGGTTATGGTGCAACAGCATGTGTGCAATCTGATCTCTAGCCTGCAATGCATTCATTGACCTTACAGGATTTTCTGGAACTATTTCATCATCAAATAGTTCAAACCTCAGCTCAGGATTCAATCCTTCCTCCCTCATTTCACATATGTTATGCAATACACAACATGCCCCAAGAACAATCGGCAAGTCTTGAAGTTTGACCTCTGTTCTCTTTTGCAAGCACCGCCATCGTGCTTTCAATCGCATAAATGCTTCTTTGCCAATACTCTGAACACTTCCAACCTTCTCATTGAGAGCATGCTGAGTCCAGGTAAGATTCTGCCTTGTGTATGGAACCAATACCCAATCCATAAGAGGGAATCCTGCATTCCCAACAACCCAAACATCCTTCAAAAGTCCCATATTGGCCCTTTGATACAGAGCAGACTGCTCCAAAACCTTATCATCAGTCATTGAACCAGGCCATCCAACACAAATATCTCTAAAAGCCCCTTTAGGATCAACAACCCCTTGAACCGTAATCGAATAAGAAGTCTTCTGATTCCTCTCGGTATGTCTCTTATTAAAATAAGAGGCAACACTAACCTTTGGAGCAATAATTGGAACATGGGTTGTATAAATTGAACCAGCTATATTAGGTATTCCGGAAATCATCTCAAAATCCCTCTTGATTTCCGTGGTTTTCTCTTCATTAGGCCATTGCAAGAACTTGGGCATCAAAACATTTTTTATAGCAGAACAAACCTCAAGAACAAGCTTGTGACAAGTTGATATTCCCAACCCAAATCGCTTCGACACCTCCCGAAGAGGCTCCCCTGTAGCCAACCTCCATATACATACCGCAACACGTTGGCGAACCGGAATAGCTGAACGCAGCATTGTATCCTTTTTAGTCACAACTGGCTCGAGCTCATCACAAATCATATCAAAGGTAGCTTTACTCATCCGAAAAGCATTCTTAAATTCCTCCTCTGAAAAATCAGGACTATTACAATGCTCCCACCAAGCTTTAGACCGACTCTTCACCCATAATCTCCTCTGCGTGCTTGTTCCAGCCTCTGTTGCTTCAACTTCAGGAGACCCCCGACGGGCCCTTTTGGATCCAGGGGCAGGACTACTAACATCCTCTTTCATTTCCCTCATTTGACTAGGAATTGCGGTGGTCTCGGAATAAGAAGCAATAGATGGAAAAAGTGCAAATTCTTCTTCTTGTTTCTCGTTATCAAAAGTCAGTAATGTGCCAAGAATGTCCTGAAATGAAGTAGTAGTAGGAGGAGGAGTAGTAATAGGCTCGTTATCAATAACTCTCCTCTTTTTCTTGGATAGGTTAATCTGAGAAGTAGCAGCAGTAATGTTATTGATGTTAGGAATAATAGGATCGAATTCTTGGTAATAGCTGAACGAGTTAGAAGAAGAGAGGTAATAATCTTCACTACCATATGGTGATGAGAACGAAGAAATTTCCATAGTGTGAAAGTATTTGAAGGAAGGCTTAAAGTTGAATGAAAATGTGAACACTTTCTAACAACATCTGAACAATACAATGACTGGGATTGGCTAAGCTATGGAGGCAGGCAATGATGATTTTATGTGGGAATACAAGGTTTATAAACAGGAGACGATGGAAGAGTTAAAGAAGGAAGGAAGCGCGTGTCCGTGTGAACGCGGTGGAGGGCCCTTCGACGCTGACTTGGACTATGGTTTTGTTGTTTGTTCGGAGGATATGTACGGCCAAAACTTTGATTAGTTTAATTTTTTTTTGTTAATGACGGGGAGTTTACGCGGTAGAGGAATAGAGGCCTGGGGGGGACTTTCGTTTCTGTCGTTGGTTTCTAAAATATTCAGGTGGTGTGAGGTGACTTCTGCGGTGTGCGAGTGGAGGAATAAAGGGCACGTTTGGGAATTGAATTGAGAAATCTGATTATTGCAACTTGGAAGTTTCGTCAAAGGGGGTTCGTCTGGGGAAGAGGGAAAGGGTGGAGAAACTGCTGCCCTTCTCCGACCAAACTGTACTTTGACCAAATGAGCCAAATTCAAGATAACGGATTTACTAAAATTAGTAGAATTGCTAGGATGGTAGGACTGTTCTCTTGTTTTCGGAGACCTTAAAAAATATTATTATGTATTTTGGGAAGACCCATCAGGTGGACATAGATTTATCTGAAATGAAAATAGGTATGCCAAATTTGTAGAATTAATATGAAATATATTATTTTGTTGACATGTAATTGCCAATTTTTTTTTTAAGTCTGTTTTGATTAATTACACAAAAACTCTTGTCATACTATTCTAAGGGGATGTTTGATTTAGGGAAATCAAGAAGAGGAATAGGTGTTACAAGTAATAATATCTATTATTGATGTTTGGAAAATAATTATCACTATTTTTTAATTAAAATGAAATTAATTAAGAAAGGGATTAACTGGACCTCTATGATTTTCACCGAAATATTATTCTATCAAACTCATTTATCTTTTTATAAAAAAAATGATACCGATTCTATCACTAAGTTAAACATGTTGAGAGAATTATCAAAATTCATACTTATAATAAAATTAACGATAATCTTAATAACAGTAATTAAGAAATTTAAACCAAAGTCCTCCTTAATATATTTCATTTATCTATCAATTTTTGTGACCTTACTTAGATGTATGACCGTAAAAATACTGGTCCTAAATCTAATGTTACATGCGTCACATGTTATCTCACATCTTAGGTCATGTTCTGATATTATATCTATAATTAAAAGTTTGACTATTCGTGTCCTTTTCTTGTCAATGCAAGTTGTATCCATCAAGGTATGATCATTTCAAAAAATCTCTTTCTAGATTCAAAATGTCAACATCAATGTTAGTTAACATTCAATTTACTGTGAAAAGGCAACTTATTTAATATCACAATCATTCTATGCTATTATATATTGATAATGTCTCTCACCATTTAACGTTTTTCTTACTAAACACGGTTAGACGGCTAGATTTCACATGGCGAATTGAAGAATGTAACACGGATGAAGAGACTAAAGCACAAATCTGAGCTATACCTATTGGACTGGTGGATTTTGGTATAAAATATCTTGGTAAGTTTTTCTAATTGTACAGCACATTTCCAGCCTTAGACATAAAATTCCCTTTTTCACCAAATATTTAAAGTAGCTAAATCAATTAATTTATTGATGATACATTTACTAATTGTAAATGATTTTTCAAGGGGTAAAAAAAAAATTAAGAATTTATGTTGCATGCACTATGTAGGCAAAAAATTCTTTGCACTAGCAAATCTAAATAGTTGACACATAAGTATATTCTGAGTTTTCGTGGGCACACGTGTAACAAGAGCTACGAAATTAAAAATATACTAATGTGTCAACTATTAACATCCTTTTATATATAGAAATTTTTTCAATGACTGTGTTTATAATATTAATTTAAAGTTTAATTCCTTCCTTTCTTGTAACTTTTTTTTTTTTTTGTCAAATAATGAAACAAGAAAAATCTATGTCATCATCTCAAGGTAATTTAAAAGGAAAAAAAATAAAGGGTAAACAAAATTAAACAGCTTACATCATATTATAGTTAATACAATTTTTGCAAATTTTAAAAATAATTACATATAAAAAGATTACAAAAATAATCAATTTAGATTCTTCTTTAATTAGTCTTATAAAAAAAATATGTGGTCAAATACAGTATGGCCACAAAACCATTGCAATTTTAGTCTATTAAATAATCAATTAGATGTTAGAATGAATAACTCCTGAACTTTTGTGAATGTACCCTTTTAACCCCTATATTAATTTTTAATAACAAACTTTCCTTTAGTCTGTCAAATTTAGAAGATGCATGCATAATTAAAAATAGAAAAAAAAAACAAATATCCAACCTTCTTGTTTTCCTCTTTTCTTCCCTTTTCCTTGGCTACTATTTTTTCTTTTATCAGCATCCACCATGCGACGGCAGTTTTCACCACAAAATCTTTCTTTTTAGCTTGTCTAATTGGCACCATTTTTGCATCACTAGATCTCCACCATGATGCTATATCACAAAAAAAATTCATTGAAAACAAAAATATTTAAATTAATAAACTCAACCAAACTAGAAAATCAAAACAAAATTAAAATGAAGAATCACAAATTAGAAACCTTTGTTTTTTTAACAAAAATCATATTAGTATGGGTATCTCACCTTCAGCTGAACTCCATATTTAAGTTTCACAAATCTTTCACAGTTCTTAAGAATACTTAAAATTTTTGGTAAAATGGCTCAAAGTTCTGTAAATCAAAGTCTCCTTTATACTTTAACACATTCCCCAAATATACAGTTTGGTGATAATATTCTTAATCAATTTTTTTGAAGAATTGGATCATTTTTTTTCCAATCCTGAGAAAAAAGAACGTGAACAATTATTCTTCATTTCAGTTAGTAAAATACTTTATTTCTCTTAAAAGTTTGCTTGGAAATGGAAGGATAGAATGCTTGAGAGGGGTAGCTTGGGAATTAGGGATTACAGTGTCTGAATGTTAGGTTATTAACATACGCAAACGGGTTTGGGGTTGCAGTCACTTAGGGTAAGGACGATAATAATCATGATAAGATATTTATGAGTTAGGTCAAACAAAGTTAGAACAGACGAACAACAAAATGGAGAGGGAATTAGAAATTATATTATCCTTTTCATCAATAGGCTCAAATATTCTAGAATTTAAGAGAAAGGGTTAATATTAATAGCGAAACCAAAGAGAATGAATGATAAACAACTATATTCACGATTATGAATTTAAAATTTTAAGTGGATAATTTTGTACAAAAAATAATATTAAGGGTTAATTGATTCAAGGTTAAATATTAATAGCTGATATAATCACGGACAACTATTTTTGTAATTATAATTTGCATTTTTAAATGGATAATTTGATTACATTTTTAGTAGTGCATATTCTCTTCTTCATGAATGGTTTTGCCAAATATAAACTATTTTATTTAGCTAATTTTCTTCCATTCAAATTTACCATATCCAATGTAATCAAATCTTCTCAAATATTCAAGTTTTTATATTCTCAAGAAAAAAAAATTAATATTCACGTCTTTAAGGTGCCCCATAATTTAGCATGATAACTACATGGCCACATAGCAAATTTGCAAACCTACCTCGCATAACTATACTATATTAATTTAAAGATGCAATCAAGTGAATTATATATATTTTGGACAATGCCCTTACTACAAAATTTAAATACTATTATATATATATATATATATATATATATATATATATGATGTTATATGCCTTTTTTATAATTATTATTGAGTTTAATTGTATAACATTAACGTTAAAATTAAAAAATTCAAAAGATAATGGATTTACTAAAAATAGAATTCCTAAGATGATAGGACTATTTTCTTGTTTTCTTGTTGTTAATCTATTCTATATCTCTTTAATTTTATCTCTCAATTTTTATGAGCTTACTGAGAAGCATGACTGTAAAATACTGGTCCTATATCTAACATTACATGCATCACATGTTACCTCACACCTTAGGTCATGTTCTGATATTATACCTATGATTGAAAGTTTGAATATTCATGCATTTTTCTTGTCAACGCAAGTTGTATCCATCAAGGTATGACCAATTCAATAAATCTCTTGTTAGAGTCAAAATGTCAACCTCAATGTTGGTTAGCATTCAATTAACTATCAAAGGCAACTTATTTAATATCATAATCATTCTATGTTATTTTATATTGACATCGTCACTCACTAATGTATTTCTCAAGAAACACGGTTACAAGGCTAGATTTCACATGGCTAATTGGAGAATGTAACGTAGATGAAGAGATTAAATCACAAATCTGAGCTATACCGATTGGACGGGTGGATTTTGGTACAAAATATCTTGGCAATTTTTTTCTAATTGTACAGCACATTTCCAGCCTTAGACGTAAAATTCCCTTTTCCACCAGAATATTCAAAAGCAGCAAAATCAATTACTTTACTGATGATACTTTTACCAAAAATTCAAGGATTTATAATGCATGCACTGTCTACACGAAAAATTCTTTGCACTAGCAAATCTAGATAGTTGACACATAAACATATTTTGTGTTGCGTAGGCACGTGTCAAGTATAATTTGTATTTCACGAATAACAAGTGCCCATGCAACTCAAAATATACTTATGTGTCAACCATTTATACTCGTTCATGTACAGAAATTTTTTCATTGACCATATTTACAATATTAATTTAAAGTTTAAGTTCTTCCTTTCTTATAACTTTTCTTTGTCAAATAATAAAACAAGAAAAAATATATGTCATCATCTCGAGGTAATTTAAAAGGAAAAAAAAAAGCAAACAATAAACAAGCTTAAATACCTTGCATCATTAATATGTTATAGTTAATACCATTTTTTGCAAATTGAAAAAATAATAGTACATAAAAAGATAAAAAAAAAAATCAATTGGATGCTTCTTTAGTCAATCTTATGAAAAAAAATATGTGGTCAAATACGTGGTGGACACAGAACTATTGCAATCTTAATATATTAAATAATCAAGTAGATGTTAGAATGAATAACTCCTGAACTTTTATGAGTGTACCTTCTCGACCACTATATTAATTTTAATTATAAAGTTTCCTATATTTTGTCAAATTTAGAAGATGTATGCATAATTAAAAATAGAAAAAAATATATCCAACCTTCTTTTTTTTTTCCCTCTCTTCTTCCATTTTCCTTGGCTAATTTTTTTTTCCTGTTATCAGCATCCACTCCCATGGTGGTGGTTCTCACCATGAAATTTTCCTCTTTTAACTTGTCTAATTGACACCATTTTCGCATCACAGTAGCTCGCCGTGATGCTATATCACTAAAAAATTCACTAAGAACGAAAATTATTTAAATTAATAAGCTCAACCAAAATAGAAGATAAAAACAAAACTAAGATAAAGATTTACAAATTAGAAACCTTTTTTTTTTTTAACAAAAATCATATCTGTATGTATTCTTACTCTTAGGGGGTGTTTGGTTTAGGGGTATCAAGGAGGGGAATGAGTATCACAAGTAATGATACCCATTGTTGATATTTGTTAAATAACTATCATTATCATTCAATGGGAATGATAGTACTTAATTAGGGTGTTAATGATTCCCCCAAAAATACTAGTCTATCAAACCCATTAACCCTTATGATTAAGGGCAAAAACACACCCATTAAAAAAATACATATCTTTTGAGTTATCCACACACACACACACACACACACTCTCTCTCTCTCTCTCTCTCTCTCTCTCTCTTGTCTTTTGATTTTGAGAATTTTTTATTAGTACTTTTTAAATTTTTTTATAAAAATTCTTTTTAATAATTTTTTTTACATTCAATAATTTTTATAAAAAATTGAATTGAAAATCAAAGATATATAATACTCTCTATTAATACAATAAAAATGATTTTTTTAAGATTATCATTTCCATAAAACTCAAATTAGAGCATGGTTGTATATAAAATTGAAGAAATTTTTTTAATTTATTTTAAATATACAAAATAAGAAATCTAAAAAATATGTATATCATAAATAAAAATTTTAAAATTTTAAAATTTACTTGAAAGCCATTCCAGTATACCAAGCAAATATTCTTATAATGATACCCATTCTATTATTAAACCAAACATGTTGGAGGAAATCATCAAAACCCATACTCATAGTAGGGTTAATGATACCCATAGTGATAGTGATTGAGGAATTTGAATCAAACGGCTCCTTAGTCAAAATCCATACTTAAGTTGCACAAAACTTAATGGCTCTTAAGGATGCTTAAAGAATTTTGGTAAAATGGCTCGAAGTTCACTGAATCAAAAAATGGCTCGAAGTTCTCTGAATCAAAGCCTCTCCATCATTTTTACATATCCTCGAGATATATAGTTTGGTGATCATATATTTAATTTATTATATTTTAAGCAATGGATCATTTTTTCCCAGTTATGAGAAAAAAGAATGTGAAATGAAATAATCACTCTTGATTCAGTTAGTAAAATACTTCATTTCTCTTAAAAGTTTGCTTGGAAGTAGAAAGAGAAGATAGTCGAGAGAGATAACTTGGGAATTGGAGATTAGGGTTTGTGAATGTTAGGTTATTGAAGTAGGCAAATGGGCTTGGGGAGGTGGCGGTCACTTAGGGGTAAAGACGATAGTAATGATGATAAGATATCTTTGAGTTAAGTCAAATAAAGTTAGAAGAGAGCAACGAAGATAATAGTAATGATGATGAGAAATCTATGAATTAGGTCAAATAATGTTAGAAGAAAGCAAAAACACTATGGAAAAGGGTTACAATTTATATTTATCCTTTTCGTCAATAGACTAAAAGTGTCCTTTAGAAATGGGATAATATTAATAAGCCAAATCGAATAGAACGAATGACAAACAACTATATTCATAATTATGAATTTAGGATTTTAGGTGGATAATTTTATAAAAAAAATAATATTAACGGTTAACTGATTTAGTACAAAAAGGTTAAATATTAATAGCTAAATGGAATAGAATGATGAACAACTGCATTTGTAATTGAAATTCGCATTTTTAAGTGGGTAAATTGATAAAAGAAAACAACTCGATGGCCAGAGTTATACATTCTCGGTAGTGCACGTTCTCTCCTTCCTATGTGGTTTAGCCAAATATAAACTATTGTATTTAGTTAACTTTCTTGCATTGAAAATTACCGTATCCAATGCATTAAAATCTTCTCAAATATTCGAGCTTTTAAGGTGCCCCAATTATGTGGCGTAGAAACTAAATCCCCACACAGTTTTCCTAATTTACAAACTTGCCTCACATATCTGTACTATATTAAATTAAAAGTGCAAATTGTATCGAGTAAATTAGATTTACTTTTTGATAGTGCCCTTACTACAAAATTTAAATACTATCATGCATATGAAGTTAGATGCCTTTTTTATAATTACTATTGAGCCTAATTGTATAATACCGACATTGATTTTTTACTTTTAGAATATATATTTTCCATTGAATTGTATTTCTTAAAAATTTGAAGGAATAAAATTTTGAATTGGAAAGAAATTCTTTGGGAAATAGTTTTAGAAATTTATTTGGAAATGCTTTTAGAAACAAAAGAATACTAGAAAATTTTAATTCCTTTATTAAGCATGATGAATGAAGCGTGTCTTGATATAATTTCTTCCAAAATAATAAGAAATTGATTCATAAAGCAGGAAACCTACCACATGAAGAGAAAATCTAATCGTGCTGTGAGACTCTTTGTTTACCTTTTTAGTGTCCTGTAATAATTAAAAACAAAAACTTCAACGGGACAAAGATACCCATTTGAAAGTTAATTTCGCTTAAATAAAACTCTCAGGCGAACCTTATATATATTTTTTGAATAGAATGGTTGATTGTGCAATTACTTCTCATGTCAATTAATAGAAATGGATAAAGGTTAGGTGTTATTCTCATTTCTGCTTTCAGTTTGGTTGAGTAAGGTTGGTTCCCTTCCCCTTTCCCCGAATTGTCAAAAAAAAAAAAAAAAACCTGAGCTACCCATTCGCATTGAGTAGATACGTGGGGTGTGCAAACTGGTGCAAACCGAAAAAGGAAACTAAACCGTAAAATTTGGTTAGATACCTATGAATTTTATTTTATATCTTTTATGATTTCTAAGAAGTGGAGAAGTGGAAAACAAGTGAATAAAGTAAAGAATTAATTACACTTTGCCCTCCAAAAAGTGGGTAATCAATACTTTGCCCCCTTAACTGTAAAAAACATATACTTTCTACCGAAAAATTTGGCTTTGAATTTTTTTATTACCTTCATTTAGTATAAATTGCTAAAACAATAAATTGCCCTTCAGTTGAGCTCCATATTTAAGTTGCACAAAACTTTCACAGCTCCTAAGGATACTAAAAATTTTTGGTAAAATGGCTCAAAGTTCTTTAAATCAAAGTCTCCTCTATACTTTTACACACCCCCCAAATATACAGTTTGGTGATAATATTCTTAATCAATTTTTTTAAAGAAATGGATCATCTTTTTTTCCAATCCTAATAAAACAAGAATGAGAACAATTATTCTTCATTTCAGTTAGTAAAATACTTTACTTCTCTTAAAAGTTTGCTTGGAAGTGGAAGGATAGAATGCTTGAGAGGGGTAACTTGGGAATTGGGGATTAGGGTATGTGAATGTTTGGTTATCAAAATAGGCAAACGGGTTTCGGGAGAAATTTTTCTGGAATGGACTGAGTCCACAATGGTGGATGCAAAAGCCAACAAGGCTCGGTGGCATTTATTGTTTCACCCGTAGACCCGGTCCATGATAGAATAGCTCTTTGGAGTGGCTGCAATCACTTGGGTTGTAAGGACGATAATAATGATGATAAGATGTTTATGAGTTAGGTCAAATAAAGTTAGAAGAGACAAACAACAAAATGGAGAGGGAGTTAGAAATTATATTATGCTTTTCATCTCAAATGTTCCGGAATTTAAGAGAAAGGGTTAATATTAATAGCTAAATCAAAGAAAATGAATGACAAGCAACTATATTCACAATTATGAATTTAAATTTTTGAGTGGATAATTTTGTACAAAAAATAATATTAAGGGTTAATTGATTCAAGGTTAAATATTAATAGCTGAATTAAATACAATCATGGACAACTACTTTTGTAATTAGAATTTGCATTTTTAAGTGGATAATTTGATTAAAAAAATAACTCACTAACCAAATTTATACATTTTCACTAGTGCATAATCTGTCCTTCCTGAATGGTTTAGCCAAATATAAACTATTGTTTTTAGCTAACTTTCTGGCATTCAAAATAACCATATCCAACGTGTTCAAATCTTCTCAAATATTCAAGGCTTTATATTCTCAAGAAAAAAAATTAATGTTCAAGTCTTTAAGGTGCCCCAGAATTTAGCATGATAACTACATGGCCTCATAGTTTTCCCAATTTGCTGACCTGCCTCGCATAACTATACTACATTAATTTAAAGATGTAAATTATATAGAGTGAATTAGATTTTGTTGTGGACAGTGCCCTTACTACAAAATTTAAATACTATTATATACATGATGTTAAATGCCTTTTTTATAATTATTATTGAGCTTAATTGTATAATATTAACATTAAAATACAAAATTCAAATGAGCGAAATTCAAAAGATCACGGATTTACAAAAAATAGAATTCCTAAGATGGTAGGACTCTTTTCTTGTTTTCGGAGACCTTAAAAAATATTATTATGTACTTTGAGAACAACAAAACGTGGCTGTACATTTATCTGAAATGAAAAATATGCATGTCAAATTTGTAGAATTAATGTGGAATATGTTATTTTGTTGACATGAAATTGCCAATCTTTTGAAGTTTGTTTTGGCTAACTACACAAAAACTCTTGTTAATCTATTCCAAATCTCTTTCATTTTATCTATCAATTTTTATGAGATTACTGAGAAGCATGACTGTAAAATACTACTCCCATATCAAACGTTACATGCGTCACATGTTAGCTCACATCTTAGGTAATGTTCTGATATTATATTATTTCTATAATTGAAAATTTGACTATTCGTGTACTTTCCTAATCAATGCAAGTTGTATCCGTCAAGGTATGATCATCTCAATAAATCTCTTATTGGAGTCAAAATGTCAACCTCAATGTTGGTTACCATTCAATTAACTATCAAAGGCAACTTATATAATATCACAATCATTCTACGTTATTTTATATTGAGATTGCATCTCACTATTTAGGAGGCGTTTGGTTCATATTTTTCCATCACTATGACTATGTGTATCATTAACCCTGCTATGAGTATGGGTTTTTACGTTTCCTTCTAACATGTTTAGTTTAGTAGCAGAATGGATATCATTTCCCACAAAAAAGTTAATGAATTTAATAAAATAGTATTTTGAAAGAATTATAGAGATCCTACTTAATCACTTTTATTCCGATTAAATGATAATGATAGTAATAGTTTTCTTTTAAACATCTGAGTATTATTACTACTCATACCTATTGCCTTCTTTGATTTTCCTAAACCAAACACCCCTTAATGTATTTCTTAATAAACACGGTTACGCGGCTGGATTTCACATGCTGAATTGAAGAATGTAACGTGGATGAAGAGATTAAAGCACAAATCTGAGCTATACCTATTGGACAGGTGGATTTTGGTATAAAATATCTTGGCAAGTTTTCTCATTGTGTAGCACAATTCCAGCCTTCGACACAAAATTCCCTTTTCCACCAAAATATTCAAAAGTAGCAAAATCAATAACTTTACTGATGATACGTTTAATAAAAATTCAAGGACTTATAATGCATGCACTGTCTACACGAAAAATTCTTTGCACTAGCAAATCTACATAGTTGACACATAAGCATATTTTGTGTTGCGTAGGCACGTGTCAAGTATAATTTGAATTTCTAACACGTGCCCTTGCAATTTTTTTTTATTTTTATTTTACCAGAAGTCAACAGCTTCCTTGCAATTCAAAATATACTTATGTGTATACTCGTCCATGTACAGAAAATTTTTCATTGACGTTATTTACAATATTATTAATTTAAACTTTAAGTTCTTCCTTTCTTATAACTTTTCTTTGTCAAATAATAAAACAATAAGCAAACTTAAATAGCTCGCATTATTAATACGTTATAGTTAGTACTATTTTTTGCAAATTTAAAAAATAATAGTAAATAAAAAGATAAAAAAATAATCAATTTGGATGTTCCTTTAGTTAATCTTATGAAAAAAAAATGTGGTCAAATACATGGTGGATACAAAACTATTGCAATCTTAATATATTAAATAATCAACTAGATGTTGGAATCAATAACTCCTGAACTTTTATAAGTGTACCCTCTTGAACCCTGTATTAATTTTTAATTATAAAGTTTCCTCTATTTTGTCAAATTTAGAAGATGTATGCATAATTAAAAATAGAGAAAAAACAATATCCAACCTTCTTTTTTTTCCTCTTTCCTTCCCTTTTCCTTGGCTATTTTTTCTTTTATCAGCATCCACTCCCATGGTGGTGGTTCTCACCATGAAATTTTCCTCTTTTAACTTGTCTAATTGGCACCATTTTTGCATCACACTAGCTCCGCCTTGACGCTATATCACTAAAAAAATTCACGAAGAACGAAAAATATTTAAATTAACAAGCTCAACCAAAACAGAAGATAAAAACAAACCTAAGATGAAGAATCACAAATTAGAAACCTTTTTTTTTAAACAAAAATCATATTTGTATGGATTCTTACTTTTAGTCAAAATCCATATGTAAGTTGCACAAAACTTACATGGCTCTTAAGGGTACTTAAGAATTTTGGTAAAATGGCTCGAAGTTCTCTAAATCAAAGTCTCTCCTGCATTTCTACCTATCTCGAGATATATGGTTTGGTGATCATATATTTCATTTTATTTTTTAAGCAATGGATCATTTTTTCCCAGTTACGAGAAAAAAGAATGTGAAATGAATTAATTACTCTTGATTTAGTTAGTAAAATACTTCATTTCTCTTAAAAGTTTGGTTGGAAGTAGAAAGAGAGGATACTCAAGTTGGATAACTTGGGAATTGGAGATCAGGGCTTGTGAATGTTAGGTTATTGAAGTAGGCAAACAGGCCTGGGGAGGTTGCAGTCACTTAGGGGGTAAAGACGATAGTAATGACGATGAGATATCTTTGAGTTAGGTCAAATAAAGTTAGAAGAGAGCAACGGAGACAATAGTAACGATGATGATATATCTATGAATTAGGTCAAATAATGTTAGAAGAAAGCAAAAACAATGTGAAGAGAGGGTTACAAATTATATTATCCTTTTCATCGATGGACTAAAAAATGTCCTTTAGAAAAGGGTTAATATTAATAAGCTAAATCGAATGGAACGAAATTCATAATTATGAATTTAAGATTTTAGGTGGATAATTTTATACAAAAAAAACAATATTAACGGTTAATTGATTTAGTAAAAAAAGGTTAAATATTAATAGCTAAATGGAATAGAATGATGAACAACTGCATTTGTAATTGAAATTCGCATTTTTAAGTGGGTAAATTGATAAAAGAAAACAACTCGATGGCCAGAGTTATACATTCTCGGTAGTGCACGTTCTCTCCTTCCTATGTGGTTTAGCCAAATATAAACTATTGTATTTAGTTAACTTTCTTGCAGTTGAAAATTACCGTATCCAATGCATTAAAATCTTCTCAAATATTCGAGCTTTTAAGGTGCCCCAATTATGTGGCGTAGAAACTAAATCCCCACACAGTTTTCCTAATTTACAAACTTGCCTCACATATCTGTACTATATTAAATTAAAAGTGCAAATTGTATCGAGTAAATTAGATTTACTTTTTGATAGTGCCCTTACTACAAAATTTAAATACTATTATGCATATGAAGTTAGATGCCTTTTTTATAATTACTATTGAGCCTAATTGTATAATACCGACATTGATTTTTTACTTTTAGAATATATATTTTCCATTGAATTGTATTTCTTAAAAATTTGAAGGAATAAAATTTTGAATTGGAAAGAAATTCTTTGGGAAAAAGTTTTAGAAATTTATTTGGAAATGCTTTTAGAAATAAAAGAATACTAGAAAAAATTAATTCCTTTATTAAGCATGATGAATGAAGAGTGTACTCATATAATTTCTTCCAAAATAATAAGAAATTCATTCATGGAGCAGTAAATCTATCATGTGTAGAGAAAATCTAATCGTGCTTTTGAGACTCTTTGTTTACCTTTTAAGTTGTCCTGTAATCATTAAAAAAGATACTTCAACGAGACAAAGATGGCCAAACTCTTATGCGAACCTTAGATTTATTTTTTAATAGAATGGTTTTTTTTTTTGAAAAACCAAATTAATATATATTGATAAAAGAAAACATTACATAGAAGTTAGAGAAACAACAAGCCCATGGGCTTGTCTAGTTTCGTATCTATCCACTTTTACAATAAAATAGGAGGAAAAATAAGTAGTACTTATGACTATATGTTGAAATAAGGTATCCAAACCTGATGGAATTATCTCTGTATTGCGAAAACATTGGACAAGTTGGAGACAATCCGTTTCAAGTTTGATGCGTTGGAAACCTTGGTCCACTGATAATAAGATGGCTTGGAGACAAGCTAAGGCCTCACTCTGTAGAGCAGAAACTGCTTGAATTTGAGTTGAATATTCAAGAAGTAGGCTACCTTCATTGTTTTTGGCTATGATACCCACCACAGATTTACCTGTTCGTATATTATAGGAGTCATGAAAAGTAAGAGTTATGAGGGTAGGATCATTTAGAATTTTAGAGATGTCAGCAATACGTCCTTTGGAAAAAACAAATGAGTATAAAGAAAGAGAATGGATTTTCGGTTTCCTATCAAGGTTACTGGTTTGGAGAAGCGATTGTCCAACCGAAGTAAGGATGTTAGAAAAATAGTCTTGTGCTTTGCTTATGACAACACTTGGATTAAACTCTGTCTTGCTCCATATAAATTCATTTCGGCTTAATCATATATACCAGAGAATAACTACGGGCTGAATAAGAATATTGGAATCAGAGATGGTTTTAAACCAATTTTCAGCCCATAGGAAGAAAGATTGCTTAACACCCCTATCAAAATTTAATCCAAGTTGTGACAGTCTCCAGGAAATCTTGGATAATGGATATTCAAAAAACAGATGCTCAATTGTTTCCTCTTTCCATCCACACTTAGGACAAATAGGTAGCTATACTATCCCTGTTTAAAAATAGCAGACATTGTAGGGCAAGCATTTTTGAGAAGCCTCCAAAAGAAAAAGTGTAGCTTAGAAGGTAACTTCAGTTGCGACAGTCTTTTAAAGATTGGTAAAGGCCTCTCTGAAATAGAGAACCTGCTGCTCATAGGCTTTTTAATGGAATGAAGTTTGAGTGCTAAATGATAAGCTGATTTAATAGAGTAGTTTCCATTAGTCTCTAGACTTCAAATCATTTTATCAGCCTGATTGCTGATAGGAATATGAATGGAAGTTATAAGGCTCACTACATAAGGAGGGAAAAGAACTAAAAGCAAGGTTTTAGCCAAGTACGAGTAGAGTCATATAAGTCACTTACCTTTAGATTCAGCAAAGATGGTAGGATTAAATTATATCTTATTGGATTCGAATAATCGGGAATCCAATCATGTGATATATTAATATTCTCTCCATTACCCATTCTCCACTTAAGTTCATGCATTAAAAGATCACAGCCCTAGAGTATACTTCTCCAACCTCAAGTAGACGTTGATGAAGGAGTAACTTTCGAAAAGGACTTCTTCAGACAGTATTTTTTCAAAAAGAATTGACTTAGAAGTGATTCTGAATCAGAAAAAATCTTCCAAGCAATTTTACCCAGATAAGCTCGATTAAGAGCTATCGTCGATCTTAAGCCCAACCCACCAAAGAATTTGGAACAACAAATAGATTCCTAGGATTTTCAATGAATACCTCTACCTTCCAAATCACCTTGCCAAATAAAACGAGTTATTTGTCTATCAATGTCCTTCGCAATAGACAGAGGCAATTTAAAGACCCCTAATGTATATTGAGAAATTGTCGATAAAGCATGTTTGGCTAAGGTAATACGACCCATAATTGTAGGCTGATGATATTGCCAGAGCCCTTATTTTCCTGCCAGAGCAAGTTTGTTTTAAAACTCTAAAATGCCCTCACCAGTCAAAAACAAAAAAAAACTTTTATCTGTCCCCCTCTCTCCAACTATGTCCATTTCCTGCTCTCTGCACTTTATACACTTCCCAAACTCTCTAGTTCCCTTTTCCATCCTTGGGCCACTTGAATTCCTTTGTTTTAATCTGTTCGTTGTGCATCAGATTTAGGACTTATATTGTTTACAGTGATATAAAAGGATTTTTCTGGTATTAATAATCTGTGAATGCTCTGAAATTATTATTTGAAAAATAAAAACTCAAGCATAAAACCAAATCAAAGCTAAACTAAAGAACTGCAAGATTAAAGAAAACAAAAAGATGTTCCCAGTCAATTTACGGAAACGCACGATCGCAATTGAAATTGGGAAATTGAAGACGGAATTTGGTTTTTTCAAAAGAAACTCAGGAAGTCAAATTGAAGACGTAGTAATTTCAGCTAGAAGAATAACACCTGGAGGCAAAACTAATTTTTTATTCAACAAACTTTGTGGCTGTTTCATAGTAAAATTGATTAAAGTGGGTTTACATTTTAAATTTGTTAGTAATTTTTGTCCAATTTCAATCTTAGAATGCTAAAGCTTATTCAAATCTCATTAAAGAAGTTTTTTTTTTTTCTCAAAAATTGCAGTTGCAATTGTTGCAGATGGTTAAAAATGCAATGGCCATTCTCAAATGAAATTTTTGTGGATGGTTATGCGCAATGTCTTGTCAATCTTAGTGAAGATTTTTTGTGGATTGGATTGATGAAGTTGGTATAAAATTGAAAGGAATAATAAATAAATATAAAGAAAACAAAATGGAAAAAGGTGAAAAAAGAACAGTTCAAAAGATTGAAATATTGATCTTGCCAGAAGTGGCATAATATGGCCAGGAATGAAGGGGAATTAGGTGCGTGTGAATGGAGCCGGCGACAGGAGAAACGAGGTACAACAGGGTTTTCAAAGAGTACCACAATAATGTGAGGGTATTTTGGGGTTTTAGAGTAAATTTGCTCTAGCAAAAAAATAAGTACTCTGACAATATCACCAACCATAATTGTAAGACTTGATGTTTTGTAATTGGGGATCTTTCCAAAGATTTTATTCTTAATATGGTAGAAAGCCAATTTTTTGGATTGCATAAAATCCAAATCCAAATCCAAATCCAAACCCAAATATGTCCCCAATTTAGGAGAGATATTCAAACCAAGGATTGAAGCTATGTTTTCCTGTAAGGCAGGATCTGCATTTGGGCTGAAAAACAATAAAGACTTTTGGTAATTGATTTGCTGACCTGAGAAGCGAGAGTATTCATTAAGAGACCTAGAAAGAGTTTGAGCTGCTGTGGGAGAATCCTCCATGAAAATCATACAATCATCTGCGAACATTAGATGGGAAATTGACATGCCACCTCTGGAGACAGCTACTCATTCACAAATTTGTGAAGAATTTAGATTATTTAGCACTAAGGATAGCGCTTACTGATAGATTATAAATAGATAGGGAGAAAGGGGACATCCTTGCCCGACTCCCTTTTGAATTCCAAAAAAAGGAGTCATGGAACCATTTACTGATGTAGCCATCGAAGCTAAAGATAGACAACTACTTATAAGTGGAGTCCATTTTTTCGAGAATCCCATCTTGCTTAGGACTTGTAACAAAAAGTTCTAGGAAACCCTATCAAAATCCTTGCTTATATCAACCTTTAAAGTAGCGTATGATTTTTTCCCTTTCTTCCTTTTTCTGAGATACTCTAGCAACTCATAAGTAATTAGAATATTGTCAGAAATCGATCGATCTGAGATAAAAGCATTCTGCTGTAACGAAATTAAGGTAGGCACCACACGTTTCAATCTATTTGCAATTACCTTACTAACGATTTTGTAACTGATATTGCACAGACTAATTGGCCGAAAGTGAGCAATACGAGTTGGATTATGAATCTTTGGAATAAGCACTACCTTGGTCTCATTGAAAACATGAAGTGAAGACTTATTATTCAAACAATCCAATGCCACTTTGGTGATAAAATTGCCTACAATATCCAGTATTCCTGATAGAAGCTTGCCGGAAAACAATCTGGGCCTGGAGCCTTCCATTTTCCCATCATGAAAACAGCTTCCCGAACTTCTTCTTCGGAAAAAGGCATATTAAGATCGGTCTGTTGTGCCTCAGTGAGCATAACATTCAAGTAGTCGAGAAATACTGATTGTGAGTTGCTGAATTCCATATCATAATCACTTTCACCAGGGTCTGCATATAAGTCTTTAAATAATGATAAGTGTAATTAAGAATGTCATTCTGTTCCATAAGCCAAAAATCCTCCTCTGCTTGTAACTGAGCAATATAATTTGATGCTTGATTTCTAGATGCTCATGAGTGAAAGAATTTTGTATTACTATCTCCATTCCCCAGCCAGGATATTCTATAACGTTGTTTCCAATATTCTTCCTTGCATTGAAGTAAGTAATCCAAATGTTGTCTCAATATAAGATCTGACTGCTGAAATCTCGGAATATGCACAGATTGCTGTAAAATTTCCAAATGGTTACAGATCATCTGGATTCTATTGTCAATACACCCATAAGTACTTTTGTTTCAAGTCCATAAGTGTGTCATCAGGATACCCAGGAGATAATTCAAACTAGAACAAGTTAATTGATAGTCCAGAATAGTTTTCCATACTTTAGTGATTATTTCTTGACATGCTTGATCATACGTCCAATAGGATTCAAATTTCGGGGACCTTTGACGTTTGTGAGAAGAGAATGTAGAGTCAACTAGGATAGGACCGTGATCAGATTGCATAATAGACAAATTCCTGAGTTTAGATTTTGAGAAATTATCCAACCATAACTGATTTGCAAAAAGCCCTTAATAGAATGGTTGATTGGGCAATTAATTCTCATGTCAACTAAAATACCTAAGCTACCCATTCGCATTAAGTAGAGACGTGGAGTGTGCAAACTGGTGCTAACCGAAAAAAGAAACTAAACCGTAAAAATTGGTTAGACTACCCATGAATTTTACTTTGTTAAAATAATTTTAAAGATAAAAAATATTTCATGTTCAATTTTTTTTCTAAATAAAATAAATTCTTATATGGTAAAATATAGTTATCAATTTTGTTGAATTGCTACAAATGGTTAGGGTACATGCCAAATTGCAAATATAGACACTAACAACAATAGAATTAGTGGTTATCGTAGTCCGAAAATCCTGAACCGCGCGTCAGGAAGCAGTGGCCAGCATTTCAACTTAAAAAAAAAAAAAAAAAAGGCAAATACTACCTCCATCCAAAGAACGAACACTGCAAGGTTAAGTCGTACGTGAGTAGCTGCCCTGCTCTGCTCTCTTATCCATGGCTTCTCTGCTGAACCCACCTCTCACTTTACCCCAAAACAAGGTACAAATCATTTTGTTCAATTTGCTGTTGATTCTGATGATGCGATGGTTCACTAATCTATAATTATGCTTTATAATTGAAGGCTTTTGTTTAAGTTCTTGGGGTTCATCTTTGACAATTATGGTCAGATTGGTTTCTGATGGAGACTAAAACTAGATTATCTCTCAAATTAATGGTTTACACATGTAAAAAATTAAGCTCCTGGAATTAATTCACAAATGTTTGTTAAGCACTGTTCCAGTATATATGTGTAGTAAGTCGATCAGAATTCAATTGATAGCATGTATTTTAATCACATGCTGCTACCCACCATCCAATTTATTTTCTTTCAAATCATTATTGTTGAGGAAGATGGGTGAGACCCTCTATAACAATTCTTGAATCTAGTTGTAAGTTCGAAAATTTTGAAGGAAGAAAAAGGCCAACCTTCTTGTTGGTCCAAGATACAGTTTTGTGACTGTAAGAGGGAATTGAAGAGAAGAAACTAAGACTCAAGAATAGCCGGGGAAAAATATGCATGTGCACATTTAAAGAATAATCCAAATTCGTTCAATTCTTTAGCTGATTTCTCTGGCCTAAATATATTGTTTTCCTAGTTCTTCTGCTTATTAATTTTATGTTATTTGGCTTTGTGGGGCATCCTAATACGCTATATTCCAGAAACCTGATCTGTACCCAAACTTTTTTTTTTTTTTTGGCGGGGGGCGGGGGTGGTGGAGGGGGGGTGGGGTTGCTGTAAGGTATGCATCTAAATTCATTTGTAGCCAAATGATTTTTGCTCTTCTAGGTCATTCTTTAAGATAATTTTCATTGCTTTTGAGAATCAAAAGAGTGCAGTTGTTAAAATTAAGGATGAAATGTGTATGGAAATAATCTTTTTTGATTTATTTCAAACATTACAGAGGAATTCAAAATGAGCCATATAAAATGGAGAACAAGGTATTTCTATATGAATTAACTGTGCTTGCACCCCCCCCCCCCCCCCCCCCCCCCCAAAAAAAAAAAAAAACCTGTGGTTGCAAGATAAAGCACCAAGAGCAAGTTTCTGTTATGCAATTGCAAAATTTATTACAAAACATTGAATGAAGTGTTTTTATTAACTTATTTTTTGAAACTCTAACTCAATTATGCAAAAATCGCTGGACATGATTTCTTCTCTCTATAGCCAGTTGCTGCTATGCTTATTGACTGGTCCTTTCTTAATTTAACTATCCATGAATTGCACCTTTATTTGTCAGGTCAATTGTAGAATTGTTGGAGTACTCCCAAACAGAAGATGTCATCATAATGTATGGACTGGTAGAACTCATAGGCATCATTTGGTGATACAAGCTAAATCGTCTACACAGGCAGATGTATTTGCAAAAGATTCTGTCAGCGTTGAAGCCGTTGATGACGGGATTGGTAAAACAACTTCTCTATTCTACCTTTACATGTCATTCATAATGGACTCCATTTGTTAGATGCGCCACTAGGACCTCTGCATGCATAACCGGAGGAAATTAAATAAGCTGTGGCCTGCATGAGGGCAGTTTAATCAAATTTGAGTAGTCGAGTACTGATGGCATCCTTACTATAGAATTGCTTCTTCCTGATGAAATTTATCATTCCTATTCCCAAGAAATATTTATTGGTCTTAAAAATGCAAACATGTATCTTTGTTTCTGATGCAATCTGACAAATAATAATGATTGTAAATTAAATAACAGAACCAGGGCATGGATGTCAGAACTATTTTGAATTGTGCTTTTAAGAACAGAATTATATTATCCTCCAGGGTTTTTAGGGTTAATACTTCTGTGAATCATCATATATGAGCCATTTTTTCTCTTGTTCAAGGTATTTGTTCTTTATTGTGGATATTCCTTCACTTGAAAGAATGTTGTTTTGCTTGCAGCTTTGGTTTCTTATAGAATGAAATTTCTGTATGCATGTAGATTTTATTTCTGTTTGTGGTTGAGAATTTTCTAGGCCATCACTTTCCATTTCTAAATTGAAAATGTATGTGCCAATATGCAGACTTTGGAGTTGTGAGTATGCACCATGTCGGAATTTTATGTGAGAACCTGGAAAGGTCACTGGATTTTTTACCAGAATATTCTTGGTATAATTTTCCTAATGCTTAGAAGTTAATGAATGCTTTATTTTTTCCTAAGAAAGTCCGGTTTCTGACTTTCATCTAAAGATCAGGTCTAAAAATAAATGAGGCACGGCCACATGATAAGCTTCCATATAGGGGTGCTTGGTTGTGGGTGGGGTTCTGAGATGATACATTTAATGGAGCTACCAAATCCCGACCCGTTAACAGGCAGGCCAGAACATGGAGGCCGAGATCGGCATACTTGCATAGCAATACGGGATGTGTCAAAGCTGAAGCAATTCTCGATAAAGCTGGTACTCTATTACGGCATTCTCCGCTTCATCACCTTAGCTAGCATGATCAAGCATTGTCAAATCTAACGAAATGATTTCTCTGTGGTTCTTGCACTACTCTCTCTGTCTATTACATTTCAGGTATTCCAATGATTATTCTGTGGTTCTTACACTACTTTCTCTGTCTATTGTATTTCAGGTATTCCATACACTCTCAGTCGCTCTGGAAGGCCAGCCATTTTTACACGTGATCCAGATGCTAATGCACTGGAATTCACACAAGTTTAGGCCTGATTCACGTCAACTTCTATAGCGTAAATAAGACGCATCCCTCAGTATAGCATTTTGACGTTCATCACTTTGTAACTAAACACTAATAAAAATATAGTAATTAGCCATAGAGTAATATTTTGAGATTATCAAATGGAGGGTTGTTTAAAATTTACATCATGATGTCCCTTTTCGCTTGTTCAAGTTACATACGAAGCATTCGATATCTGTTGTGTAATGGGAGCTTAACGTTTTACATTTTTCAGAGTTCAATATTTGCTTTATTTATAATTACTTTTAATTTCCGTTTTATAGCTTGTTTTTGATAAACATATTTTTTAAAAATTTCATACACGTTTTTTAACTAACTTTTTATCTAATAAACACATTTATGTTTTTTTTTAGTAAATCTTACACTATTACAATGGAGTGGGAAATTGGTGTTAATGAGATTTGAACTCTCGACCTCTGTAGTGAAGTCATAGTGTAGGATTTATAAAAACAAAAATACATTTATTGAGAAAATTCAAAAAAATAACCATCAGACTACATTACACGTTAAGACTATACATTTGCATATGCAGCTGCAACTGTTGGCAAAACCTTTTGGACAGCTACTGTATCTTTATGAACAATATTTTGTGAGAACAAGCTTGGGAAAAAATATATAATCAATAGACGAATGTAGATTGCGTCCACGTTCATACTCAGCCATTAGAATGTAACGCGTGACCTCCACTCTTGAATGGCTGAACGTAGTGAGTGGTTTGGGGTAAGCATCTTCGTGTGTAGTCTAAGCTTCGTTACGGGTGATAGGCTATGTCTATCAAGCCATGTCTTTATTGCAATGTGCTCATACGTAAAACCGTCAGCTGCAATATGCGGATCATCCATTATTTCCTGAGTGCAAGATTCAAAGAAAATAACAACATTAAATATTTTCCCTCGTAAAGAATTGCAAGTTACTTATCAAAAGGCCATTCTAAATAATTCTAATAATTACCTGAGTAATTGGGCAGTAGTAGTGGCTTGGTGCAGGAAAATTGCCACTGTCAGCTTTCCTAGTTGCATCTGCAAATCCAGCAAGTCTTTTCAGAACGGGCAAAACCTCTGTTCCAAGATCTGGCCTGTCTCTGCACCTAAGTTGACAGCATTTTAGAGCCATTTGAGCAAGTTCCTCCACTTCTGCCAATGGCCAGTCTGAAACCGTTTTATCCAGTGCGTCAGGCAAGGAGCCAGTTTTCATGGCATTTTCAACCTTCAATATAAGCCTATTAGGATGGCAAGCAGTCAATAATTGTAGTGCTATAATTCCTAAAGCATACAGATCAGATTTTGGTCTTAGTGTGCCGGTCCTTTGATACTCTGGATCCATGTAACAGAGAGTACCCGCAAGAATAGATTCTCGATATTCAGTTACATTATCAGGCACCACATCTGAAATGATTTTTGCCAAGCCCACGTCTCCAATTTTGCTAACATAATTTCTATCTAACAGTATATTTCCTGGTTTTAGATCACGATGGATAACAGGTTCTGGCCCTGAATTGTGTAAGAATGCTAGTCCACAGGCTATTTCATAAACTATCCGGAAGCGAACAAACCAAGGAAGAGGATCTCGGCTGCTTCCATGATGTATGTGGTCTTCCAGGCTGCCATTTTCCATATATTCATATACCAAGCAACCAATCTCTGGACAGGCTCCAAGAAGTAAAACAATGTGCGGGTGATGTAGCTGGCAAAGAACTTCAACCTACAAAAAAGGAATAGTTTTTATCAGAGAAGGTTCCATCCAACAGTGAAGTTAAAATTGCTGCTATACGAGTGTACAACAAATCATATGTAATGACAGTGCAAATTGTGGACAAATTAAACGAATCATGCCTACATAACTGCATGTTTAGTGTTTTCGATATTGACTTTCATTGTGAACAGAAGTGATGGAACAAAGAATAGAGGACCACTACTAAAGATGGGATTTTTCTGCATGGATGTCAGCAATAAACCTTTTTTTTTCTCAGTTCTTTTCTGCTTTTCTCATCTTCTGTGCATACAAGTCTTCCCTTTTATCCTTCATGTTGGTTTGGTTTCTCATCACGTTGTTAGGAAGAAACACTTGCAATTATATAGAGAATGTTTTAATCAGTTCATTCTTCCGTTGAACAAATTCAGGTCCAAAGACCAGATGGAAAAATTAATGAGTAATCCTTCTATTGAGACATTATCATAGATTAGAAGTTGAGTGTGTATACTGAAAAAGATCTTATAGTTCAGACTTTATTTTTTTTTTTTTTGGTGGGGGGGGGGGGGGGGGGGGAGGAGATAGTTAACCTAGTATGCAAGATACCTCTCTCAGAAATTCCTCCTTCTTGTTGGATGCATCAGACTGAAGAACTTTGATGGCTACTGGAATATTATCAATGTTGCATTTGTAAACTTTCCCATATGCTCCATGACCAATAACCTTTGTCTCGGAGAAGAAACCCGTTGCCTCCTCAATTTCACTTCTAGTGTACCTTCTATACCTTTTGTCATCTGAAAATAGTGCTTCAATGATTTTCTGCTTCTCGGAGAACTCCTTGAGGGCATTACTTTCTGCCATCTGCCTTTCATTAGCTTCCTTAGTGCACTGATCTTTTGCCATTTCAATCTCCTTCATGGCTTCCAAACGCTTCTCTCTCTCTCTTGCAGCAACTTTGCGCAAACTTTCTTCTCTTTTTCTTGCATCGCTCACTTTCCCTTCTTCTTCAAGGCATTCAACTGAAAGCAAGCTGACCTGTGAGATAGGGGGGATACAATTAGTGTTTCTAAGATCTCAATTTGCATATAAATTAATGAAAATCTGAATAGTGGCTCTAAGTTGTGTCAGTTAATGATTAGATCATGTAAACATTTCTCTGGTCAGTACGATTACAGGACTTGTGAGATATTGTAAGATTCCTTTGATATGCTCCACTATCTTTTCTCATGGGATCTGACTTATCTTGGATTGGATGACACTGAAAGATAATCAAATTTTCTCACCTTCTTTTTGGCATAAACCAGATCCTCACAAGCTTGATTGTACATAGAAAGAGTGCTATGTAATTCTCGTTGTAGTCGTTCTACTTCAGCCTCGATATTTGACTGCATTAACACTGACAAAATTAAGCACCGAGTAGAAAAACTTCTACATTTTCCATCACAATTTCACGAGAAACAACAAACAGTGCAGTCAACCTTCTCCAATGTACATGATATGCACCTGTTGGAGGAAGGTTTGGTATCAATTTTACCTGCTTTGAGTATGTGGAAGATTGAGAGCAGCAACTTTCAACTGTTTGAATATCTGATATGTTGTCCCCAATATTTTGATGGTTTTGTTCCCATAAAGTGCTAAAAGACATTGGATATGCCTGACCAGATGTACGTGAATCTGTGCCGCTAAAGCCAGAGGCTGATGATAATTCAGAATTCTTGTTAACTCTTGATTCTGTAGAAGGAGAAATGTTCTGAGGCAGTTGTATACTGATTGTTCGAGAATCATGTTCACTTTTAGTAACCAAACACTCCTTCGAGCTATTCTCTGAGAAAGGGCAATAAAGAATAATCACAATCATGGAAACAGCCGAAACAAAACATCTTCCAAAAGGTATAATGCAACATACCAGTGCCCAACAAGGAGTGTGGTGTATTTTTGATAACGCCATGTCTAGACACCACAAGAATATCACAATTTTCAGGAGCTTTTTTCAGGAGAACTGATGGCACTAGAGAGCTTTTTGGCTTCCTGCAACCAAAGAAGGGGGGAAAAAAAAAAGGAACAGATGAAAAGGGGAATGTAGGTTTAGTGCACTGACGAGGAATATCTTCTACAATTAACACAAGCAAAGACCTCAGATTATTACAAAGGGGAGGAATTTCAAAGGACAATGGTCCGAGTTGTTGAACCTTATGACATTGCTTCCTAGCAGAAAACACAATTTATGACATGCTTCTCTACTCAAAAACCAGATTATCAGGAAATATTCAAAGACACCGGACAAGAACAGGGAAGAGATTAGAGCTTCCAATGCAACATCTGTATCAACAGTTTGTCCGCATTATCAGACTTAAGTGCCATAACAAAATAACCAAACCTTATGACTTATCACAGATGTACCAATCACCATAGAGGCATGAAGACACCATACCTTCTAAAGCAGCCGTATCTGGAAGAACAGGATCCCACTACTAAAGTTGAAATTGACAAATCCGACACGTATCTTAAAAGTGCCAATGCAGGGCTGTCACCTTCCAGCACTAAAGTTTCCACCTATAGGGAGATTAAACATGGCTATACATCAAGTGTAACCAAGGACAATAACCTTAACAGAAGATAATTTAAAGGAAACTCACATTTCTTCCTTTCAATAGTTTCTTAAAAGGTATAAACATTTGTTTAGATTTTTCCTTCAAATCATGCACATATAAATTCAGTAGCTTTGCATCCACCTCTTCAACGGGGATCCTCTCTCCTGCTGCACAAAATAAAAGTTTTTAATTTATTCCAATCAGTCTTAATGATGAATGATTGTTTAATCTTTTGTAAAACTTCAATTCACTCAACAAAATAGAACTCTAGAATCAGGACTTAGGATCAATTTTAGGAGGAAAAGGATACGAGAGACAAGGGTACACATACATGGTGTTGGAATTGCAGTAACAGTAGGTATGACATGAACCAAAACAACCTGATCGGCTTTCCACATCAATTTCTCAACCGCCCACCTAACTGCACGTCGGCTGCCTTTCCCTCTTGAGCTTTTCACAGCCACCGCCACCGTAGTCATCGCTGACCCACCAGCAGCAGCAGCAGCAGCACCAACGTCAGCTTCCGCAGCACTCATTCTCAAATGATTACTGAAAAATTTTAGTCCACAGCGGAAGATTTAGCTTCGTTTTTAGAGGAAGGGACGTTTTGGGTCGGAGTCGTTTTGTGGCGTTTACTTCGTGGACTTGGCCATATTGGTAGTTTGCCCAAGCAACCTCAGGGGGGCCGATCAGCTGGGTCCCAGTACTAGGATTGGACGGCTGAGATTACTTCAATATGGTCGATATGTCCTATATATTTATGTCAGTTGCCACTGCCTGTTGCTCGTTCGGGTCAACTAGGGAATATGCTCTGGTGTTGGCGGCTAAAATTTTAGTGTATTTATTTATTCACTTCTAAAATATTGGGAGTAATTGCAGTATGCCCTCTTAGCTTTTGACGTGTTTTGTGCAATATTAATCTTTTTATTAACCGTCTAAAAAAGTAAATTAGGTAAAATACTTAATTATAAACTTGTATAAAATTTTTAGTAATTTAATTTTGACCAGATATACTTTTCCAAATTAACACAGTTTTAACCTAATATGCTACAAGAATTTAAATTTTACCACAATTAGAAAGGAAATAACACTATTCCAACTCCTTAATTTAGAAAATCTTGAATTAGCAAAATTATAGCACCTTAATTTTGGCAACTTTTTATTAAAAATCAGAAACTATTAAGAAAAATGTATAAAATGGTAGATTTTATATATACATTGTATACGTGTATTAAACTTAACGTTTCATGAACATGAAACATCTAATATTTCATTTTTGCCTGAATTTTTTATTTATTTTATGTATATGAGATACTTTAACACCGTTTAATTGGATACTAAATTTCATCAAAATACTAAAATATGAAAAACTATAAATCATGTTACTTCTAAATTATATTTATACCGAATCAAGTTATTTTTGTACTGTCATAAAAATAAAATTTTTTAAGACTTTGTGCATCGCACCTGTTGTAATGCAAGCTAGTTACTGCGTATGCACTACTTTCCCTTAACAAACATCATTGTGTATTTCTTGAATAAATCATACCATAAAAAGTCTACTTAAAAATATTTGCGTGTGTATTGAGAACACCTTGACTTAATTTCCTTAGACTCATGGAATCAGTGCAAAAAATAAAAGCACAAGAAATAAAGACAACCATACTCAAATTTAATAGATAGAACCTTATGCAAAATTATTTCTTGGGGTTCTTTTACCTGTCGTTGTTTTCTCTAATTATTTCATTTGATTTTCTACCAACAGCCGTAATGAATATCCAGTAAGAATGGTTATCAGAGCTCAGCTTTTACTCTTTTATGAGCTAGTGTTAGGTTATATGCCAAACGAGGCATATTAAGGATTACAAAATCATCCTAGCTGTGTCAAGGATCATGAAAGACCTTTTCTCATTGAAATAACTCTACATACCAAATAATCTTTCAGAAAATCTTCCCAACAGCCGTAATGAATATCCAGTAAGAATGGTTATCAGAGCTCAGCTTTTACTCTTTTATGAGCTAGTGTTAGGTTATATGCCAAACGAGGCATATTAAGGATTACAAAATCATCCTAGCTGTGTCAAGGATCATGAAAGACCTTTTCTCATTGAAATAACTCTACATACCAAATAATCTTTCAGAAAATCTTCTCTGTGCTAAATTTTTCTAGAAGGGTACCAAAATAAGTGCTTATAAATGTATTAATTTCTCAGACAGTTCTTGCACGTGAGGTTTGGAGATCAAAATGGTAGATGACTTGTGAGATTTGAGAATAGCTTGACTTGAAGAAATAATTTTACCTTCAAATGATATAATCCACTATTTTAAACCATCTGATAATTTATTCTCCTCAGAAAAGCACGATTAGTTGCAGGCTTTTCACTCGGCATGAATGTTTTAGAGTCTTGTAGGATTGAAACAAACTATATACAAGATTCCAAACTCGCTGCTACCAGGGAAGAAGAATACTCGGACGAATACACACAGGAATACTGAACATTTGCAACAGCAAAACAAGGAATTGCACCATTTTCCATATTTCGTGGACAAAATTTACACAAGAAAGTATTCGTCTTGGCCATCAAAACTTTCGAAATTTACACAAAGGTGCTTTGAGTAATCCTGCTCAAAATTTATGTAGTAGATCCATGACATGAACTTTGGTACAATGGTCTCTTAGTGCTTCAAAGGAATACACATACTTACGTTTCCCGCATTATATTGTTACCAATAAAGGCCGAAATCCAATATATATGTACAAGGAATTTTTACATCATCTTACTGATAAAAGCAACTTCCCAAGTATACAACCTCAAAAACTGCATGCTGGATTTGTACAATATTATTTCAAGCTACATGAAGTCTTCGAAGTTCTAAGTGTATGGACAAAAACTGAAAAGAATGAAATACTGCATGATATAAGCTTCCGCGAAAGGCTCGTATTGCAGTTACTAACAGGTGTGTCTGTATACATATATATATGTACATAAATATGTATATACATATACATGTATATATATGTACATATATATGTATATACATATGTATACACCTATATATATACATATATATGTATATACCTATACATACATATGTATATAAATATTTTTTTATATTGTGTAAATTTTGTGTGTGTTTGTGTGTCCACACACACACACACACAAAATTTACACTATAAAAAAAAATTTATATATGCTTGTGTTCATATTCAACGCCATATGTATAATAAAAATTTTATATTATCTTTTCTACCAATAATATGCAACTCCACTTGTGTGAAAAATATTTAGACTCGTCCTTTTTCAAAGGAAAACAATTATATCATACAGCGACTTTCACTTGTATGGTTTTACCAGTCATGGTCCGTCAAAGTTGTTCATCTTCCTTCCAATAGCCTTAGATAACGAAAATACAGATATTCCTCCTGCATGCATCCACTGTAGTGCTAGATCAATGTATCAGAGAAAAACTTTACAAATGATTACAGAATTAGATAATAAACTGTTAAGATCTGGACATGTAGCTGCAAATATATAGAGGCCAGCATGAATTTACATCACATATATATAGTTCTACTGCCCATGTACAAATATCTATCTAGATTATAGTTTATAAAGAGCCTGATTGAGAGGGGTGCAGGTTGGTGACAGACAGAGGGTGAGCACGCAGAGCTTTAAGCATAAGCCATGCATGCGAAGAACCATGGGTGCTCACTCTCTTCTGTCGCCTTCCTCATCATACCTTACTACTCACAGTAGTTGTATTAATATTTTCATCACCTGATGCATCAAACAGCAACAACTAAGAGTAGACAAACATATTTCTCTGCTTCCCACATGAAAAAAAAAATGAAAAAAGAAATAGTGTTCTCTGCATATCCCATCAGGCTTACATGCAGAAGAAGCCAAATTTTCCTGCAAGCACAGAAGTGTGTCTGCCTGCAAATTTATAGTTGAAGCCAAGAAGGAAAGATGGTGGATTCGTGGTCCCTTCAAAGAATTCTAAGAAACAATTTGTATTCCTGAGCAACCTTTTTTTTTTTTTTTAAATTACTGTATTTCATATCTCCCTAACGACCATCCAATTGTAAAGGTGAGTATATAGTAATAAAATCATGAGTATCATACATATCTGCTTTGATCCTCTGGTTCTTTTTTCTTTCCAGCCAATCTCTGAAGTTCAGAATTTGTTTATCAAGAAGCTAGATCAATTGACAGGCGAGAGCATCCTAGTCATGTTAATAATACAAATCGAGTTCGTCAGCAATGTGGTTTCTTTCTTTTTACTTTCTTTATCCTTTTGCATTTTTTTTTAACAGCACTAAGGCCTTTGGAATCCTGTTATGTTTCGAGTAGTAATTGGTCGTCATCAAGTTGCAAAATACTTGTCAGTCAAGATTTTTTACCCAGAGGTTAGGGCTATACATATGCTATAATTATGAAATGATAAATTTTCTTTCACTGAAATGATTTTGGAGGATATGTTATCTTATCTAATATAAGGCGATAGGGAGAATTTTAGTGTTATTTTTTATTGTCATTCGATGCTCTGTTAAAATTTCCCTTCACGATATAGTTTTAAACCATCCATAATCCCCTCATCTTTCTTTCTGATTACTGTTTAATAAAATATTTTTCTCACACGTCAGTTTGGTGTAAGATATAAATTTTAAAATCTGGCACACATATAGGATGTGCATAGACAACTAGTGATATTTTAATGATAAGTACTAGGATAAGGAAAATATGAGAATTGGGAATTGTCCAAACAGTAATTACCTTGCTTTAAATAAAAAAAAAAACCTTGGTTTTCATAGTTATTTTTACCACTTGGTCAACCATTGATCTCATATGTACTATTATATGAACTAAAAACAATATTGTCGGGGCAAATAAAGGGTTGATCGATTAAAGTTTTATAACTTCACTTCAGAAGTCAGGAGTTTAAATCTCACCAAACACTATTTTCTTTCTCTCAATTGTAATACTATTGGTTCGATGAAAAAGAAAAGAAACGAGGTTGTCAAAACTTCGAATTTTGTCGAACCCCGGTATTACACGTTTGCTCTCCGTTTCCCAGTCCCTAGATTAGACTAGTATTATATAGGATATCTGAAGAACCTACAATCCTTCAGTAAGAAGCAATCATGATTTTGTGCATGCTATTTTGCACCTTTTCGTAAATGCAATTTTAACATGCCTAATTACAGAGCTCAGGATTGAGTAATTTAATCACTCTTCATCTGTTTACATTGTTCGACAAGTTCTCGTTATTGATATTACTTTCTACTTTCTTTTTATTAAGTTAGAGAAATTTAAATTATCACTACTTACTTCTTTAGTTGAGCTTAAAATTAATTTTCTTGAGCAACTTATTATATTTTCAGCAAAAATTTTTGCCATTTAATTACCTTGGTTACTTAGGGTCTGTTCTCAATAGATTTTTTAACCAACTTTTAGATTATAGATTAACAATAATCTATATTAATAGTGTTATCAATTAAATTTCAAATTAGATTTTAGATTTTTTGTACAACTAAATAATCTCAAATTAGTTATACAAAAAATTTAAAATCTAATTTAGAATTTAATTGATAACACTATTAATACAAATTATTGTTAATTTATAATCTAAAAGTTGGTTAAAAAATCTATTGAGAATAGGCCTTTAAGATTGTCATTCTGCTTCCATCAGATCAAATTTTGCTGTTTCATTGATTATGCTTGCATCTTTACCCAAAAGTTCTAAAAGTGGAATAAAAGTGAATTACACCAAGAACCGAAGATATATATCCTCTACCTTTATGCCATGGACAAGTGAGTGGAGCTTGAGAAAAAGGTTTCAGCAAAATGGAGTATGCACAAACAAGATAGCTTTGTGGAGTGAGGCAATTATTCCTGGTGTTAATTAAAATTATGCTCGTTCAAGAACCACGGAAAATCTGGATTCGCCAATCAGTGCTTTGCATAATAAAGATGAGGTCATACCTTTATTATATTCCTCTTTTATTTAATAATATCTTTGATTTTGGTGGCGTTGCTAGATATGATTCTTATGCAGTATAATCAGCATGAATTAAGGTAATTCAAAAGTTTAAAGCATATTCAAGCATGCAAGCAGCCCACAATGGGTAATGATTCCAAGCCTAAGTGCCTATTAAGTGCCATCATCACCCTAATTTCAAGGGGCCAAATATTGGCATATTGGCTTCTCTAACTATGATAAACAATGCTGTTGAGTTTTGACTCTAATGATATATAGTATATTTCCGAAGTTCTTTAAGACTCACTTCGGAAGTACTAAGAACCGTGTCAAGTCTCTTCTCTTCTCAGTCACACTCATTTACAACTTCAGAATAATGGGTTCTGTTGACAATCATTTTCCTTTAGTTCAAGTTAATCTTGAATTCCAAACATGTACTACTGTTATTTTCACACAGTAGATAAATTTGCCTAATAAGCTAAGAGTTAATATGTAAGAACTAAATTAGATTTAATAGAAAATTTTAGTCATAGGCTTCGTGAAGGTGTGAGATAATGTTCATACACATTTCTTGGAGCCATAATGTTCGCCAACCAGTAAATTATAGTAAGGGGTATATATGTTAGCTTGTTGGCGCACATAATATATACTTTACATAGGAATATAGGAACGGGATTCTAAAACGTGCATCTCATTTTGCTCCCTTGTCCCAATACATCAAGCAAGAGACATGAAGACAAAAGGAGCTGCTGAGCCACTTAATGCCTAAATAAATAAATGAGTGATTCTGTCAATATTGGGCGGTTTATTCTGTCAGCAGTGGAAGATGCAATAAGTGTGGCAAATTTGTTAAAATATTATTTGAAAAAAAAAATTTTTGGCATCTATAAGTGTCAGAAGTCATTTTTTGAAATCTAAACGCAGCGCATAATTTTTTTTTTTTTTTAAATGTCAAAGCCCTGCATTTGAAAATGGAAAAGCTGACTTTTCCATTCTCAAACGCGGCGGTTACTGTTCACGCACTGTTTACTATTCACCTTTTTTTTTTTTTTTATACAGAAGAAGTTAGGGTTTTTGATTTAAGGTTTTTTTGAATTTTTGTTTTAGGTAGATTTATAGGATTTAAGAGATATGAAGACAAAAGGAGCTGCTGAACCACTTAATGCCTAAATAAATAAATGAGTGATTCTGTCAATATTGGGCGATTTATTCCGTCAGCAATGGAAGATGCAATAAGTGTGGCAAATTTGTTAAAATATTGTTTGAAAAAAAAAATTTCGGCATCTGTAGGTGTCAGAAGTCATTTTTTGAAATCTAATTGCGCTGCGTTTGCCAAACGCGGTGCAGAATTTTTTTTTAAAAAAATGTCAAAGCCCCGCGTTTGAAAATGGAGAAGCTGACCTTTCCATTCTAAACGCGGCGGATACTGTTCACGCACAGTTCACTATTCACCTTTTTTTTTTTTTTTTTTTATAGAAGAGGTTAGGGTTTTTGGTTTAAGGTTTTTTTGAATTTTTGTTTTAGGTAGATTTATAGGATTTAAGTAAAAGTAATTGAGGTAGTTTAATATTTGAATTGAAAAATTTTAGATTTAGAAATAATAAAGTTTTAGACACTAAATTTTGATATACCACTAAATTTTTTAATATCTTGTGGGCCATTTTTTATTTTTCGAATGCGAAATTTGATTTTTAGAGAAAGTGTGCAAAAGTCTTCTGACAAAATTGTAATTTTAGTACGTAAACACCTTTTTCGCCAATGTTTTATTTTTAAATTCATATTTTATACCCTTGTACAAATTTCTAAATTTTGTAATTTTTTTGGATGAACCACTGTTTTTCTGTGTATTATGTCAATTCAAGGACAAAATAGTCATTCAATTTTTGAATGCATCTTTTTGGCTATTTTGGAATCCCAAATTCATATTTCATAATTTTAAGTATATTTTAAATTTGTGATAATTTTTCAGGTTAAAAAAATAACGATTTTGCCTCAGATGCGTACGCATCATAGAAAAAATAGTTTTTGAACGCAAAAAATTATCACAAATTTAGAATATACTTAAAAGTATGAAATATGAGTTTGGGATTCAAAAATAGCCAAAAAGATGCATTCAAAAATTGAAATGACTACTTTGTCCTTGAATTGACGTAATACACAGAAAAATAAGTGGTTCATCCAGAAAAATTACAAAATTTAGAAATTTGTGCAAGGATATAAAATATGAATTTAAAAATAAAAAATTGGCGAAAATGGTGTTTACGTGCTAAAATTATAATTTTGTCAGAAGACTTTTGCACACCTTTCTCTAAAAACCAGATTTCACATTCGAAAAATAAAAAATGACCCACAAGATATTAGAAAATTTAGTGGTATATCAAAATTTGGTGTCTATAGCTTCATTATTTCTAAATCTAAAATTCTTTAATTCAAATATTAAACTACCTCAATTACTTTTACTTAAATCCTATAAATCTACCTAAACAAGAATCCAAAAAAACCTTAAACCAAAAACCCTAACATCTTCTGTAAATAAAAAATAAAAAAAGGTGAATAGTGAACAGTGCATGAACAGTACAGCTGCGTTTGGGAATGGAAAAGTCAGCTTTTCCATTCTCAAACGCGACGCTTTGACATTTTTTTGAAAAAAAATTCTGCATCGCGTTTGGCAAACATGGTGTAATTAGATTTTAAAAAATAGCTCCTGACACCTACAAATGTTGAAAAAAAATTTTTCCAAACAATATTTTAACAAATTTTTCCAATAAGTGCTGGTAGCAATTTGTGTCTCATGAATTATGCTGTCCAAACAAAATAAATATGGGTAATAACATTAAATATTGCCAAAATAACTCATTCATTAGTGCATCAGATAGTGGTATTTGTTAAGTAGATAGCGTGCTTCATAAATTTCTGCTCCAAAGAATTATTCAAATATGATAAACAATTCACATGACTTTACTAAACAATCATGCTTCTGCACATGATATTATTGAGCGTAAGTGCAAAGAGAGCAATGCATACAGTTCATGACACCACGTTATTGGTATTATTTATTATAAGCAATTTCACATATCCCTACTAAATTACCTAGTTTTGACCATGTTTGTGATAGCCAAATGATTGAACTCGAACAGTGATAGGCTCATGTTTATTGGGACCATTCTTGGGTACGACTAATTCAATTTCGGACGGCTAGTATGCATCAGCAAGCATCAGCAAACATCAGCTCTAGATAGCACCTAATTTTGATGGCCAGAAACGAACTCTAATATTTTAAGAACTCCATTCCCATTCTCGAATTAGTTTAAGATTCTTCAAACAAAATGATTATCATTTTCACAAATGCATGAGCACTTGAGCAGTGAGAAAAGTTGAAAGAAAACATTCTCTTCTCTGAGTCAGCTTTACTTTATGATAATGCCCAGAATTGTGCCCCTCAATAAATTTCCATCACTGATTAGAGAAGAAGCCCCTTTCCTATAACTATTAAAAATATGCATAATGCACTCTCGCATCATCTCTGGCTTTCCCCATATGTTCTGAGAACAAATATTGGATAGTGAATAAATGCAAATGTCTTGAAACAGTCTCAAATCCTTCTTGCAGTCTAAGATTAGGACTCAGATTTTTCTTTTTCCAGTGCTTTTTCTTTTCTTTTTTTTGGGGGGGGGGGGGGGGGGGGGGAGGTGGGGATCAAATGTAGATAAGAAGCCTGAAAATATGGCAGTCACGCATATTATCATGTACAATACATTTTCAGTCAGCAAATTATTGGTTTTATGCTGGAAAATATAAAAAAGATAACAAGGCTAAAAAGAAAAAGATGCTTAGAAGGTCACTGGCACAATTCAGCAGGATGAAAAAAAGATTACAAATGACTTATTTGCACCTTGAACTTAAAAAGAATATATTAAAAATTGAGTTTCAGAAATATATAAACTTATATACATGATTTAGTGGTAAAGGAATTCCCTGTGCACTCTAAACTGATAATGAGGAGGAATAGTAGAGGAAGGCTTGCACAAAGCATACGCTGTAATCTATACAGCGAGATATGTTCTTACCATGGTTGCACCAGTTGGATCAGATAAAAGATGCTTTATAAGGCACTTTCTTAAGTCGTTAGGTGCTATTATGAACATATAGAAGGCGAATAACAGGAGGTCTTTTGAGGAAAGACTAGAACCAAGAAACCCCTGTGACATCCTGTTTAAAAGAACAACAGTCTTAGTGTCAGAGATGTTTAAAATGTACCTGTTTTAGAAACAAATTGAGTGTATTGCAATCAACCATCTAATGAACATGGAAACTGCTTTTGCAATAGGAAAAGGTCCTATAAATGAAAAGTTAAGTCACAGGTGGTCTTATATGCTCACTTCCATTATAAGGTGTTTCAAGAAATTAGAAATCGTATTTAGACTAATATATTTCCTTCTTAGGAACAATAGAGTTTCCAATATGCAATGATTTAATTTAAGCTTCAAGGTATAGCACTGCCACAACTTCCATTTGCAACTTGGAGAGGCCAAAATTGTCATCTTTCCATAATCATGTAAATGCAAGTTTTAGCTACAATTTCTAGTAACTTTCTTGAAGTTCGGTCTTGATGCAACAGTCAGGCTGCTCCGTTGTAACTTTGCCACCCCCGGGGGGGGGGGGGGGTGGTTGGGGCTTTATAGTTCAATTTTTGGGACATCATCCTGATTGCTAGGAGAATGCCACGTGCAGCTAACCTTTCCACGATCTGGAGCTTAATGAGCCTTAAGAACTAATATCTGTGCCTTTTAAGTTCATTTGGCTTATTGTTGATAGAAATTATGCAGTCCAAGCATCACAATCTCAAAACAAACAAGCAATATCTATATAGAGAGGAATTCAAAATATTCATCAACGCAGTCTTGCATATTGAAGTCTGTCCCCAGTTTGACAATAGATGATGCACAGCCACAGCCTATTCCTATATGACCTCACACCAAAAATGATGTTTTACAAAAAACTATTCAATGAACTTTCCAAAGCTCAATTGAACATGTACATGCACCAAAGAAAGAAGAGTAGGCAGAAATTCTGCACTCACCAGTGTGGCAAACGGAAGAATGTCTGGAAAAAAGTCCTTATCCCCTCAATATCCAGTTGCAATATAAGTGCCAATCCAAAAAGGAAGAATGATCTTTGTCGTTTCCTCTCCTGTGGCCAGAGGGCGTTCCAAGCTGGAATAGACATATATAGTTTTTAAGCAACAATCTACTGAAAAATTCCTAAAGTAATGGAAAACAATTCCCAGCAAGGTAAAGAGTTCAATTATTTGAGAAGTAACATACTGCCAGATATTAAAAGATTAGAATATGCATTGGTTTATGAAACTCCCGAAGAAAGGCTTCAAAGAAGAGATCTTTCTGGTTTTGATAATTTGCTTTTCTAAGACAAAGTGCCGACAGTTACTGCAATTGATTGGTATTATTATCATCTACACATCTATGATCCTTTATGAACATTTGTTACCAAAACTACGATAGCCAACCATAAAATTTGATCAACATGGCGTGAATACTTAAAAGCCTTTCTGTCAATAATGAATGTGCAGAAGACAACTGATGCAACAAACCATGAAGAAGTACTCAGAAGAAGTATACATTCTTCATGTACCTTGTGCTGATACATTTCGAGTAAGCATGTCCTTAGCAAGACTTTGTTTCAAAATGTTTGCTATTGCAGAAGCATATTTTGGAGCCTCTGACAATGATCTGACGACTGAGTAGCCTAATTTCATGAGGGCAAACAAGATCTGAATTGTGAAACCATTTGAGCAAACAACTAATGCATAGTTGGCAATTAACCACTTAGTTACCCGTGGCTGGATGTACCATGCTAGCAGCAGCACCAAATGCAAGGTTCTTTTGCGTTGTATTTGGCAAGGATCCACCAACCGGTATATAAGACCATTCCTGCATAAATTGTCTTATATATCGTGTCCTTGATACTTTAGCTAACTATTTTTAAGAAATTCAATGTAAAGTAACAACTTGTAGGCTGGGGTAGCCAAATACCTCTTCATAAGTTTTGATAATTCGAACCCCCAGTGTGTCTAATCTTGACATTAGTTTTTTCTTTAATAGTTCAAAAGGCATGGCATCTTTTGAAGCCAAACAGGTTTCCTGCCACGCATTTACTTCATTAACTTGTGAAGGATAGATGTCAGAAGCAAATAACTTCACGGGCACAATCTATGGAAAGACAGAGGCACCTCAAAGAAAACTCTTGTTGAGGACACGGGCATTGCATAAAGAAATGTTGGAAATTCTGCTTCTTGAGATTCAGCTTTGCCCTTCATGTAATCTCTATAATCCATGAAGACCATCAGATTGGGATCATATGGATTGTTTTCTACCTAAAAAGAGGTTAAGATTGTGACAAAATAAAACCATGTAGCTTTACTCAGCCAACAGATAAGCAGATGGAAATGCAAGGGAAAAGGTTTTGAAGCAGTAAGTCCAAAAGTTTTATTTCATGGAGTTGAGGTATAACAGAAAGCAGAAGAGACAGGTTGCAAAATTTCAAGGATTACAAACCTTAATAAGCACAGGTGTACAGTAAACATCACAATTGCTACTCCTCAGAATTAGAAAAAGTAGTAACCAATCACTAATTAAAGGAAATAAAAAACGGAGCAAACTATTGAGGAACATTGATTAAGCATGTGATCAACAGCCTTCCTACAGATAATATAAGAATTCTAACTTCTATATGATTTTAAATTTGATATAACTAATTATATCCCTACCTCAACCTCCACACCATAAGCTGTTTGAACAGATACTCTTGGACCTCCCAGTTCATACTGCAAGAGTTTTCCAGAGGCTGCTCCAGATGCAACAGTAGCAAGCCTATAGTTATGAGTCAAAACTTAAAAGATGCAAGCAGTTAAACAATCAGATCAAAAGACCATAATCTAAACAAAGATTTCAAATATACCTGCAGGGAATCACTATGTTGCCTTCACACTCTACAAGACTGTGGCCACTAGCAGCTTCAACAATCCTTTCCACCTTTGAGCTAAGATACGAAACACCTGACTCGACACACCTAGGAAAATTAATATAATTTGAGAATTAATGAAATTCGAAACGATTTTAATGAGTTGACAACGAAGTAGTTACAAAAATTTCAAAATCAGCAAAGATGATTCAAAGCCCAAAATAGTGCAAAATTCACCTTCTCAGCAGTTCCTCATGGAGCAAATGACGACTAACTCGTCCATAAGCACGACCAATGAAAATGGGATCATTATCATCAAGATATACAATGGTGTCTCTCCAAACATGCTCAATGCATCCAGCTAGCCCGAGATCTGACACAATGTCACCCAAACATAAAATTGTTGGAAATATAGAATTGAATTTAATGATAAACCTTTCAAATATGTTTTGCGATTCCATCAAATAAGTGTTGACATAGACAAACATGTGCACATTAGGTATACAGTTTAAGGATACATGCGTGAATTTGTGCTATATGTATGCACAAATATTTAGTTTTATCATTTATGATACTCATAGTTTTCAATTAAACAGTGTACGCAATTGAAAGGACTTTGACTTCTTTACCTCTGTATAATGTCAAACATTTGAAGATTTTGGTCTTACTTTTTTTCTTTTATTGGTGCTGTCGTTGGCTATTGCCACTAGAGATCAAGATTGCCGCTTAGTTGATATTTCTTATGGAAGGCCACATATGTATCTTGAAAGGTTACATAAAAAGGACTAACAAGAGCATGGGCCATAATATTCTTGACAGACTGCATAAAAGGTAGACTTGTTTGATATGCTTATTACCAGAATTAAATAAGTATCCAAATGTTTCTAGATTTATAGCAAGATCACTCTTCCCCCTGTCTCATGTCTCTTCATGAATAAAAGTTCAACTTCAGGTCAACTGGCACTTCAATCATATGAAAATTAAAAAAATTGACAATATTGAAGTGTACAGAAACAAATAACCGTCAGTACCTTTAAATTCATCCTCCCACACACCATAATTGTTTGTGAAAGGAAGATCTGGGCCAATTAGCCCGACTGTCAAACCTAGCTTAGCTGACTCTGCAGCAAGGGCAAGACCAGCAGGACCACAGCCAATTACCACCAAATCCAGTATATTATTACCAGCTGATATTTGGGGCATCTGTAAGTGTGAGGTTACAGATGAGCATCTGGAATGGTAAAATTGCTTTACAATTTAGTTGTATCTTGTGCACCAAAATGACATTAAGAAAATCATGCTTAACACCTTTTGGTCCTCAACTAATCAGAACTACTCATAGAAATGTGCCATACTGCTCAAAAAACAACAGTAATATACTACTTCATAAAACAAAATTTTGTCCCATGCATGCTTGAGTAGCTTAATTTTCCAACGATACATGATCAAATGAAAGACGGCAATTAAAAGTGTAAAAGAATGCCAGTTTCTTTCATAATATTATTTATTATATACAATATTCTATACTTAAGCCAACTAAGAGAAGGTTGACGACTTTCACTGTTATGAACTTCCCAGGAAATGAGTACTTAAATATCGCATAGAATAATTTGAGTATGCTACCAACCAGATTGGCCGTGTAGATATCAAGAAAGTTATCTTTTCCAACCCAAGTAGACTTAAACCTTGATTCTACAAGCTTTAGCTCATATCTAATAGCTATGGCTCATACTTTATTGCACCAAAAACTAAAGCTTTACTGACATAGATTCAGAAACGGGAATATGAAACTTAACTAATAATACGCTCAAAATAAATTGAAGTTACAAGCAAAAAAGGGGGAGAGTGTAGGGACAAAGCAGACCTTGTCAGAAAATTTAGACTGTTTATCCATTTGCTTATTCTGTTGCATTTGAACATAACGTAGCTCAGACCCACCAGCCTTTATGTAATCCTCTTCGTCAGCAAAGTCTTGTTTAACAACCACACAACTTTTTCTTGTACTTGTGCTGCTACACCTCACTTGCACGACCACTGAACTGTATCTGTGGAAATGATGAAAAGCATTTATATTACTATTACTCAGCAGTATCCTCTTTCTCTTTGATAACCCTCTAATGGGCCATTTGGAAACAACCGTTGCTGCGACATTTCTAGCTCCAATTCCAATACACTCCATTATTAACTCCAATTCTTACTCAGAATGTGAGCATTGGTGGCATTGCTTACGACTTTATGAGGCTTCAGAATAGGAAATGCAGAACCAAAAAAGTGCAAACAAAAAAAAATAAGGAAAATTGCTCTTGTGGTTTAAATGGGCACTTTTTTCTACTTTATTTGTCTCGAATTTCTTCTGGAGTTTGTGGCTTGAGCTAAGATGTTTCTGCTGAGAAAGTGAAGTGTGTACGCAGAGAGCAGCAAATGGATAGGGGGAAGGGCGCTCCTTGGTGACTTGTTCAAAGCCCATTCCGTTGGATGCCACGTGGTTGGTTATGATTCGTCAACAATTTGACATGTAAAGCTAGTTATCTTTAAACACTAGAAAACAGAAAATCAAAAATCAATCAAGCTCTTGATTGAATATGATTTTTAGCGAAATTATTTTCCCATATGTGTGTGTGTGTGCTACCCTTATATATCACAAAATATTGTTTATTCAAAAAAATCTTACCTTCTTTCTTCAGAAAAATCTGATTACCTTTTTATCCAAAATCGTGCTTATTTCAAAAAAAAAAAAACAAAATTTAGAAAACAAACGCTTTCTTATATATATATATATATATATATATGTATATATATATATATATATATAAGCTTTATTGTCAAAGACTCAAAGCGTTTGTTGCCGAAATTTTTGAAAAGTAATTGAAAAAGGGATATATATATATATATATATATTATTTATTATTTATTTTATATATATATTATTTATATATCTTATTTATGAAATCTGAGGGATTTAATTGTCCCAATATTATATGTTATAGGGCTAAAATGAAATTAAACTTGAACTTGACAACTAAAAAAGGAAAAAACAAATGGACTCGAGAGAAACAGGAGGGTTTAAGCGGCTATTAAGCAGAGGATTACAGCAGGCCGCGGTGGGGGCAGCAGAGGAGGAGGAGGAGTTTGCCGGAAATTAGAGAAATCGGAGATGGGAAATCCAAAGCAGAAGTGGACTTCCGAAGAAGAAGAAGCCCTGCGTGCCGGCGTCAAAAAACACGGCGCCGGCAAGTGGAAAAACATCCAAAGAGACCCTGAATTCAGCCACCTCCTCTCCTCTCGCTCCAACATTGATCTCAAGGTCCCAGTTTTTCTTTTGCCACTCATTTTTCTTTTTTCTTTTTTCTTCTTTTCTTTGAGTTAACTATAGTTGTTGTGGTTGGAGTTTGTTTTTTGGTTAGAAGGAAAATCGCCAAAAAAAAAAAAAAATTCCTGGGGTTGGGATGAAATTTAAGAGATAATTTTGATTTGTTTGATGCATGATCGTTAATTCCACAAGAATTTAGGTGGGCTTGTAATTTTGATGAATGCTTTGATTAGCAGAACCGAAGAGGAACAATTGGGAAGGAATGCTAATAGTATTAATGAGATACTTGTATAGAAAAGGACAATGGTGGTGAAAGAATTGATTTGTTCCTGACTTCTGTGGGATTATGATGGGAGCTTGTTTAGTAGAGCTGAACAGGACAAATTCGGGATGATTGCGTTAGTGAGATATATAAATATAGGGTGATAGATTATTAGCGAAAAAAGAAATGAATGCTGTTAAATTAAATATTGGAGATCAGATGACTACTTTAGTTGCATCTATCTTGCTGGGAAACGACAAATCTAAACCTGAAGAAAGAATATGTATTTTCTCACAAGATATAATTTTGCTTGGTTTGATTGATTGTGCTGATAACATTTTTTCATTACAGAATATTCTGCTTCCAACAGGATAGAGTTTATGTAGGGTTTCTTTTATTGGTTTGCCACTATCTTTGGCTTGTGTTCCTGTAAAACATTTTAACATAGGTGAATTTGTGTAATGACAAGAATTGGAATTTTGGGGAACGAATTTATCACTCAAAGATTTAAATTTCATTGTTCCACTGGAAATTACCGCAAGATTTGTAGGACATCAGGTAAAATGGTTGGAAATTATAGTGGATAGCCATGAGAAATTCAAAATGATGCTCCTTTTTTGTGCTTTTCTGAAGTACCCTAGATTAAAAGACTTGAGATTCATGGGAATTTCAAAGTCAATAGAAACTAAGCAGAAGAACATCTTCAGATTACAAATCCTAGGAATTTTAATTGCTAGTAATAAGAACACATACTTATTAAATACAGATTGTTACCTTGTTTTCCAACTCTATACCTTGAAAGACATGCATTTACGGCTCAAGATTAAATCTTTAGTGCTTCAACTATTTTGTTTGCCTTTCTTTTCGTTGGTTTTCAAATTTAGGGTAGATATAGAAACGTCAACTACTGGAGTCATTTTGATAGAGACAAGTTGCAGCACTCACCTAAGGTTTATAAGAAGCGTGGCAAGGATGCTTCTAATGCCCAAGCTTTGATTTGGCATACTCTTGATGACAAGGAACCTACTTGGGAGTTGGCTTGGGTCTAGAGGGTCTATTTTCTGATTTTCTTCATTAGGGGCATTTAAGTAATTTTAGGGGTTTGCAGGAATTTTATGTTTATGGGAATTTTCTGTTTGGTAATTAGTTTTAATAATTAGTATATTAATTGTCTTGGGGAATAACGGAGCTTAGCTTTCTAGTAGAATTCTATTTTAGTTAAGAGTCTTAATTAGAGTTGGAGTCAAATTGTGTCTTAGATGTCTATCAGTATCATACTTCTCTATCGAGAGAAGCAGATTCTTACGTTAATAAAATTTCCTGCAGACTCAAGGTCTTCTTCTTGGTTCGTGTGATGCAACCTGACTTTGGGTGTGATGCCTAAAGAATCCTAGGAGTGATTCCTAGCGTTTCTAATCTGATTTTTTTTTCTTCCTATTCATATATTTCTGAAATTTACTACAAGTTTACTGCTTTAATTGTGGTGAAATTCAAGTCCAAGCCTGTTAACAAAATCTGTCGAGCCTACCAAGTTTCCGTGCTGCATCACATTTTTTACTTGTGGAGTTTGGGATTGTGATTTGTTTTAGAGATAAATAACAATTTCTGCTCTGTAATATGATTTTTGTCTTCAGGATAAGTGGAGAAATTTGACTGTTAGTGCTAGTAATGGTCTGGGCCCAAGGGAAAAATCAAAAGCACAGAAAGGAAAGTCAAATTCTGATGCTCCTGCTACACCATTACCCATCACACAGGTTCCTGCTTCATCAACTCCAATTTCACATGATGTGTCTGCAGAAATACCTGCTGATGATTCCTCAAAATGCTTATTGGATGGAAAAACAGCCTCGAAGTAGGTGGTCATATTTATTTTTTGCTTGTGCTGTTTCTTTGATTTGGTGCTTAGTTGTTTTGCTAGTCTTTTCGGTTTTTTTCCCATTTGTTGTCATCTGGAAACGGAATTGGTGCTAAGAGTATCGATAAATTCAAATTTTAGCAACATAATATAAGTATCTTTTTTCCACATCTTTTGATAAGGGCACAGGATTATCAAACTTGGTAAGTGAGAGCAGATTCTTGTGCTGCCACAACTTAAGGAGAAAGGGTATTGCTCATGCAGGTTTACAAGGCAATTCTGTAACCTTTAGATTTTTAAAGAGTCGTATTGCTAGAGCCCAGGACTTGACCCATAAAGTGGTCCTTCACTGATAAACAATGGCTTAGCTTTGGAATTTGGTAACTTATAATCTTTAAGCAACTCAATAGAAGGGGAACTAAGATGTTGGTCTTGTCCTATAGTTATAAGCAACTATAAGAAATATTCTTCTACTGCCTTTGTTTATTTGTTGCTTAGCCCTCCAAGATTGCTGTCTCTATAATCTAACATACTGGGCCATGAATGCATGGCATGATGTCACAGTCAAAATCTGTTGCCTTGAGTATAAGGCAAGTATGGTGCTTCATAGGGGAGAGGACGAAATGAGTTTGCTGCTGTTTCTCATCAAAGCAATAAATCTTGTTGACTTGCAAATGATGTTAAGCAGGCTAGTACTGTTTATCTGTCTTGCTTGAGCCAGGGCATTCCAAGCACAATATTTTTGGGCCTTCATATTTGCTTGCCAAATTCATATCTCAAACCACAAACAAACAATTAACCTCCGGTTCATAAGTCATTTTAAGCAATGTTGTTTTTATGATGAGGACAATTGCACTTTGTGACAAAGGCAATGTTCTTATGGTAGCCCATCACGGCCTAGCATCCTTACATCAGACTGTATAGGGTTGCTTTGGCATTCTTCCATCACTACCTGGGTCTAGAGGACTTTCTTCATAATACCCCCTTCTTTACACTGTACAATTTTTAGTTATTTCTTTTTGGTTCTTTTTCTGTTTATGATTATTTGTTCATTTCCGCAGGTATAATGCGATGATTTATGAAGCCCTTTCAACTTTAAACGAGCCAAATGGATCAGACACTAGCGCAATTGTTTCTTTTATTGAGGTGTGCTATGGTTACCAAGCATATGCACTTGTGTGCAGATGCCTATATTTAGTCATGATTGGAGATTGCTGTCCCTTAAATTACTTTTGAGAAAGCCATAGGATTTTAATTTCTATAATCAGTTTCACACTAATACGTTTATACTTACTTTACCAATTAACATTCTATACAAGTTATAGCTGTGAGTTCTTGTTTATTAATATCTTATGAATTACTTGAACCCCGTTTGATAGCATTAGTATCTGCATATAGCCATTCGTTTGATAAGTTTTCTCATGATCGAAAAGGGGAGAAAGATTGGGACCTTTGATCTGTCAACTGATGTATGATATAGATTTCTAGCCACAGGTTAATGTTGCATTGTATGGAATCTTGCTTATGTCTTATGATATAGATCAATTGTTGTTGAAGGTGAACTCCACATGATTGATTGATTCAGAGACCTTTATCAATGAATGATGTTTTATTATTGATATTATGCCTTGCAAGTGATCATCCAAATTCTCACATTTGAGCCATCTTTAGATATATGGATATGGTTCATAGGTAGAGACTGCGCAAGCTCATAGTTTTTAGTTTAAAAAAATCACCAAACCTTATTGCGGTATAATTTACATATGGTGGATCTTGGAACATGTACTCAGTAAATTGTAAGAAATTTAATGAGCTTACTATCAAATTTATCCTGTGTTGGACAGTTTGCTACATCCCTGTTTCTCTAGTATGTCTTTGCCCCCTCGATTCCCCAGCTAAAAGGAAGGGGGGGACAGGGCGGGGGGGGGGGGGGGGGGGGAGAGGAAGAAAAATTCTCCAACCAAAAAAAAAAAAAAAAAAAAATCCAAGTCTACTATGGATAAATCTCAGGGCCAGAGCTTGATACTGATTTTCTGGGAATACACAGTAGTATTATCTGTAAAATCCAATGCTTTCTTTAGATTTTCTTCATAGGTGAAGTTAAATTACTAAGAACTAGAATGAAAAGCATCAATCGCCTAATGCATTGCACAAAAGTCTTCAAAGCTTTTGGCATAGGTTTGAATTTTATTGGATAATATTTTCTCCATTCAGTTTTCTTTGAATTTCTTTACCATCATTCATGATTTAAAGCAAATCTGATGAGTTGTAATGCTGATTTATACAGCAAAGGCATGAGGCGCCCCAAAATCTCAGAAGGTTAATAAGTGCTCGGTTAAGAAGGCTTGTTGCACAAGAAAAACTTGAAAAGGTTAGTTATTTACGTGATTAACATCTTAATTGGTTGCTTATCTCTTAGTTACTTCTGCATAGCTTTGTATGAAAAAAATACAAGGTTAATGATGTTCATTTCATATTCCCTGTTTTCATTTGTTCATCTCCTCTACCTATTCTAAGTAGCCCAGTGCATTATTTGTTATATGCGTAATAGTCTGATGATTTGATTTTGTTACCTTAGTTGGTATTATGGATCGGTTACAGATTCCAGCTTTATCTAAGCATGAACTTCCACGAGAGGACATGTTACGTGTGATATTTGCAGTATTGTACAAGGGACAATTTAAAGACATTTGCTCAAGTTATCTATATGGGGATAAATTTTTCTAGAGATGTCAGAAGGTTGATTCTTTGTATGGTTGAACGAATTGCCAAGAGAAGGGGAAAAAAGGGAAAAAAGAAAAGGTCTATCTATGTTACTTCTGGCCTAACCCTGCATCCTGAATTTCATCACAAAAGAACATGTACATTAGCTATTTTATCTCTAAATATGAATTTAAAGAGTGCCTGCTAAGTTTGTTATGGCAATTCATGGCACAGGTCCAAAACAGTTACAGAATCAATAAAGATATCTTACAGGGTTCAGAAACCTCAGCTCCAAAACTGAAAGATGTGCAGCCTAGGCAGGCTCAGAACATTGCCTATCTTGCTGATACAATTGAAGAAGCAACTGTGAGTGCTGCATATAGGATTGCTGAAGCTGAAAATAAATCATTTGTAGTAGCTGAAGCAGTGAAGGAGTCGGAAAGGGTCTTGAGGCTGTCTGAAGATGCGGATTCTATGCTTCAATTGGCGCGTGAGATTTTAGATAGAAGTAATACTGGAAAATCCATATGTACATATTACTTTAACTAATACTTTCTTTTTCTTCTTAACATTTATATTAAATGTTATTTCAGGTTTGCATGGTGAAATGGTGCTGTTGGCGTAGGATATGTGGTCTTGTAGGTGTTTGATCACAGAAGTTTTGTCTCTGAAGCTTGTAAATTTTGTGCATGTGGTTGCTGGCAATGTAGCTAAATTAACAGTTGGCTGGTTCTGGATCAACAATATTAGGTATAAAAGCTTGCTAAATGAGCTGACAGCAGACAAACTACCCTAATCTTCTCTCTCATGGCGCAAGGTTTTTACTTTACGAGTTGTCAATTTCATTTTCTTTAAAGATGTCAAACTTTCTGGATATGTGATTGGATATTAATCATGATTCCTCATTGAGTTTTTGGTTTAATATTTGCATTTTTAATTCTGTTTACATCATGTATTTGAAGGAAAAAGATCTTCACTGCAGGTTGATTGTTGCAGCATATGTATTACCGCATAAATTCATAAAGCATTGAACTAAAGTTTGGAAACATGCTGATGTACTTTGTTGACTACTCTTTAAGATGACCTGTTACTGTAGATCTCTCTACAGTGTGGCAAAGATATCTGAACTGTACATATAGTCCAGAATCATGCAAAGTTCTGGAGATTTTTTCCATCACTAGAAGCATACCATCTGAAAGTTAATACAGTTCCTAGGAGTGGCAGTGGCTGAATGAATTTTCTACATTCTTTTCCCTTGTTAATACAGTTTTTAGCCAGTGGCTGAAATTTTCTACATTCTTTTCCTCCCGCTGGAGGTGGAGTTGTGGAATTGGAACAGTTTCTCGCAGAATGGGTATGGTTAGTGAAAAATATGGTGGTTAAATGGATAATGTTCAAAAGCATTGAAAGAAAACGTTTAGGGCATACCTAAGAACACCTACCCCCTCTATCTGTGCTTTCACGTTTAGGGCATCCCTAAGAACACCTACCCCCTCTCTCTGCGCTTTCAAAGAATGTCATTAGTATATTTTTAACTTGCATGCCTTTTTCCATTCATTATTCAACTGCATATGATATAATGTACATGACATGCTTTTCTGAGAACAGCAGATCTAGCTGCGCTAACCCGACCTCACCTTAGAACACAGGATTGAATTCCCCATATGAGGGTATGAAATCGAAAGGACATAGTAGAATACAAGTAAATAGTATCAAACATTGTAAAATTCAAGCAAATATAATCAAAGTACTAGGAGAGGATGTAACCTGTCCCAAAAACAACACTAAGATGTTTCCATCAACTTGAGAGAATCAGAAGGATGGAAAGTATCTATAAAAGTTGCAGGATCAACATCTGAAAGGATCCATAGAAGTTGTAGGACTAAACATCTGATATCCTAAGTAACAGCTAGAGCAATAGCATCCACCGAAGCGGAATGCATAAATTGGCTACAGGCTTCTGCTGAGGCACGGGGTCCATGGCATGGAGTACCAACATATATGCATACAAGCTAGTTGTTGTGATCAATGCATTAACACCTTCCTGGTTTTAATTAACGCTTGCTCTCATAATGCTCTGTCTGTCTTAAAGTTTTGGGATGATCAACGTTGTCTTGCCATCAGGATTTAGAAAGCGTGAGTAGCAGTGTCATTGCTAACAGTAATCATCTCTGCTTCCCACTTTCCTTCACTGGGTGATAGTTTGTGTTTTCTTTGTACCTTCTTAAGGATTGAATTATATTTTCTGAATGCCTGCTGGCTATGGCCTTGTTTTTATTTTGGCAAAAGGTAAGTAAAGTTCTTTCACGGGATGAACACCCAATTGAAAAAAAAAAAAGCATGAGATTCTGTTTACTTCCTTGTGTGACATCTTGGTAATTGGGAGGTGGGGACAAAAGGGTTGGATGAATAATGTCAAAAGTTGTCAGGACTTGGTCATCTGATGAATAAAATTGAATTTTGGTGCAAGATGGAAAATGATAGATTTTTGTTTGATGGTTCTAGCTTGTTTCGGATGTTAACATTGACGGTATAGTGGATTTTATCTTATTTTGGTGGCCTGTCTTGGGATTTGTGAATTGAAGATCTGCGGCTATTCCTTCTAATAATTTGCGGGGGGTGCAAAGATTATTTTATTTGGCATTTTGATAGTGTAATGGTAAAACGTCCGCGGGATTTCAAATGAAACAAATATATGTTGTTCAGACTAACGCCAATCACACGAGAAAAAGAAAAACCCAGAAAATAGTAGTGATTTTGCTCCAAGAGGAAATATTACTAAAATACAAGTCTGAAACGAGTGGCATTTGATAAATATTAAAATACCAAACTACAGGGAATTATTGCATCTTCACCACAACGCTTGTTAGCATGCTCAAGCGTCGCAGCCAAGCATCCACCGATACACCAAAGTAGTGAACTTAGATTCCATAACGATACAGATCTCTCCTTATAGTTTCCATAACGATACAGGTCTCTCCTTACTTCTCTGAAGCCAAGGACGGAAGGAACTATTTATCCATTAACAGCAAACAGATAATTAGACGTATTTCAGCTTACCGTGATGGCAAGTCTGGATCCCAAACCACGTTAAAAAAGTATAAGACCAAGCTCTGATGGCTTCAGAGCCTTACTCAGCCTATAGTTGTATAGATAGTAGTACAGTTGCGCATCACCCTGAACAAATTTGAGTTCCTTCAAGAAAGATTCATTCTCCATAACATCCAGAGCATTAAAAACTTCAAAACCCTTCTGTTTTGCAACGATAAGTGCATCATTCATCAATTGAAGCAATGGAGTATTGGTGGCGACATAATAGAAATTATAAGCCGCTTTCAAAATCGAGTACTCCTGGCTATGAAGAATGGATGAAGGAAGAGTATAAAAGCTGACAAAGTCTGTAATCTCATGAGTCGCCTTACTCTCCACCACGAAACTGTCAACCACATTCTCTCTGGGAAGAAACCAGTGTTCCACATCATTATCATCAAATTCTGGAGCAAGAACAAATCGTCTCAAGTGGTTTCTTAGCAGCTGGGTTACAGCTAGAACATCCCGAAGTTCCATTGTTCTTAATCCGGGGGTTGAAGTTGTAGTTGGCAACTTATAGAGTTTAATGGCCCTGCTCATTGTCATCCTCTCACCAAGCATGAAAAACCCAACATCAATCAGTTTTTTTGGGTTTAAAGTCCTATGCCAATATTGGCTAGTCGCCAATGGAGTTGGAAGTAGCACTCCGGCAGTGTAAGCACCCTGCAAAACGTTCTCCATAGAAATCCTCCTGGTAACCTCCTTAATCAATACTGGGGCAAGTCTCTTTGACCTTAGTTTCTTATGAACGCACAAAAAGTTAACCTCAGCCATCTTCACAACTTGATCGCGAACCCTCATGTTCACTGGAATGCCACTAATGAAGGCAACCAACTTCTTCGAAGCCTTGACTCGAACTCCAACATGCCAACTACTAAAACACCCAGGAGAACGCAAAGCCCACTGAAGAAACTCCTTAGAGTAATTAAACCTGAACATCTTATCATCGTCCTCGCAATAATTATTAGTCAACAGAACATAGACCTCATTGCATACTTCATCAGACCCCATGTCACAGGTGGTCCATTCATACAAGCTAGGAAGATTATAAGGCTCTTGTTTGGGCTCATCTAATGGCGTTGGCAGCACAATTGGCCCCTCAGGCAAACTCGAATTTCCAACATCCTTAAATTGCCCGACAGGTTGAGTCTCCCAGAACTTGTGCTTTTCGTCTGAAGGATTCACATTTTGGAACTGCTGAACCAGCTTCTCAGAGGAAGCTTTATAGTTAGAATCTAGGTTTTCATCAGCTTTCTGATCTTGGTTTTCTTTACTGGATGCAGACGAAGAATCTTTATCAGCCATTGCCAACTCTAAAACTAGCCCTTGGTGCAAAAAAGTCTATTCTCGTATCAAATTTCTTATGCTGAGACTAAAATCAAACACATATAACGAGTTAGAAACGCACTCCCATTATACACAATGATTAGTTAAATACTAAACACAACCAAGATGTATGCGTTAATCAACTAGATTTCACAAACGCCAAAAACTTGATAAATAAGAGAATCCTGGGACTTACATATGTACGATCAAACTGTACTATAGAACGTTGAAAACCAACGAAACACTAACGTGGCCTTGGAGGCTTTGAAACCGATCTTGATCAAATTGACGCATGCCGGAAGAAAATATAGGATTTAGGGAACCATGCATTGAAACGTGTGTATAAATTTAGGCTTGAAGTGAGTGTGTGAAGAGTAAAAAGAAAACTTAGAATAGAAAAGAAAAGAATTTTTAGATACTCTCTCGTGCCCCCAACGCAATCCGAGAATCTGGGAGGAGGACATTATTTTTGGTATTTTGCATTTTAGACTCGTTAGTTTCATCATTTTCTTTTGTGAATTGTAACAATTTCCAAAATTAAGTACATAGGTACTATGCTTCTGACAATTAAACCCAAAACCTAACAACTCACCCAATTTGTCCAATAATTTTAAAAGGTGAGTTGGATCAGTTCGGTTTTGAGTTTTGGATTGTAACGAGTTGGGCTAGAAATACCCAATTTATTTATTGGGTGAGTTAGATTTTGTTTTGAGTACCCATTACTTCCTCTCTCAGCCCCTCGCTCCGTCTGCGCCCTTCTCTGCTGCTGCCCATGCCGTTTCTGCCTTCTCTCTCTCTCCACCACTGAGACTTTCATCTGCTCTCTCCCTCTCCCAAATAGGAACTATAAAGGCACCAAATCAATCCATCCAAAAAAACACTGCGCCCCAGTCACCGCCATCTCTCCCCAAGGCGGTGACTTATTCTCAAACCAAGTTAGAGAGAGAGAAAATTGATAGTTAAAATTGATAGAATCTCTCCCAAGTTGGAAACATTGTCCTTGCCTGAGGTAATTTGTTTCTGTTTTTTTGGCTCGAGGGATTTCCTTATGTCATCAAATATAGAACTTTGTATTCTTCGTTTTCCCTGATATTTGAAGGTTGAATTTTTATTTCCTGATTAGGGAATTTCGTGTCCTAGTGAAAGAGATTATGATGTTAATGAGGATATATTCTTCGACTACAAATGGGCACCTCCGAAAGACATCCCAGAATGCCTTCTTTATAGCCTTCAGACAGTAGTAATTTGGAAACTCTGTGGTGAAGAAGAGGAAGAACTGAAGCTGGTAAAATATTTCCTGAAAAATGCAATGGTTTTGGAGAATATGACTATTGTCTTTCACTACTTCCCCTTTCATGATAACGGCATGGACTGTTTCTCTGTGAAAGAAGATGATCTGAAGAAATATCCTAGGGGCTCTCTTTCTTCTGAACTTCATATGCATACGCCCGTGGTAGATACAAATGAATATCTAGTTGCTGCAGTGATTATCATTTATGTATGTGAATTGTTATTTTGTAGATTGGATACTATTTTTTGCAGTCATGATTTGGGCTTTCAACTACTTCCATTTCGCATAATTCTCTGTCTGGAATGGATGAAGAAAGCACATGCCATGGCTTTATTACTTGTTTTCTTGTTAAAGTAGCCCGCAATTTTTCAAAGAAGAAAAAACTCCAATTCATTTCCGAATTTTAGTCTAATGCTTTTGCAAGGAATGTTTTTACAAAAGTTTTAGCTGATAGAATAGACAATTGATGTATAAACTATTCTATTCCTCTCAGTAAACCTGCATTATTATTGGTGGAAGAGGCATTTCAATAAATATTCTTCATGCCCAAGAACTTCTCCATATAATGTGGGATTATATTATAAGTGGTTAACTTGTGGATTATTTGTAGAAGTGTTTTAGTGTGTAAAAATATATTTATATATGAAAAGATGTGTTTATCTGTGTGGAAAAATCATTTTGTGTGTATAAATGTATGTGAAAAAATATTATGTATAAAAAATTATAATATAATATGTTGGGTTATATTTGGGTTATAGGTTTGAGTTAACCCAATATAATCCAACTCAATATTAATCCAATATATAGTTGAACGAGTTGGATATAACTCATTTAAATGAAAACTCAATACTAACCTGCCTAAAAACTGCCCAACCCGCCCAATTGCCTCCCTTAATAGGTACTTTATAGAGTTGCACATTGTATTTTTTTGGTTTCTAGTTTCTTTTTTGAAACAAGTACACTGTGATAGTTAAGAGAATAGAACCAAAGTTGTACATTGTGGAAGGCGAGAGAGTACCGGCATTAGCTTGGTCTATATGACCTAAGAATTAAGGTGAATGATATTTAATTTAAAAAAAAAAAAGAATGTCTGAGAGTCAATCAATTAAAAATTTACTCTATCATATATACATGCTTGTATAAAGAAAAATACTTTAACGTGTATCGAGTGTCATTTTTATAATGATTTAAATCCGTATGAAATATTTTTGGGTATGTTCTTTTGGTCATTAATCAATTCATTATTGAATATGTTTCTTTATGCTTTACTCATTATCTAGCTTATGAGATTTTTATATGTGTTCATATTGTCACTTTTCACATTTATTTGTTGCTCATTTAACCGTTGTTCACACATCCAAAGTGCAAACTATATTGAAGGTAGAATTTCTACTCTTAATGACTTCATTTGGGCCAGATTCACCAAAAGTCCATATAATTTAATGGCAAGATTTTTTGGTTTCTTGCCTTTTGTATTAGTTATAATCAAGTCTTGACACATTTCCCATTTGTGTATGTAAGCACAATATTTCCACATTCTTCAAATTCGCATTGAAAACAGAAGGGATAAAATATCATTATTCAACATTAAGTGATACAACATAACCTAAATAAAGTAAGATGAAAGCCAAACAAGATAGACCAAGTGTGAGTTGAGATTTGTGCCAAACACGACGGACTTAGAAACGAAATCTGTCCTTGTTTTGGAATTTTGTCAATTTTTCCATTACAGCAATTTTGTTCTGAAAAATTATGCCTTAGCCTTTTTCATCTTCTGCAGCCAGTTAAGTTTTGTATCAATGTGTAATCTAAGGGATTTATGTATTTCTCATTGTTATTGCTATTTAAACATCTAAAACATGAGTACATAACCTCAATGTGGGATTAAATTCTTTGACATGATCACTTCAGTTCAATTTAGTGATATTCTACTCTTCTTTATGCTGGGGAAATGTTGTATGTGAAAGAGTTACCAAAAAAATTAAGTTTCCATATAAAAGTGGTTAGTCTTTTGTTGAAAATTTTAACTTTCTTATGAATAATTACCATCTTTTTTAATAGTTATAATAGCGAAGAATCACTGCAACACTGTCGTAATACTAAAGCATTGTGAATTGCTACCAGAATTTTTGTGGCACTAAACAAACTGCAAAAATGAAGGAAAGGTTAAAAGATCCTAACCAACAGAGGAATGATACGGTAGAAATGTTGGTTTGGTATAGGAATGATACGGTAGACATGTTTAGAAATGAGAACCGGTTGAAAACTGGTTCATGCCCCATCTTGACGTTCCTCTGAACAGATTTGTGACCGAAGCAGCATAGCCTGCTATGGATGATCCTTAGTAGAAAAGACACTCCTGTACTGTCAATCAAGCAAAGTTGATGTAGCTCACTTTGAAACTTTCCTTTTTGCTTACTGTTACCTATTCCAGAAATAACTAACTGAACAAATAGACACACAATAATCAATACACAAGTCACTTCTTGTTGCTTGGAAAGGCAGAACTGAAGTAACACAAGTGGTTGTCCCCTTTTTTTCATCTTTTCATTTTTCCCATGAATCTTTTGTTTGGGAAATACAAAACAGATTAGAAACTTATTGAGTGTTGATTTTCTTGAAAGGTTTTGGGTATGTCTCTTAAAATTAAAAAGCCATATGCTTGCTGTAACACTGTAATGTATTGCTTCTCTTGATTGCCAAATACTTAAGTCTGGACGATTGTTAATGCTGAGCCTGGGAAGACCATGCATTTTGAGAGTTTCTCTAATGAAACTATTTCGAAATGCACCTTAGGTTGTCAAACAATGTGCAACCCCAGGATATCACCTACACCTGACTACAGCATACAAGTAGTTGGGGTTTGAATCATGACTCCCTTCTCTCCCTGCTAGTTTTAGCTGATACAATTGGTTATTCATTTTTATGCTGTATTTCTTTTGACTCTGTGTACTGTTGAATTTATGAGAAGAAATAAGCTTGCAAACTTTGATTAAAGGGTGTTTAACCTTGCTTCACCTAAGACCACTGTAAATTTATGTTAGAGAAACATTGAAGTTGACTTGTCGGTAATATTTTCTTCTTCAACTCTATAAAACACACAGAAGATGATAATACTAGCGACCAATAGCCACCATTGGATAACAGTAAAGAAAATCCACAAAAGAATAGCTAATAAGCAGCGTAAACTCACAGAGAGAAAAATTGCAATTGCGAGGAAAACACTAAAACCATATAAATGCTCCGTCATGCTGATGTGAAGTGGGGAAGGAAGGTGGATTTGGTGTCTGCATCTTCCCACTCCAGTGCATCCCACCATTCCTTGTAACAATAGACAGTTGGTAGTTCTGCAACATTATGGGCCTTCAGTGGTAGCTTTTTCAGCTTTGGACAATCTATCACAGCAATTTTCTTCAACGAAGGAAAAGACATGCTCTCTTCAGAAATGCTCCTTAATTTTGGGAGTTTCCTGAATGACATAACTCTGAGGCAAGGAAAAGCATTTAAGTAATCTTCATCTTCAACGTGATCTCCACGTATAACTTCTTCCATCTCTGAACAGTAAAATAAGTAAATCATTTCAAGCTTTGGAAGCTGCAGAATCCAGCTAACATTCTTCAACTTGTCACAGTACCAAATGTTGATGGAACGAAGATTTCTAAGGCATCCTTTGCTCATTGGATTTCTCCATACTGATATCAGGCTGGGAAGACCATGCATAGCAAGAATCTCCAGGTTTGGCAGCCAGTTGTTCTCAGCCCCATCAATGATTGCCAAAAACTTAAAGTCTGGACAATTGTTAATGCTAAGCCTTCGTAGTCTCTCACCATCTCCAGTTGTGTGCGATAATTGCAAGTTATATAAGCCTTCACACTCCCTTATGTACAAGTATTCTACACATCTCCGCAAAGTTCTGCTACCAGATAGCCTTTCCAGGGCATACAAGTTGGCCAGTGTGATCCCTAGAGAGGTAAGATGTAGCAAGGATTCCAAGGCGCTGAGCTTAGCTTGATCCTCGTCTTCTAGATCTTGTAGTTCCCAATCTCCAAAACTGTAATAGAAATTCAAGACCCTTAATTGAGAGAGTCCAGATATTGATATATGTGGAATGCTCTTGAGATACCGATTGCGTTGCAGATCCAAATGCCTCAGCTTTGCCAGGTTTCCCAACTCCCTGGGCAGTGTGCTTATTTTAGTCCCTGATAAATCAAGATGCCGCAGCTCAGCCAAATTACCTATGCTCTTTGGTATCTCTCTAAGACTGGTAAGTGATAGGTCCAAAACCTTAAGATTGGGCATAAATTGAAAAAGATCATTTGAGATTTTGCAGAGACCATTATTCCATTGTAGCAGCAAGGTAGACAAATGAGGACAGAAAGGAGTTTCATGTATTTCAGTGATTTCATTATCCAACAACGAAATTCTTTCCGCTTCTTCCCAGTTTTTAGCACCAGGTGCTTCCATCAATCCTCTGCTAGCTTGCATCAAGAATTTCGCATTCTTCTTCCCACCATCAGATGCAACCCATAAAGCAAAACTTCGGACAACGTCATGCATCTTTACTTGGGTTTCGTGTTCTCCCGTTTCCAAGAAACAAGCTATTTTGAGAGATCCAATGACAGCATGTCCCATTATATGGATATTACCAACACCAAAGCTATCTAGAAATCCTTCTCCAGCCCAATATTCTATAATCTGTTCTTTCTCTACAGCATAGTCTTCAGGGAATAAAGAACAGTACAAGAAGCACAACCGTAACGTGTCATTTCCTAGATTGTCATAACTAAATTTAAGCAACGAAAAAACATCTTCCATACCCCCGAGTTCTGAAGGAGAGTTGTTCAGCACTTCTATGGCATATTTCCACTCCTCTTCCGTCTGCTTGTTGGCCATAGCCCTTCCAATGGTGACTAGAGCAAGTGGAAGACCTCCACATTTTCTGACAATGGTCTCTGCATAATTCGAAATGAGCTTTGAATCCAGGATCTGACTTCCAATCTTCTCGTGAAAGAGCTGCCATGATTCCTTCTCATTCAAGAACTCCACCTTGAGCTTGTGATCAGCATCCATGTCACTACAAACATCCATTGAGCGGGTGGTGAAAATGACTTTACATCCATTTTCCTTATTGGGAAGAGGAACTCCAATCCTCTCAAAATCAAGCCCTTTCCAAACATCATCTAAGAGGAGCAGAAATTTCCTCCTCCTCAAGACACTGTATATTCTTGAAGCTCGCAAGTCTTGGAACTGGTTTTCGTCCCAAGACAAGCCTAATCTCACCCCTATTGCCTGCTGGATCTTCTCAACCACGGATTCCTTAGATACCACAGCCCAGATTACCACATCAAAATTATGCTCTAGTGTTAGAAGCCTATTATTTATGCTCTTCAGAAGGGTGGTTTTCCCAATCCCACCAATTCCGTAGATTCCAATGATACCAACATTTTCCTCTCCGAGCAGTTGTTGTACCCTTTCAATCATCAATTCAAGCCCTATAGCTGGCCTACTAGGTATCTCCACTACAGGCACAAGAAGCAATCCATCGGCAATGTTGACGTCCAAAATTGCTTTTCCTCTCAAGTCGCTGACTGTTGAAAGACTCTGCAAAACTTTCCTGCTCAGTTTATATCTCGAACAGTAATTCCTCGCACCACAACATTTGTTGCTCTCACTTTCAACATCTTGTGTGATGGATCTCACTTCTGTTTCAGCATTTTCAACTCTTTCCAGCCACCCTTTGACTTGGTTAGTGCAAGTTAATCCCAGTAGCTCTGCACGATCAACCTGTTTCTTTAAGTCATCTCTTGCTTCTGTGAGCTCCACTAGAGCAGCCTCTAGGGACTGAATGCTTCGATCCAAATTCAGAACATTATCCACTCTTGGGAAGATGTAATCTATCATGGTGCTGAGAAGGCTGACCACAGGGCTCACAACATCCATTGCCACTGTTGATGGGAGGATAACTTTTTGCTTTATGAGCTGATTAACAGTTCAGATCTTTTGGAGGAGTGAGTTTGATCAATGATAAGCTCCAATGTTGATGAGAACCAGAGTAAGCTTTGATCAATCATCAGCTCCCATGTCCGTCAGATGAGAAGTTTGACTCCAACCTTTTTCCTCGAAGGCTGCTGCTTGACTAAATAGAGTTTACCCCAAAAAAAAAAAAAAACAATTGCTACAATTTTACTTCTATATGCTGTTAAAAAACACAAGAGGAAATTAAAAAATAAAAATAAATAAAAGAAAAGGAAAGGAATTATATTGGATGGCGAATTCTTTTTGTGTTGTTTAAGATGTAAGTTTCTTATAAACCAAAAATATTGATAATTTAGATTTGTTAAAGATAGCGACTTTTGTTGTGCAAACAATTGTTGAAAATATTTGAATTACTAATGAAATAATTTGAAGAAAATTTTGTTGACTTCGAGTCTGTTTGGTTGGATGTAAAATATTTTCTTAAGAAAATTATTTTTCTAAGAAAACATTTTACATGAAAAATTTTATTTTCCTTACAATTTTCTGGTGTTTGGATAACAGTGTGAAAATCTTTTAAAAAAATGCTTTTTTGATAGTTTTTTAATTTGTTATTGTTAATATGACTAAATAGACTAATAACAATCGCAATAAATGTTTGACAAATAAATAGAATCAACTAGAAAATGTTTTGTTTATAATTAATTTTTAAAATAATATAATGATAAAATATACATAACCATAATCATATTGTTTTGGAGTCTAAAATTATGAAAAAAATTAGTTAATAAGAGTTAAAAACAAACATTAGTTTATCAATTTAAGTTATAAAAATAAGTACTTAAGTTGTAATATCACTATTGAACTTTAAAAAAACAACTTACATTCATTAAGTATGTAAGTTATTTTTAGCCAAATGAAGGAAAATTAGAAAATATTTTGCACAGAAAAATATTTTCTAGTGTTTGATACTAAGAAAAATTTTAAAAATATTTTTCAAAAAAATATTTTCAATCCATACAAACAGACCCTTCATAGGAACATATTGTCAGGTGCAAAAGGTCTAAAAAATGTATAAGCCTTTTTTTTTGGGGTGATAATTTAGACATTTTTATTTTTTATACATACACTCTTTCATAAAAACCAGTTACTTAGTCTTGTTAAGGAAAAAAATTATTAAGACAAAAAGTCAACAGAATTTTACAAAATATTTTGTGTATTTATAATCAAAAGTAATTCAACTTCTTTACTGGAAAAACAATACCCATAAAATTATTAATCAAATGGAAAATTAATTTATATTTTTTATCGCAGTACAAAATATAATATGTTCATTTTCTTAAAAAATTTAACAAGATGAGGGATTCCTCAAAAAAGCAGGAAAAAGGTTTTTTTTTTAATTTTTTTTAAATAAGTGCTTGATACGATGTCGTTGCCGCAATGGAATTAGCCAATAAGCGCCGACTACGCATCCTCCCTCCGCTGTGAAAGAGCTGAAGCCTAAAAAACTCGGATCAGAAAACAGAAATGGCGGCAGCAGTAATGGACTGTAGAAACTGGGACGAAGACGCCTACAGGGACTCCATTTTGCAGCAGCGAGAAACTCTTTGTCGGACCGTTTTCCGAACAGCCTTCGCCCCAAACCCTAATGCTACCTCAAATCCTGACCTCATCGTCACAGCCTCCAGCGATGGCTCTATCGCCTTTTACTCCATCTCCTCTTGCCTCGTAATCTCACCTCTCTGTTTAAAATTTTATCGTTTGTTTGTATTTTATGTCAATGTCACTGTGATTTTGATTTATTGTTTTGCTTCTTTTTGTTGTCATAGGGTTTAGGTTTTGGAAATGCTAGGGCTGCTCAGAAGTAAGTGAAAATCATCAATGTGTGTGTGCGTGTTTATGTTTTTTGGAGTAATTTTGGTTAATTGATGCTTGGTGATGTTGTGATTTTTGAGTAGTTTGTTGGTGGCGGAACCTAATTGTTTAATACAAGGGCATGATGGACCTGCTTATGATGTTAAATTTTACGGCAACGGCGAGGATTCTTTGTTACTAAGGTAATTCATTCAATTTCAGCTCCTGTTTTTCTATGATTTTAGCCTAGAAGCGTGTTCTCAAGTTTTCAACTGGTTAGTCATTTGCATTCACTTTCTTAGAAGTAGAGGACTAATTTCAGGATTCCTGGTGTACACAGAGTGTGCATTGACAGGTGCTGATAGTTGCCATTTGGACTTACATTGGCCTGCCTAGGGCCGTCTCTTCTTTTACCTCTGTATGTTTGTTTTAGTTCAGGCAATGAGTTCTTAGACGTGGAAACTAACCTTCTTTTACAAAATAGTATGTTCAGAAATTAGTAGTGTTGTAACGTTGTGATCAATAAATAGTATTGCTATGAATTACAGAGGTAAGGGGGTTGGGCAAACATAGAGAAATTTAATCAGGTATCTTTAAAAAAAAAAAAAAGTATTCTACATTTTTTCATAGTTAAGTTACAAAGCTTGAAGTTTCTGTTGCTGTGTAAATTGGTTACATGAACCTTAATCTTTCTTCCCTCGGGGTAATACTTTTGACTAACATTCGTAAGCTAAGACAATTGAGACTGGGACTTCCTGAGATTCATTCTAACATTTTAAGATGGATGCAGATTTTGATAATGGAAAGATATCCAGTTTCTGTTTTATATTGCAAAAGAATGTCACCTTATTATATAGTCTATCTGTTCAGTCCATCAAGTTTCACTATGTTATACTCTTAGAGTCTGTAATTAGCTAAACTAATAACTTTAAACTGAGAGAAGATGCTATGTACATTTACTGGTCTGGAAATGAATGTGTTTCTGTAAAAATGGACTTCAAGTATGTTGCTTCTTTCTTCTATGTGAACATGGAACATTTCTATGTCCTTGGTGATATATTGTGCAGTTGTGGGGATGATGGTCGGATTCGAGGATGGAAATGGAAAGAAATGTCAAACTTTGATGTACCTATGCAAGGTAATATGTTATTGAAATGTATTTTTTCTTTGCTTCATAAAATTAAGAAATACTCTCAGGGATTATGTTAAGTTATGCAAATTAACAAGGCTGCATATGAATATTTATGAACCACCTTTAGCATTTGACATACAATGCTTTGGCTAAATGGAGTAACTTACCAAAAAAAATTGCTACTTGATTTCATCATGTTTTGCACTTTTAGTTGATGTGGTTGCAACTTCAAAATATTCTTTTAAGTTCATCAGTGCTTGTAATGGCTTGCCCTAGTTTGGACTTGTGACAGAGAGATTTATGATTTTTCAGGAAGTGCCTTTTCATAAAACAGTCTGTCAAGTAGGAATATAAGAGCTTTCAATCATTAAATGCGAGTGATAAAAGGTAGAAATTAAAAGGCAAGTATATCTTTGTCTGAAACTCCAATGCTCGAATGTCCTGTGTCCAGAATCTATTTGTTTCCGAATATCCATGGCTGCCAAGATATCCTGTTGGTGGACGTTCTATTTTTTTACCAGCTTTTTAGTCAATTTTTTTCCAGCTAAAAATGGTATTAGATTGGGTTGTCAAGTATTAGTAGCAAGAACTTGCTTTTCTTGAAGCTTATTGTCTCTCATATTATACTTGGTTTCTTGGAGTTGACCTTTTTTTTGGTCATTTTTGCAGGAAGAAATATGCAACCTGTTATTGACTTGGTGAATCCTCAACATAAGTTAGTCTTCCTAAAACTTCAATTAAATGGGGCTAGGAAGTCTTCTTTGATTACGTATTCATGTTAAGGATTTCATTTTTGATTTGATATTCTACAAAGCTTAGGAATCAAACTCTTCATTGGATCGACTGCTTTTGGTTTTTGATAGATGTTTTGTAATTTGGATGAAATAACACGTGCTCTTGTTAGCTTTAGCTACATGGTTCGGACTAATATGCTCTTGCCCATGCTAGGACATCTTGCTGTGTTTCTGCCATTGGTGCAGTCTACACGTCTCTTGACTAGCTTTAGCTACACAGTTTGGATGAATATGGCCATGCCCACTTTGTCACATCTTGTTTGTGTTTTGCAGTGTGCATATTTTTCATATAAGTTTCTTTAAAACTTTATTCTTTCATTTCAAAGCTTATTGCTTTAGCATTTTTCTCATTTTAAGTTTGGCTTTTATTTTTGTTTGTCTTTCTTCTTGTTTTAGTTCCATCTCATGCATTATTTGCCTTGCAGAGGTCCCTGGGGGGCACTTTCACCAATCCCAGAGAACAATGCTATTGCTGTTGATACTCGGGTTTGTTATTTACTTCTTTTCTTAAACTGCTTCTACAAGTTGCATTGTATCTCTCTCCTGTCCTGTACCCCCTTCCCCAAAAAAGAGAGAGAATGAAGAAAAAAGAAAAATAAGAAAAATGCTCTATAAATGGAAGCACATGACAGGATGTTGATTTTCTCACAACCGCATTCAAATACTGATTTTTTATTGAGAACTTCATGAAGTGAATAGGTCAAGCAAATTAACTTAGTTTAGTATTGGTTCTTGAGTTACAGCTCAACTGCTGAAGAAACATTCATACTTTCAAATTTCACTGTGAATGTCTTTTAGATGGCAGCTTGGCTGCCAAAGAAGCATTCATCCTTTCAAATTTTATTGTGAATGTATTTCAGTTAAAAAAAAAATTGAGTCAAAACGTAAGTTCTCCTGCTACAAATATCTATCAATTTATACTAAGTTATTTTTCTTTATCTGTTGGGGCATGCAGTGGAGTAGCTTGCTTTGAATGACTTAAAATACTGGTGTGATGGAGTCATGTATAAGTCATCCGTATTTTGTTACTTGAAGGAAGTAAATTTTTGCAAATGATTGAGGAACACAGCCAGTTAGAATTAGGGCTGGAGCAGCTTGGTCAAAAGTTAGAATCAAATTCGAAGTTACTTGAGCTCGAGCAGCTCGAATCGATTATCGAGTCAACTTTGATCATATATACAGTCAGTTTAAAAGCTCGTTGAGCTATTTGAGTGTGTGTATGTGTATACATATATAGAGACAGATACATACATACATACATACATGTATGTATATATACTCTTTAGACAAATTGCATCTTTTACATTCTTTGAATATTAAAGGGTAATTTTGTTATTTTATTAGTTTCAAATAAAAAATAAAAAATTTGTAAAAGTTTAGGTGTTCAACTCGAGTTCGAGTTTGAGTTCGAGCTTGAGCTTGGATGTCAGTTGAGTTGATTTCGGGCTGTAAAATTACAAACGCAACTGAGCTTGAGCTCAAGCTCAAGTATACCTATTTATGGCACGAGTAGAGCTCAAACACGGTGATATTCAAGATTTACTCAGCTCGTTTGTACTCTAGTTCGAATTGTCTGAAGGGGGGAAATGTTTAGGAGATTTTATTAAAAACCATTCCCTGATATTTCTTCTTTCTTTCTTAGGCCATAATTATTAATTTGAATCTCTGGATTTTAGCACCATGCTAGGTAGTTAACTCTTTTGCTGAGTGCAAAATAGATTTGATTTGTCTCATGGCCTTCCGAAGTTTAATATCATAGAGTTAAGCTTATGTAATCTGTTAAACTGTGCGTGTAATTTTGATTTGAATTTTTGTTGATGCGTGTGATTTTTCATCTATCTTTATAAAGGGTGGATCTGTTTTTGCTGCTGCTGGTGACTCTTGCGCATATAGCTGGGATTTGGTATGTATATTCTGAAGATGACTAATCACTTGTTACAGACTTTTTTGAGCTTGTTCTGTCAATTGACACCCTTTATTTGATTCAATCCCACTGAACACATAGTCTACTGTATTAGGAGAAGTGTAAAATCAAAATGGTTTTCAAGGGTCACTCCGACTATCTGCATTGCATTGTTGCCCGAACCTCTCGCAGTCAGGTCTAAGTTATTCCTTCTCTTTCTTGGTAATCATTTCTATTGTTCTTTTATTGAACTTAAATTCAGGTTACTGCATGATCTTGCCTTCTATACCTCTTTTCTTTCTTCAATGTCTTATTTGTAACATTTGAAGTCTGCCCTTTTTACTTTGAAATGGCTCATTTGATCATCATTTTCTAGTGTCTTCCTATTGGCATTGTGGTATTCTTTGAGTGATGAATTCAATAGCTTTACTTTTCTGCAGTTTATACCTACGTTTAGTGTCACGCCCCGTGCCCGAGACGTGGCATCCGCCATGCCCAAGGCTAAAACGAAACAAAATGTCATCTGACATAAAATAAAGCTCAAGGACTACTAAAGATGCCTAAAGAAGTTCATTTCATTCACAACCAAGAACATACACTATCCATTACATTTTTTTTCCCCATAACAAAATAGTTGGGAAAATACATGTATAACCTAATCTATACCAAAAAATATGGCTATATATCAATGTCTTCAAAAATAACCTCATTCACATCTAGACTAACTATGACTATGAGGACCAAAAGTCGTCCCAATCACCTTTTACAAAATCATCACTTACGAGATTAAACAATTGAAGTGAGTGATAAAATCACCCAATAAGTAGCAAAAGTTCTCTTTGGGGCTTTAGCTTGTTACTCATACATAGATAGTTTCCAAATCAAAATCAAAGTCATCATCATTCATAATACATGGTCAATTTACAAGTAAAACAATCTCAAAACATAACATAATGCGATTTAAAGAAAGAGAGCTCAAGTAGTTAGTAGACACATGACCCTGGAATTTCAGGTGTTAATTATAACCCTGGTTAACGCGGTCCAAAACCAACTACCACCCGATTGGTCCGATTCAAAACTAACTATCACCCGGTTAGTACGGTTTAAATATTTTTCTACAAACACCAAGTTAAGGAACTAGTCCCGTCACAATTCATTTAACATACAAGAGTTTGATCACATATTCATTCAAATAATTCTTTAGACCACATATACTCATTTTATAGCAAAACCAACATAACCAAACTTAAGCCCACTTATATAGAAAATTAAAATTTCAAAGCTTTATCAGTATCAAAGTGCATTTCAAGAGCAAAGAGAATCAAATACTACTTACCTCGAACGAAGACTAATTCAAGTAATCTGAGTAAGGGTATACACCTTCGTCGCCTATAACACACAAATAAGACTAGCGTCATATACTAATTCTATCAAGAAATCATAAAGGAGGCTTATACTTAACTTAACATGCAAAACGAGAAAAAGAGGCAAAACTGCTCTGATTCACGGCGCTAGCCGTGGCACGACTCACGCCGCGGCTCAGCTACAGTACCTAGCCGTGGCTCCATCCGCGGTGCGGCTGATGTCGCGGCTTGGGTCAGAGCCAGCGGCCCTCTATCTGCGGTCTCATTCGCGACAGCGGATGGCACTGCGGATGAGCCTAGAGAGGTGGCCCTAACGAGCCACAGCTTCATCCGCGGCGCGGATGAGCCCAGCAACCCGACCTGCAACCCCTGCAACACTCAAAATCCGCAACTAACTCTCCTCAACTCAAACCAACACAATCCAACACCAAAGTAACTCCAAAAATGGCATAATATGTCGAAGAAACTCTACATTAACACAATCTAGAACATATATTATGAATCATACTCAAAGATTACATATAAACCCTCAAGGTTCATGACTCCATTCTACCATAGCAAAGCAACACTCCCAATCATCAAGACTTGTCCATTATCTCACTTACCCACCCCAAAGCATGCTAATATCAAGACCAACAAAGCATAAGAACCCAATTTATCAATCATCTACTTACACTACCAAACCATACACACCAAAGCCAAGGAAGAAGAATGGTTTTGGGGAAACATTACCTTGGTTAGGAGTTGGAGGGCAAGCTTCAAGATTCTCTCTACTAGCTTCCTTTGAGATATGAGGAGACGGCTTTTCAATGCCTTAATCAAAGAAAGAGGGAAGGCTTAGAGGGGAGAAGAAGAAAGAAAAAAAAATTAGGGAAGAAAAGTGAACAAGAAAGACATGCCCTAAGCCTCATTTGGGAAAGTCCAAAGTTTGAAAATTTGCACATAAGCCCCTTGTAAATTACATTGTACATATTGGCCCCAAAAGGTCTAATTTACTATTATGCCCATGAAGGGCCTTAATATTACATTTAGTTCCTGGGATTGACCTATTTACCTGCAATGGAGTTAAAAGTAATTTCCTCTTCCTCTTGGAAGCACTTCAAAAATGTGTCCCTACTTGAAGATTATTTCCTTCTAATTGGCTTGATATTGTCATGCTTCAACATACTTGTGTTGATGATTAGTTTACATAATTTTGAGTATTTAGCTGAAAATTTTATATTCCATTATTGATGCTTTAGCTGCCTTCTTCATATATAGTGTATAGGTGGATTTCATTTATTCCTTTTCTTAAATCTTTTCTTTTTCTTTTCCCTTTCTCGTTTATTTTCAGATAATCACTGGCTCAGAGGATGGAACAGTACGAATATGGGGTAAATGATCATTGTATATTTGTTCTCTCTCATTTTTTTCTCCATCTTATTACAGTTATGTGTGCTTTTTTTTTTTTTTTTTTTTTTTTTTTTTGGTGATTGCATCAAATTAGACTGCAAAAGTGGAAAGTGTATAAGAAAAATCGATCCAGGAAGTGACAAGAAAGATTCTCGTCCGCTACATCAGTTGCATGGCTCTTGATGAAAGTGAGAGCTGGTTGGTAAGAACTCATGCAATGGAGATGCTTTTTTTCCCCTATTCTGAATACATGAATACCTTGGCATGTTTCTTTGCACTGGCCTAGCATTGAGTATGACTCTTTCAAATTTGTATTTTTGTCTGTGTTATCTTGCCTAAAATATTTGAATAAAAATATATAGTTGTGCTTGGTGTTTGTTTACCGGGTATTGTTTTCTTGGATTATGACTTATCCCGTGAGCCATTAATTTTTGTAGGCTTGTGGAAGTGGTAGGTCATTATCTCTTTGGAATCTTCCTGCTTCCGAATGCGTGACGAGGATTAGCACAAATGCTTCTATCCAGGACGTTGTATTTGACAATAACCAAGTGAGTGATAACATGTTGTAGAGGCGTTAGTCAACATACTCTGTTATACTGCAAAGTTGTGACATCAGCAGCTCCTCTTGTCAGAGACTAATTTGTGCAATTGATAATCTCCACTCTTCTTAGTTCTTCTTGACTGAAGTAGTTTTTTTGAGCTGACATCTATTTTAGATATTGAGGTCCTGTGATCATTAGAAAAAAGGCATTTGGACTTGTCTAATGTCGCTGAATCTTCAAGTCCCTAAACCTCTATAACATGAAGTTGCTTAACTTTCGCACATGTCTCTTTTGCATATAATCTTTCATATGTTTTATTGTTTTAATCTCAGTCTCAAGCTGTTCAATTGGCAAATGGTGGTTTAATAAAAAGTTTAAGGCTATGAACTCAATGAAAATTGCCTGATAGATAACCATATACAGTTCTTGGTGTTTGTCTTTTGATAATTCATCTACTATATAATATCTTTTTGGTATTTCTTTTACACGTGTGTGTGTGGGGAAAAGGATTTCTTTCTAAGCTGGATGTGTGGTTTTGACGTGACTGTCAACTTATTCAACTTTCACTCATGTAGCTAGCTTCTTCAATTCACAGTTTTAATAGTCTTCCAGCTCTTCTCCCCTAAAAATGTTACATCACTTTATTAAATTTCGACAGTTTGAGCAGAACCATTACTTCGTAGATTTCACATGAATGTAAATATTGTTTCATTATCTCTTTACTTGAGTTGCATGCATCCATCTGCTGTCTGCTTCAGTCATGAGCCTTGTTCAATTTGTAGTGTTCATCTCATTCTAGGAGTTTCCTTAGAAATGTTTTAATCCCTTTTTTTCCCCTCCAGATTTTAGCTGTTGGAGCAGAACCAGTACTTAGCCGGTTCAACATGAATGGAGACGTCGTTTCGCAGATACAGTGTGCTCCCCAATCTGCATTTTCTGCCTCTTTACATACTTCTGAGGTGAGTTATATTTCAGGCTCAAAAGATATCTTGTGAACTTGCTTGCACTTCATTACACAAGTGAAGATTAAACTCATGATTTCTCTTAAAAGTAATTTGTGATTTCAAATAACTGCCTCCCATAGTGGATATGAAGCGGGAAGATTTATTTCTTTTGTTAGTTACTTCTCTACATATACATCCTTTTTTTTAAATTGTTCTCAGATAGTGGCTGTGGCTGGTTATGGAGCGTTAGTGGATGTCATCTCGCAGTTTGGGAGCCACTTGTGTACATTCCGGTGCAGAGGACTTTAGGCGGCACTAGTTAAGCTTCTTAGTGTTTCATTGATGACTTGTGGTCCCCTAACGTGTTGAAAGAGAAATAATTTCCGTTGCATCCTTCTTGTCAGAGAGAACAAGGAGGATTGGTGGTTTGAGGAACCGAGGATGAAATGCTTGCTCTTGTAGATGTGGAACGTGACTTTCAGAATATCATGGAAGCCAAAAGTTCTGTTATAGAGGTGGACAGATGAGGAAGTTTTGGCACTTTGGCTTTCCCAATTTGACCACCTGCTTGTTTTTCTGTCCTTACCAATGCATTGTTAGATCGCCTAATTCATAGTCGGTCCTGGACTCGTCTTTATTGCACTGATGGGATGATTCAAAGAGAATTTAAAGCAACAGGATTGTGCCTGTATTGCCTTATTCGGTTCCACAACCGGTGATTGTTAAAAAGTCCATCTATGAACAACGTGCCAAACCATTAAAAGGACTGATCACACAGCGAAGCTGAAGAATCAACAAGACAACTTTAGGAAAAATGCTTGCCCAGGTGGATAACTGAACGTCCACTTCGTAGCCTGGGGTGGTGTACCCCTTTGTATATTTTGTTCATCAACTAAATACAACTGTTGAATCTTTTGACCAAAAAAAAAAAAAAGCTAAAGAATCGACAAGATGCGTGTAATTCAGGCCAGCAATGCCAGCAGTGCACCCAATTGCAATGATTGCAGGAAATTTCTGCTGAACTTCTTGGGTCGTTCATAATCATATTACCAGAAAAAGGATCCTTAAAGCCAAATTGAAATTTTAGGTGTTAAACCATATTTCTGTGCTGACATGTACATAAACGAAATAACAAATCGCAATTGCAGCGGCCATTTCCTGCACGATTCTTGTTTTCCGGTTCAAGATTTCAGGCATCCAACTTCCGCTGGCTGCTATAGCCACTATGCTTGAACAGTAAATTTTTCGACTGGTGGCTACACAGGTACTCAAAGCCTAGCGGAAACAAGCAATTTCTTCATAATCTTTGGGGCCAGAAGCTAAAACAAACTTAATATGATTTGTCATTTTGTGTTTCCCCGCAAGAATTTTCTTTCCGATTTCTTCTTGTATAAAATCATTCTTTTGCTAAACTTGGACAAAAGTCAAATTGCTCCACACGTCCTAGTTGCTTACGAGCCACGTGTAAAACTCAAACCTACAAAGAACAGCAACAATGCAACCCACTCAACAACGCCAGCTGAATAGACATGTACAAAGAACTATCAATATCAACAAAAATGCAATGTACTAAATGAAATAGCTGAATAGCCCCCATCGGGTGGTCGAATGGCTCCAGCCTTCCTAGTTAGGGGCTGGTCCGGGGTTCGACTCCTGGGGGTGACTTTGCTGTGCATCCTGGGGCAGGCTCTGCACAGCCCCAGGGGGAATAGTCCGGCAAAAGCCGGGACACCCCTGTGTCGAAAAAAAAAAAAAAAAAAAAACTAAATGAAATAGCTGAATGGGCACGTACAAAGAACTATAAATAGCAACAATAAAGCAACCTACTCAACAAGACAGCTGAATAGATACGTATAAAAAACTATCAACAGCAGCGATGCAACCTATTCAATGACGCAGCTAATTAGACACATACGAAGAACTATCAACAACAGCAACAATGCAACCTCTTCAATAACTCAGTTGAGTAGATATGTATAAAGAACTATCAAAAGCAGCAGCATGCACCCTACTCAGCGACGCAATTGAGTGACATGTACCAAGAACTATCAATAATGACAATAATACTACCTCCTCAGCAATGCAGTTTAATAGACATGTACAAAGAGCTATAAATAACTCATTCAAAAAAAAAAAAAAAAGAGCTATAAATAACAGCAATAATAAAATCTATTTAGCGGTCCTACTGAATAAACACGTATAAAGAACTATCAATGGTAGCAACAATGTAATTAGGCCCGTCAAGGTCAGGATCTGGACTAGAATTCGACCTGAACCCATTATTTTTTTAAGTACGAGTTTAAATATAATTTTATTTACTCGATTTGAACTCGGATATTTTTTCCCTAATAAAAGTAGGTGGGATACAAATTATTCTATTCTAATCTGGACCCGACTCGAACCTATTTATATAAATAATAATTATAATATATATATATACTTATTTTACACTTTTAATATTCAATATTGTCTTCCTTTTCTCCTTTTTTGCCTAATATTGTATGTAGCTTTACTTCGACCTATATTCGAACTCAATTGAATTTAGATTTTGAAAATTAAATATGAGAACCATTGAATATAAAGATCAAATTTAAAATAATTTTACTTGAATGAGTCGGGATTCAGAATATCCAATTCTGGCCTTAAACCAGATCCTTTAACAGCCTCTAAATACGGACCTACTTCAATGAGCAATTGAATAAACACGTACAGTACAAAGAACTATCAGCAACAGTGATAATGCCCTCGACTCAACAAAATAGCTGAATAGAAACATATAAACAACTACCAAGAGCAGTAACAATACAACCTACTTAATGACGTAACTGAATAGACAAGTACAAAGAATAGTCAACAGCAGTAAAAATATAACCTACTCAACGATGTAGCTAAATAAACACGTACAAAGAACTATCAATAGCAGTAATAATGCAACTCACTCAACAACACGGTTGAATAGACACGTACAAAAATCTATCAATGGCTGCAACAATGTAACTACTCAACGACGCAGTTGAATAGACTGACTCCAACTTGGACAAGAAAAAAGGTTAACATCGTTCGAGACGCAACGTAGCAAATTCGTCAAAATACACGAAAAGGCAAAAGCAGACGCTTTCCTTTCTTGTATTCATCACTCTCTCGCTCTCAAAAATGCAAAACCTTTTACGATACTTGAAAAGCGCGATGAGCTCACGCTGGAGCATATTAAGCAATTCTATGCGAATATTGGAAAGTGAGAATGGAAGCTTGGGAGACTTTGTGATTTGTATGAGACCTTACCCATCACTCAAGATTGTAATTCTAGTAAATACTCAACGTGAATAATAAAAAAAAAAAAAATACTCAACGAAAAGTTGACTGGTTAACTAATAAGATGTGTGGCCGGGATCATACTGTCTCTGCAGCACATGGTGACATGGACCAGAACAGAGACATCATTATGCGTGAATTTTCGTTGTGGTTCATCTCCCGTTTTTATTACAATTGACTTTTTGGCTTGTGATATCGATGTCCGACAAGTTTCAAAGTACCGTCAACAAATCTTAGGTTCGATCTGAACATAGTAAATTATTAAATAATTTTATTAATTTTTGCAAAAAAAAAAATATTACAATATTTTCAACGGAAAGATGGTTAAGACAAAATCTAAATAGGAGTTAAATTGAACGGAAGGTTGGCAACACATCTCCATGCATTAATATCACTAAGGATTGAGTAAGAGATCACGGCATTTTGGCTACCATAGAATCTTTAAATGTTCGTTTGTGCTGTCTTTCTGTTCTAAAAAAGGAAAAAGTTTAAAAGATAAAGAAACTGTGCACCCGTCATCATAACATAATCCTTCCGGACTAACCTCTTGGTGGTCTGGTACGCTACGCAATATCTATTGTACCTTATTTCTTTATTCCTACCCCGCCCCAGCCTTATTCTCTCTCCTTACAACAGCAGCTGACACGACTTTCTCTAACGTACTACAAGAACCTAAATGGCGATCATGGAGTCGCCGGATGGTGTAGGACCGGCGCCGGAGAACGTGAAAAATAATTCTGAGCACGATCGGAGTGGTTCTCTCTGGAGGAGAGCGAGTGCCGGCGTTAGTGAAGGAGTCGCAGGGGAATGAGAAGCGGAAGGTTGGGGGGAGTGGCGACGGAAGAGACGGTGATGAAGTGGAGACGGCGTCGTTCAAGTTTGCTTATAGACCTTCTGTGCCTGCTCACAGGAGAATTAAGGAGAGTCCTCTTAGCTCTGACGCCATTTTCAAATAGGTATGGAGAGCTTGCTTATTTTACTGATTATATTAGACGTCTAATTATATTTAATATTTCTTATAATGTAGTGTAGATTATGGACTGAATTCTATATTTAGAATTACTATTCACGTGCCGCTTTTAACCAAAGAATTTGAGCAGTTGAATTCTATCCAGCCGTTTACCATAGTTTTTTCCCCCTTCATTTTCGAATTGGAAAATGTTGAAGGATTATTGGTATAGCGAGGTGTGATTGTGGAACTTCTCCTACCAACAAGCTGAGAGAAAGTACTTTTTTTTTTTTTTTTAAAACCAGATGGCTCACAACCTGCAATATATCATTATACCAATGAAATGCTAATGATAGAAAATACTTGATATAAATTGGAAAATGAAGCGCAATATAAACTAGTGATATACTTTTTTGAAGTTGGAACAAATAGGGGGTGCCATATATAAAACTTTCTATTTTTTTCTTTATCTTAATTTAAGAGAAAATGATTTTTTGGTATTTTGGTGGTTGTCACCCCTTGTTCCACCAATTTATTGTCATCAATGGAGGCTTTTGGTGGCTTGTTTTGCTCTAATATTGGAAGGCTAGGTTTCCAAACAACTGACAGCTGATTCTAGGTACAGTATGATATTCAATCACAACCCAGCCAATTTCAAGCTCTAAAAATGGAGGAAGGTTGCTTAGGTACCCGTCAGGGAATGAAAAACCTTTTGGTCACCTGAAAATAATCAGGTACCATGTTGCTCGTCTGATGTTGGATTGGGAGTGCTAGGGAATCAATTACTAATAGTAGAGAATGTTGTTTACTGCTTTTTTGTTTTTTTTTTTTCAAATGACAGATGAAACTACAATTGCATACAAAAAAGTGCTCCTTGTAATATTATATATATGTATGTATGTATGTATGCATGCATGTACATATGTATGTATGTACGTATAATATTATATATATATTATATAATATGCTATATATATTTACTTATATAATATATACGTATAGGTATGTATGTATGTATATATTATATTATATATATGTGTGGTATGTACGTATGTACGTATGCCACATATATGTGTATGTATGTGTATGTGTGTGTGTATGTGCATGTGTATATGTGTGTGTACAAATTTGGGAATCAAATTTGTGTTTTGGACAAAACCTCCTAATTGTTTCTAAAAAACAATATTGTCCAGATGCTAATTGTTCCTAAAAAACATCTACAGTAAAATTTCTTAAAAAACACCCATCCAAACGCAGCCTTGGTTATTCTGAATTCTATTCTTTGTAGAATGAGTCTCTCATTCCTTCAAATTGAATTGATCCAAAACATGAACTGTCTTGATTGTTTTGTCCTTTTATTTGTGTTGAAATCTGCAATAGAATGTTGTAATGCTGGGTATTAGTTATCATCTTGTTTCAGAGCCATGCAGGTCTTTTCAATCTCTGTATTGTGGTACTTGTTGCAGTAAACAGCCGGCTTATTATTGAAAATTTGATAAAGGTATGTTACATACAACAGTGACTATTTTTGCCTATTCTTTGCTGCACAAAACACATATCACGGGCACAAATGCAATTTTTATTCTATCTCTGGGACAGATGTTTATTATTTCGCTACTGATGTAGCATTGGGTTGTCATATTTGGATATGCCATTTATGAGAGAATGTTGGGCTATTTTACAATAGTTGACAGTGTCCTTAATCATTGCTACAGTATGGGTGGTTAATTAAGTTGGGCTTTTGGTTTAGCTCAAGATCACTAGTGGATTGGCCTCTTCTGATGCGCTGGTAAATTCATCCCAAATGTCTCTGTTTTGTGCTCTTTCTTCTCACTCCTTGCTCAACCCCATAAACTAGAAAGGGGATAGAGCTTTTTGTTGGATTTATGAGCCTATGTATTTGTTTTCCTTCCCTATTATCTTGCAGTCTCAGTCTCCCAGTTTTCGCAATTGCTGCATTTTCTGTTGAAAAATTGGTGCAGAAAAAGTACATATCTGAACCAGTAAGTTCAAGTACCGGATTTATTGATCAGCATGATGTAACTGTATGTTGCTTTATCTCTGGAACTGTGCGATGCATGTTTCTGTGTCGTTCTTCATGGTTCTGCTGCTTAGATGAGCTCTGCTGAACAATTATTTGTAATATATTGTGTTGCCATGTTAGAGTTGCTGAGATATCCCCACTTTTGTATTTTGTGGTTGATTTGCTAGTTTCTTATTGTATAATAGCAGAGTGCCATTTCTTTATAGGTTGATCTTACAAATTGCAATATATTCAGTTTCAACATTCTGCCAAAATTTTATGTAGAATGGTTTAGCACAGTGGTCCAAGTGCATGCCTTGTGCTTGTCATTGTTATCATTCTTGGTCAAGTATATTGAATATTGACTTTGTAGCTTCCCAGTTTATTGACCTAACTCTAAAATTATCTTGCAAAAACTACTCCAGCGGTTTTTATTTCTGGGTTTCCGACTATTAGTCACTCTCTAACTTAGTCTCTTTACTTTTGTGAAGGTTATTTTGAATTTAGTTTTGATTTCTGGGTTTCCAACTATTAGTCACTCTCTAACTTAGTCTCTTTACTTTTGTTAAGGTTATTTTGAATTTAGTTTTTTTTTTATTTTCTTTCCACTCATGCATTCTGGATTAATCGGAGATGATTCAATCTAATTTTCCAGGTTGTTGTCATTCTACACATTATAATAAGTACAACAGGAATTTTGTATCCAGTTCTTGTTATCCTCAGGTTTGTCTTCAAATATTGACTGTTACCTTGTATTCTTCATTATGCTCATCTAGACCAATCTATATAAGTAAAGTTTGCATGACATGATTTTTAACATTTAATTGCTTTCATATATTTTATAAGTAACGTTTTTAAATGACTTTGAGATTTAGTACAGTGGACATTATCTCCTTTGCATTTGTTAATCCGTAAAGCGAATTGCTTAATGTGTCAGAGTTACATATCAATAGATATCTGAAGAAGTTTTGAAATGATATGTGAGCTTTTAACTACCAAAAACAATTTCTTAGTCTACAAATCAGTGTTAGGTTGAATTATCAGAGTTTCAACTTGTTGCTACAGTCTGGTGGATCATCTTCATGAGACAGTTGCAACGTGAGAGGCATAAATTTCAGAGGAACTAACTGAGATCTTGCTTTTTCTATGAATATACTTTATGGCAAATTGATGAAATTGTGATAAGATGAGAATCATAAGTCATACAGGGCATTGAAATGCTAATAAGAAGTTCGAAATGCTCAGGTGTGATTCTGCTGTTTTCTCGGGCATCAACTTGATACTGTTTGCTTGCATTATGTGGTTAAAATTGATATCTTATGCGCATACAAATTATGATATGATAGTACTTGCAAAGTCACTCAAGAAGGTATGTAAAGAACATTTATTTTGTCATTTGGTTTTCAGCTTCTGCTAAGTTATTTTTTAACATGTTTCAATTGAAAGAAGTGAACCAAATGAGAAGGAAAATTTGGTGGTTAAGTGCAAAAAATTCTTTCACGAGACATCATGTTTCTGTTTGTTCTTTTCTTTCTTTGTTTGAATTTGGGACGTTTTCGCACAATGTGATGACTTTTAGACGTGAACTAAAAACTTTTGATGGACATTTTTAGTTATAGACTTTTGTCATTGTTGTGAACCTATGTTACATGAACTCAGCAAAATTGTGGAGACATGTACAAATAAAGAGTCCGACACTTGTATGGCAAGGCAAAGTGAAGATTCTAGTTAACATATGCCATACACATCCATATCCATATTGTATCGACACAACATGACACGGGTATGGTAAGGGTGAGAGAAGAGTCCATGTAACAGAGGCTTGAATAGAACTTTACTTTCTAAAGTGTTGTAAATAATTTCAATGAGAAGGATGCTTCTTTTATTTTAAGTTTTTGGAATGGATACTGCTAATACAAACATGCAATGTGAATAACCAAGTGTTATGCAGCAGCTTCTGCTGAATCCTCTTTGTTTAAATAACGTAGAAGCATATGCTATTCTGTTAAGCTCCTTTTTTAATCATATGGGGAAGTCTTACCCAACTGTTTGAATATGGATTTCAATTATGGTGTAAGCTTCAAGGGTTTGGCATACTTCATGGTTGCTCCAACATTATGTTGCCAGGTAAGCATGTTCGAACCTTAACTAGGGTGTTAATTTTGGCAACATATTCTGTACATCATCCGAGCAATCGCCATGGTGAAAAAAGAACTTTTCCTGTTCATGGTTTCTTTGGATTATTAGAGACTTGCACAGATTATATTTGAATCTTGTACTACTTGATTCCATAACGACAGTGGAACCTGGCATCATTAATGCAAAAACTGTCCCCTTCTCAAGTTTACCAAATATTTTGTTGAAATTGTAGCCTTCTCTATACAGAGAGGTATTATGAAAAGCAATGTTTGAGGGCACAGTCCCATAAGTGTGCTTAAAGAAGGAAAATTGGCAAAGAAAAGAATCTGAGAAGAACGTGTGGCTAGTGTTGAGGTTGTCGTAGTTATGACTAATTTTTTTAAGTCCCCATTTATTAGTGGTGGTTGTGGTAGATGTATTTGTACAGTTTTATGCTTTAAAGTAAGAGCAATAATGGAAGTTCAAGGACTGACAGATTTTTCAGCTTATTCTTTGAAGGTTTACTGTGTATCATTTGAGAAACTTGAGATTATATTCGACCTTGTAAGCTTTGTAGAGTATGTGCACGTAACTTTTGGTCCTGAATAGCTGTTCATCTTTTGTTTCACCTACTGCGTGATTACAGTATCAAAAGGAAAGAAAAGGAAGTAAAACAACTGTTATTTTGATTCTTGGTTTCTTTTATTTTGCTTGGAAAGTAGTTAAGGTTGTTATGGTGTCGATTAAAAATACATCGAACTTAGATGTATTTGCAATAGTTTTATTATTTGATTTATATGGGTTACAATTCCATGGTTTGCATGTGTCAATGGTTAAAGTGAGAAAAGTCTCCACATGCTGATCCAAAATAATGAAAATGTGAAAAATCTCCACATGCTGATCCAAAATAATGAAAATGTTCTGCCTATTCAATGTAAGGCTATTAAGTTCTTATGTATTTTTTTTTTGTTGTCACTTTTTAGTCATCGATGCTATTTGCTAAATCAATGTTGAGGCATTGTTCATTTGCAGCAAAACTATCCATGCACAAGTTGCATTCGAAAGGGCTGGGTGGTCCGTCAACTCATCAAGTTGGTTATATTTACAGGATTAATGGGATTTATCATAGAGCAGGTGACCTCCTTTCTTTTTCTGACGAAATGAGGCATTTTTAATCGTTTATGAAGCTGACAAAGTCATAATATTATGCAGTACATTAATCCAATTGTGCAAAACTCACAACATCCTCTGCAAGGAAACCTTCTATATGCAATAGAGAGGTCTTGAAGCTTTCAATTCCAAATTTATATGTTTGGCTCTGCATGTTTTACTGCTTTTTTCATCTTGGTAGGTCATCTGCCCTTTTATATAATAAAGTAGAAGATCTGTTTCCTCTTTCAATCTTTTCATCAAGTCCAGTATCCTCTGACGAGAACTATATAAACAATAGTAGTAAAGAAGACTAGTTCTTGTGCTTCACATTCTCTGTATTTTTGAATTTCAGAATTCTTATGGGGAGTGTTATTTTAGTTTGCAGGTAATGTAATCCTTTTGTGAGTACTAACTCAAGCATTTGATAAGTGGCTAATAATAGATAACTGGTGCTTTATGAGTTACATTGTTGGTGAGATTTAGGAATACAATCTTTGCGGGTAGAGGTTCTGCTCAAGTTAAAGATCAATATTTTATGAGATAATGAAATGAATAATATCCATCCTACCAAGTGGATGGGATTGTGATATTTTCGGGAAAGGGCTTCAGTTTGGGACTTTGCTGAGGGAACTGGTTGGTATTTCCAGCGCGTATTTGCAGAAGTGTGAAAGAACAACAAAAGCTTATCAGGAGGAATAAATAAATGAATAAGACTGCTTTCATGAAATAGAGAAGGAAAATGCTTATAGAGGGTTTTGAACTTTACTCATCTGAGTAGAAAAGAAGATGAGAGTGAATACGACTGCATAGACATAGAAGTGGTTGGAAAATCATCTAGATTTCTTGATAGTCTCTTACTTGGAATGTTATGTTCATAGTCTTACTCTTTTTACCCTGATCAACTTACGTTCTGTGCTGTGATATAAGGCTAAATATACTTGCAGAACTTCTGTGTTTTGGTGATCATGAATTTTACAAGGATTGGTGGAATGCCAAATCAATTGAGGAGGTTGGATTCTATAAGCCAAATATCTTCTTTTGTTGTTCTCTCTCATGTTTATTATTTAGACTGTTTCTTTCCCTTTCTTCTTTCTATTCCAACTATTTTAGAAATAATATGAAGTTTTGTTTTGCTCTCCAATGTTCATTTTTATGGGTGTACTACTGTGGCTGTTGCTAGTATTGGAGAATGTGGAATATGGTATGTAACGTGTTAAAAGTCAATTTCTCGCTTCTCTTTTCTTTGTGTGTTAGTTTTTCTTTCCCTACTATCTTTCTTTTTTTTTTTTCTGTTTTCTTTTTTATCTTGTGTAATGGTCCCAGTCATTGTAAAGACATAAACAGTATACTTCATTGTAATGACATAAACAGTGTACCGCCAAGTTTAGCTTTATAAGAATGCAAAAACTTTCATTCTGCATTCTATGTTTGAGCTAGTTGTCAATGGTTTCTGAAATCATTATTTTTATTTAAGTTCCCATGCTTACTGTTTAGATAGGAGGGAATTTATTCTTATAGAGCTATTCCCAGAGGCTCAAGTACTTTTGGCTGCACAGCAGGTCATAGAGGAGTTTGATTAAAGCGAAGTGCTGAGTGTGCTGGCAGAGTTTGTGGCGGATGGAACTAGTAATTCGTAGTTGGTGCATTTGTTGAGAGCAGTTAGTGAAGTTATTACATAATTCATACTTAAATACTAGCTACTCATTAAAGGGCTAGAATTTGTGATAGTTCATTAACATATGCTAGATTGTACTCATTCTTGTAGTTGTGAAATGCAGTTTAGTCGATGCTAGTTCAAAGGGTGGGTTTGTCATGTATAATGTTTCCAATTAATGTTTTGTTGATTGCAGCCTGTTCATAAGTGGATGGTTCACCACATGTACCTGCCATGCTTACAGAATGGGATACCTAAGGTAAAATGTGTCCAACTTCAAGCTTCCTAATATATAAAGTTGTTGCAAAGTAGATCGACGCTTGCTTATTTCTTTCAATTGTTTGAATGAACTGTCAAAGCTATAAACTTAAATGCGTTTGTTATGGTTCATTCAGATGACTGGACATCCTTTTTTCCTTTTCCTCCTGTTGGAGGATCCACTATGTAATAGTTATATTTGGAATTTTCAAGCCAATGTAATTGGAAATCTCCTGTTGACAAGCCATGAGTTTTGGCGAGTATCAATATGTCTTTCTTGTAGACATGCCTTCAGTTAGTTTGCCACAAAACATGAGTAGATTGATTTGCTTTATGACAGTAAACAATTTCTTGGTTCATTATTTGTTTGACTCTTTATTAACACGCAATACATTATTAAATCCATCATATAATAATTTACGAAATCAAAAAATTTATTATCATGTATTGCCATTTAGCCTTTTTTCATGCCGAAATGCTTTTACGGTAAAACCCATTCATGAGGATGTGGTTGTCTTAAGAATGGTCCCCAAAGCTTGGTCGTCTTCATAATGGAGCCTTAAGGGGCATCCTGATTGAGCATCATAATTTATTGTCACTTTGAATTGACATTCAGTTTCCTGTTGATGTAGAGTGTTGCCATATTGATTGCATTCCTTGTATCTGCTATCTTCCATGAGGTATGTTGTTTATTCACTTCCATATTTCCTGGCAAATGCATAAAGAGGGAGCCTAATGATTTAACATAAAAGCACCGAATATAGGGCAATCATAATGACTTGCATTTGTGCTTATTGGCAGTTGTGTATTGCTGTTCCATGCCACATATTCAGATATTGGGCATTCCTTGCTATCATGTTTCAGGTATGAGCAGTTGTAATGTGTTGTTTTGTCTGCAGTACAATTTTACATGATGGCTTCGTAAAAGCGCTAAGATGTGAGAGTAATGATTACATTTGCATCATTGCAACTTTAAGATGTATTCTGTTAATGTGGTTTCATATATACAAAGATGATGCCGAATTAAATTGGATCCGTTTCTCTAGGTTTTCAAAGGGACTTAACATGTTTCTTCTGTTTATTTGGAAGGTTCCCCTGGTAATATTGACAAACTACTTGCGAGCCAAGTTCAAGAATTCAATGGTAGGTCATCTTTATATTGCATCCATGGTATCTTATAGCCTGTAATAACCTGTATTTTGTGTCCTCATATAGAGCAGTTCAAGTTTGTTGGATTTTTATTATTCGTTTACATTATTTTCCATCTAGTGGACGTGCAACTATGATCCTCTTTTTAGTTCTTACGTGACTCGATGATTACAAGTTTTGGGATTATATAAGCTTGTATATGAAGTTGGTTTGCGTTACCTCATTGTGCTATTTTTGAGCTGCAAGCTGTTGATTTCTCTTAGATATAGTTTGAATGTGTTAGTAAAAGAAATTCAACCTGTAGCTACTCTTGACATTTCTCATTAACATGTCTTCTGGCTTGCAATATTCTTGCTTTATCCAGGTTGGGAATATGTTATTCTGGTGCTTTTTCAGCATTCTTGGTCAACCCATGCGTGTACTGCTTTATTCCATGGCTTGATGAATAGAAAAGGTAATTCAGCATAAATATTCTGCAAGAAGATACATTTTGTCCAAGGTCCTTTATTAAAAGAAGAAGAGAGAGGGAGAGGAAGGGGGGGGGGGGGGGGGTGGAAGGAAAGACAGAAAAGAAAAAAGCAAAAAAAGAAAAAAAAAAGGCCAAAGGTGCTTAATGGTTCGCAAGAACTGGTAGAAGTGCACGCTGGCAACTGAACTTGGACTGTGTGCTTTGTAATGTGACTTCCAAGGCCCTACATAACCATGCTGATGAGTCGTGCCCTTCACTAGTGACACTGATGTATACAATGCGACTGATTGTTGTAAATTATTCATTTTTTTCTCAACGAGGTAAATATCTTGTGCATCGAGCCTGTAGATCCATAACAAATTTACTGACCTTTTTCTACTTTTTGGGAGGATTTGGAAAAAATTTTGCACATTTGATCTCAACCCTTGAATATTTGGACAACTCTTCCGCAATCCAACACTATAGTTGTGCGGTTCTAATCCTGACTATGATAACCCGTTTGGTTAAGGGCAGATAGGATTATTGGTTCTCTTTCCCACATTGATACACATTAGAACAGCAAAGTCTGGTGGGACGGAAGCCTACTCTTCCAAATTTGATAACCATTAGAACAGAAGATTGCAGAAAAGAGCATGTGGATCAACTAAATTAGAAATTTCAGTTTGCTATTTATGATAGAAAATTACGTCCCATTTTTTGCCCTTAATTAAATGAACTATACAGAGGAAGAATGTAATAACATGCGTGTAAAGAGTTACGTGGTGCACCTTTCTCGAAGTTTGCCAACAAATTTGTCTACTTCAAAGCTTAAGCACAGTACTGTTTCTCGCTTAATGTTCTCTGGTAAGGATGAAGTAACATTTATTTAGCTCAAGGCTTGAAACTCTCTTGTTTAACGTATAAAATCACAAGAATTACAAAGGTGGGGTAGGAAATCCTCGGTTTGATACGTTGTTATTGCCTTTAAGGCAATAATTTTCTTGAGTCAGCCTACTGAAGGAATATTTAAATCTAAAATTGGCAGACAAACATATCAAATTGGCAATACAACTCACGGGAAAGGCAAAGATATTTGTCGATAATTTGTAGTTGCTATAAATTCTTGGGGTACCTCGTAAAGTCTTCTAATTTTATTAGGGTACCTACATAAATTATTGATTGTTCATGTTAGATCCTCTATTGCACCTTCTCTTTTTTTTTTTTTTTTTTATGTGGGAAGGGTGTTTTAATACTTCGAATACAAGCCTTAAATGTTAGTAGTAAAACTCATAAATGGCTTCGTAATCAATAATATTCGAATATCATTTTGAAATACTCTTCCCATTTCTCCGTCCTTCATACTTCTTTTCTCTTCCTCTCTGAAAATACTTCGAAATATAAAGAAAAAATCATTAATTGTGCTAAGAAGGTGAATCAACAATATATATATATATATATATGGATCACCAATGCACCTGGTAAGGAATATACAATCTTGTAGTAGGACTTTTTAAATTTTGATAATACGAGGTAATCCCTTTGACTTTGAGAGCTCTTTTTTTAATATTTCACTTGTATTCACTATTTAGTAAAGGACTGTTTTAGTACATAACACAGTTTGAAGTTTGAACTACCAATGCACAACCTCATGTTTTGGAACTCTAAATCGGAGTAATTGAATACGTCCAAGATTGCAGTCAAACTAGTTTTAGTCCTTAGGTGGCCAACGCTTTTCTTTCATAAATTTTGCTGACCTCCCTTACTTTTGCTATTCTAACTTTTCATGTTACACTAACCTCTTTATGAGGATGCCATATCATGTTGTATAATCCCAAACCCAAAAAAATAAAAAATAAAAAAAACACTTCTGATCTATAGATCACTCCCGATAACAATAGAAAGAGAATGCCAATACAAGGCAGAATACTCAAGAAGAAAACATGCGATTGCTATTGATGGGTAAATTGTGTTCACAGTACAACGTAAGATATAAAATGCAAATTGAGTTCACAGTACAACGTAAGATATAAAATGCAACACAAGATATAAAATGCATAAGTATATCGGATATAATTTTTAAACAACCAGATTTATGCGAGTACTGCAAGTAATAAAAGAGATGCGACTCATATTATGGCAAAATAGATGATATTTGCACAGCACATCAAGTTTCTTGTACGCCCTCATTATATATTTTTGCTTACTACACATAACCGTCATTAGGTTATAACAAGAAGGTGGCAAGCAATTATGGCTCAATAATTACAATGATCTAGAGTTGTCCAATGAACACAATAGTTACTCCACTCCGCCTAGAAAGTCCCACGGCTACTGCCACCGACGCAACAAAACATCCCCATTGCATACAGCACTTTCACAGAAGAATGGCCTGAGCGACAAACTAAGCCCACCAAAAGTTGGAATCCCCCAGAATATTCACATTGTTTTAGTACCGAGAAAGAATTAAAGGAAGAAAATTTTGCTCTTAATTTCCTCCAATGGAAGAATTCAGATCCAAGTCCTACAATGATGGAAGGAATTCCCAATTGGAAAGCTACAGTTATGGGAGCAAAACCAACTCAAACCCAACTGGGCTGCAAGATTTCAGATGCTACAGTGCTTCATATGCATCATCAGCAGCAGCAGCAAACGATGGCCAAATGGAGATTTCCAAAGATGTTAAGTTCAAGAAAGGCAAGTCCACCAATGGGTATACTTCCAAAAGCTGGAGCTTTAATGATCCTGAGTTGCAAAGGAAAAAGAGGGTTGCTAGCTACAAGGTCTATGCTGTTGAAGGAAAAGTTAAGGGGTCTTTTAAGAAGAGCTTTAGGTGGCTCAAGGACAGGTATACTCAAGTGATCTATGGGTGAAGGTGATCAGTATACTATGATAATATGATTATGTGTTTGTTATTTTCTGGAGCTGTATCTTTTCTATTGTTTGAGGATTGTTGTAAGACATTATGCGATGGTCTTGAATTTGAGTTTACAATTTACTTGGTATATATATTCTAATGGCTTTTGTTCCTTTTTATGATTTCTTTTGCTTGAGAAATGCTTATTTAGAGTCTGAAACTTGAATTGGTTGTTATTGGCTGTTATTTAGGAATATTAATGTTCTACCTGAGATGGCTTTGGACAAGAATGATTGGATACTCCGCTTTTTGTTAGTAATATCCAATTTTCAATGGGTTTGTTTATCTTGGTGGGGAAATTGATAAGTTTTATTCTGCGGTTTCTGCGCTAGCGTTGATTTGTCGAATGATTGAATTTCCTTGACTGTGCTTTAGGTGACAATAATACTTTTGCCTTATCAATGTCGTATTATTTCAACAGGGATCTTCAGTTCCTTTGTGCTATTGATCTTTATTCTGGGATTTTGGAGAAGTTAATGCTTAAAATGTCCTAGATGGAGAAAAAAATTCAGGCTCTGATTGCTCGAATATAATGGGTATTAAATTGCACCACAGAATAGCATTTACGTGTTGGCAAATTTTAGCTTTAATTACTTCTTACAATAAGGTATAGTCGCTGATCACTCAAGATTCTAAATTAGAAGCAGCATAAAATCCAGAAGTTCACTAATTCTCTCTGAAGATGGGGTAGAAAAGGCGCAAAGCCTTTCGTATCATTTCGGCACATTTGCTGAAGTATTTGATTTTGACAATCATCACTAACCACTGAAGTTTCTGGTCTTTAGTAATCATCTTATGAACCTGTAAACTAGTGGTTTCCTTGAAACTAGGTTTATTTGGGATTTTGATGGGGACAATCTCAGATGATGAAGTGAGAAGTTCCGCTTCCCTTTTGCATTTAAAATAAGCTCTTTATTTTGGTTTTTGGAGATTGTTTTGAGCCTGTCTCCTCCCATTTTCTTCTGCTTAAATCATGTTATTGTTTCAGCTGTTTTACCGGGGCAAAAAAAAAAAGTATTCCTGATTTTCATTTAGTATAGTTGCCCAGTGCTAATTCTCAAGGTCAATTTTCCCTGCAATATCACTATTTCTGGATTTAGTTGATAGGTGTCAAACATTATTTGCAAGCATAATCTCAATCTCTTTGGAGTTAGATAATAAGAGAAGAAGAAATAGTCTCTGTTATTCAGCCTTCCAGATCAAGCTTCAATAATAACATGGTAAGATTTGAGTCATTGAGATCTAATCTAAATTTGTTCCATCAATTTATTGTGTGGTATCTCCTTGACTCATTCTTTTTATGAGTGAATCTACTCTTAAGACACTATTAGTGCATAAATACATAGCAATCAGGTTAATCTGGTGAAGTAAATAACTTAGCCTGGTAATCAAACCACTGACTATTGCACATTATGAACTGATTGAAGCATGCATTACCAGCCATTAGCTCACTCTTCCTGATGATATTTCTGCCCTTGACTCTGCTATATGTCTTTGGTTTTGTAAGGGGCTATGTGCTGCTTGGCTTGTTCATATTGTGTCCTCTGATAAAAGAACGACTAGGATTGGGCGCGCCGATGTTTTTTATTTTTTTCCTTTTTTCTTTCATTTTTATCTTGAGCAATGGCGCCAACTTGCTTTGAGTAGGTGCTACTAGTTTGAACTGGTTATGCACTTCTGCCTTTTTATTTTTATCCGGGCCTGAGCTAGTTTTTTAGTTCAAAATGCTCCTTGTGCCTTGTGCCAACTTGCTTTTGTTTAGTTAAGTCACTATTTGCTAATCGATGGTTTGTCCATTTAAATATAACCTTGAGAATAATTAGTCAATGCAATGTTGTTCACGTGTAGTCTATACTGATTAGAACTAATCTAACCTAATCTGATCTGTGGCAGATGAATATTCTGTAGTAAACCTCAGTTTTAATATTTCTTTTCCACTTCTTCCGTGGATAAATTTGGCTGGAGTTATTAGTCTTTAATTCTTTTTTCCTCTTTGTTCAATTATAATTACTTTATCAAAGGGATAATTTCGTTCCCCACTTTTGTCGGTCATCAGTAAGGTTACTATTGTAAGTAGTCATTGAAAATTTTCTTCTTAGATGTGCACTCCCGGCCCTTGGTATATTCCACAAGAAAACAAAGATGAAATGATGGATCTGCATCTGAACCCATGCCATTTCCCTGCCAAAACATTCATTGGGACTCCCTCCTTGAAGGAAGGCGTGTAAACATCAACATGTGAATTATGGTCTGTAGGGTCCGTATATATACGATCACATTTCTTATTTCCTCTCTTCTGGGGTAAAGAAAGCGTATGTGTTGTTCTATGTTTAACAGATGTCCAAGTGTGGAACCTCACAAGTATGTGCTTTGGCTTGCCAATGACTAAGACCAGTCACTTGAGTTGCCCAGCATCTCAACATGGCGACTACTATTAATAGTAGACGAGTCTTCCTTCAACCCCTTCGCTAGTGGAAGATTCTTAGCCTAACTGCAATCTTTCATGTGGACCTTGTGATCTAAAAAAGTGTCACATAAATATAATAATGTATGCTAACATAGAAAAGTGATGTAAGTATGTTTACGTGACTTCATTTTAAACCACAAAGCCTACAAATGAAGCCGTAGAGCGGGTTCATTTAAGAATTTTTCTTTGCTAGTACATTAAATCATTGGCTTGCGAACTTCTACAAATTCAATGGTCTTGGTACATTTTCTTATGCGCTTATCATAGAAGAAGAGTTAACTAGGAATGTTTCAAGCATTCTTGCTCATTCACATGGGTTTGACACAGATCTTTCGCTCACAGTAATTGTAGTTCTCGTCCGTGTACTATACAAAATGACTCTTGTATTGGTGGGTTGGAGTTTCAAGTGAGGGAAATAAAAGGAGTAGTCAACCATAAAATAGAAGATAAATTTTGAAAAACGTCACAAATTGGTTTTGCTATGTTTATGTGTTAAACAATTTTACTTAACGAGGCAATTTATGATCACCAAGTTCTATCAAGTTGAGGTTGATAACTGGCAACAAGAAAAGACCAAGGAGAATGAGTAAAACGTCTAAGCTATTTCCTTTGTGGTAAAGTAACCAACTTCATTTCCAATTTTCCATGTCACGGTTTAAGTATCAACCCCGTTTTCAATTTTCCACGTCTCTCCACGTAATTAAGCGTTAAGGAACCATTAGCAACAGAGAATAGGAGGCCGCCGTAGCTCCTGCAAATGCTGTCATCAAGGACCAATGACGCTTTATCGTAGGTGTTAATGAGCTGTTGATATTAACAAGATGAAATCACCAGGCGACGTCCAAGTGGCAAGGTCGGGAACCTTGGCAAATAGGAAAATTGGAAGGGAAAAGGGGAGGGGAGATTAGGCAGGTATACTGATAGTGGCGCTCCAAATTATGTGTGCAAAAAGTTTAGAAATCACACAGTTGGAGAGTTTCACCTCAATTGTACAAGACAAAATACATTGTAATAAGAATTTATGTTTAAAAAAAGAAAAAGACGAGAACAGGTACGCAAGATAAAGCAAGAACAACGCAAAAAGTTTTCTGCCTCTCTCTCTCTCTCTCTCCATATTAATCTGCTTATTCGATGCGTTGATGCGCAACCTTGTAAATGGGGGAGCCGGCTGAGCCTGGATCAGCTGGATACAGACCTGTACGATGTTTTAAAGATTCTCGTGCTATGAACTGAAACACTAAATATGACATCCTGGCCATGACAATTGGACAACTGAATCCAGCAGCCTCCGCATTGTTCTCCCAAGAAGGTGGATTATCAGAGGCTGACCAAAAAGACTAAATGCCGGCAGAAGAATATAGGAATTTGATCAACATGTTCTCCGCTCAATGTCCAAAGGTTATTAACAAATAAGAAAAAAGCACATCATCCTATGTTGTTCTCTCTCTCTCTCTCTCTCTCTCTCTCTCTCTCTCTCTCTCTCTCTCTCTCTCTCTCTCTCAGCTGGAGTCTAGAGATTTGAAAATTTGAACAGAAAAACCATAAAATAAAATAAAATAAATTGGGAACATTACACAAACGTCCACTGGTTTCAGCATGACCAGGAATCGTGGGAAGAAAAAGAGAGTACATTCAGAGGTCAACATCTGGGTTCTACAATCTGCAGCCAATTGGTCTCGAGTAAAGGCTCCATGGGCAGACACAATAAGGTTTTACCAATTTACAGTTCCCTGATGATTAAAACCAGTAACTCTCAGCACTCAGGAAAAAACAGAGCAGTGGTTGAGATTCAAGGTATAGCCATGGGTGTGGACAAAGCTTCACCTCTATTGAATCCGTTGCACAATCTGGTCCTCTTTTATTGTTACGATCAATGGGAGCACACATACGAAGCCTGGTTCCTACTTTCCAAATCAGAACTTCCCGAAAATGCAACTCCAAGAGCTTTAATAAATTTTACCAGATGGTCTACACACAATATTGATGATATACAAGAATGCAAACCAAGAGCGATGAGCCATCTATCATTCATCAAATCGCAGGCTCTCAAAGCCCTTGAGTGTGGACTCGAAGTTCTTTGTATTGTTTTTGCCAGATGAAATATGTCTGGGATCTGAGGAACCACCGAGCGGAGAGGGCGAGGTCCTTTGACCATCAGAGATTTTCTGTGCTGTCCCTGGACTTGCCTCAGGTGTACGAGATCGGGTGGGATCAGAACCATTTCCTACATTGAATGTTTCACGGCTAGCAGCAATAGCACCTCTCCTCAACGACCCACTTGATCTTCCTAAATACGTAGAGCTTGACAACTGCAACAAACAAGAGGTTTAAGTTATAATTCATAGATGTAGAGCTTGAAGCAAGTTTGAAGTTTTATTGCCAAGCAAGCTCAAACTGCTAATCATTTCACTCTAAACTAAACAGTATGTTTTAATGTTGTTGCCCAAAGATATACGTGCAAGTGATACAGAAATCATTGAAAACACGTTCAAATCCACATGGAGACAATTACTCTTCTCTCATGCTTAGCTTGGAAAGTATCCAAAGAGAAAAACAAAAAATACAAGCAAAATTCTAGATAAGGGCATGAAAGAAATAGTACTTCAATCATAAGGAGAAGAGAAAGAGATAGAGAGGGAGAGAGAGAGAGGACGAGCATAATGGGAAAAATATGGATAAAGCATAATGGAAACAAAAAGCACGGATGCATAAACGCAACAGTCAATGGGAACACAAAAGGCCATTAACAGATTCATGAAGAACCCTTAAAAAAACAAAGCAAAGTTACAGAAATTTGCCTATAAATTAAGTACATGATAAAACAAGAAAAACAGAACATGCAATAAAACCCTGCACAAGCACCATCACAAACATGCTACATACATCTTAATACTATTCAAACTACTTACCATAACATCTTTGCTTGTTGCATCATTTGTAATTGGGCTCTTCTGCTTAGAAAAACCCCCTGCGTTTAGAAGTTGACCAGAACTTCTCCTTCGTGAAGGATCTGCTGAAGAAAAACCAGCTTGTCTCCCATCTTCTTCACCTGCAACAGAGATAATTGCGCAAAAACAGTGGAGTCAACAACAGACAGAAACTATCAAGTATTAGAGGCACTTAAAAGAACGATCATATTAACTCTATCAACAACTTCTCCAGTTCCTTCAATTACTAAATGGAAGAATAGGGAGAGAGAAGGGCAAATCATCCAAAACTTGTTTCAAAAGCATATAGATACATAACTGGTGAATGATGCAGCAAAAAAGATATTTGCATATAAGGAACAATTATGGAAAACTACCTTGCTGCCTTTCAACATCGGGAATAGCAGGAGGCATTCCTGAACTTGTTCCAACACTAGGGCCCTAAGATAAATAAACATTCATGAAAAGTTCATTATTTTTATGATAATGGAATAAATTCAACAACTAATATCACTTACAACTGCCCGAGAAGGAGGAGCAGCAATCTGTGACTGTTGATATTTTAAAATTGTCCAATCAAAAACATGATCGAACTGGAAGCCTACATTTCAATGCAAATTGAGCATGACATTCATTGAGGAGAAGTTCATTAAATAGAAAGTAATCCAGACGACACTAAAGCATATCCATATAAACCTTCACGAATGAAAAGATCACGAAATATTCGCTTCAGATAAGCATAATCAGGTTTGTCCTCAAAACGAAGTGAACGACAGTAGTGGAAATAGGAAGCAAACTCAGTTGGATAACCTCTGCACAATGCCTGAAAGAATAGCAAATCACCACTCAAATTTCTCTTCAAAGCCAAGTCCTGTTAAACAACAGCCTTACCAAAAAAAGATAAAAAGTACCTCAATAGATGTTGAAACCTTTTTTTCACTGATTTTTTCATACTTCTGCTTCTTGGTACCTGCTTTCAATCCCTGCCATGGAAGACTAAGCATGCAATCGATGTCAACACAGCTTAACAAAGTGCACAAGGAAATAAATGAAGGAATATGCAGCCTAATTCACCTTCCTCTCAGGAAATACATAAGGACATATCCAAGAGATTCCAAATCATCCCTCCTGCTTTGTTCTAAAAAATCCGAAATGACAAATGGATGAAATGCAGTCTTATAGAATATTACACTAGATAATATATTATTCATATAAACAACAAAGCCAAATGAAAAGAAAAGTTACCTATCCCAAGGTGGGTATTCATGCTTGCATATCTAGCTGTTCCTGTCAAATTCTTGTTCTCTCTGCAGTTTTTTTTTTTTTACCATGCTTGAAGTTACTAACAAAAATAACCAGAAGTGAAAAAGCTAGATGGTCCGCATAAAAGAAACTGGCTTATGTTGTCTGTTCATGAGAGAGATGCAATCAGTAGTACACGTAAAAACAGCAGAGTTGATAACACACTCAAAAAGACAGTAATCTCCAATCAGATGTCAATAAATGCATAAAAAGAGAAAAGATTAACCAGATGCTGTCACCCATTTTGAAGGAATAAGGTAATCGAGAGAGACGTTATCTCTGTAGAAATATGAATAAAAGGAATTTTCAAGTGGTGAAAGCCAATATGAAAAGTATTTTACAATGTGCAAAAATTCAGTTTAGCTTTGTGAAACTCCAAAATTTACTTCATCACGTCTCTAGACAGCCCTAAATGTGTGGAAACAGATGGAGATGGCAAAGATGGAAATATCTTTCAGATCACAGAAGAATACTAATATAGCAATCAAATGTTGGGAAGAAATATACAAGAGAAAGGAGAAGAGGAAAAAAATGCAGCACAGCCAATAAATACAAGGTCTTGCCAAAACTAAAAATGTTCAACAAATGAATATAATGCCTAAACATAATACTTGTTCTGTGATTTCAAACGTTTGAAGACAACTTGCCTTCCCATCTAATGACAAGAGAAAAAAACAATTAAAGAAAACCATATTCCATTTTCTGGAAAAAAGCAGTAAAAGTATATAAGAAGCAACCCGACTCCAAATGTCTGCTGCCACAATTACAACCATGTGTAGTATACAAAACGTTTTACCCTCTTTCTCAGAAAAATATAGCAAGAAAAAAAAAATTCAGATCAGTTACTCCAAGATGGGGGAATTGATATTTGTCTATTGTCAAGATCTGTGTAAGGCCAAACCATGCAAATAATCCAGTAATACAAGGAAGCAATAAGCAGGATGTTATAGATCATTTAAGTTTCACAGGCAAAAGGCAATACATTCATGTTCATCCAAGTGAGACATTGCAAAATGTTTCAGCCAAACTCCCTTCAAATTCATAAAAAAATTTTACCTGTATGGAATGTGCTGGTGCGTTGAAGTGTCTCTATATTTCTTAGCCAGACCAAAGTCAATAATGTAAACCTACATTCCCGCATCCCCCCGCCCCAATAAAAGGAGAAAGAAACCCCAGAAAAAGTAGAAGTTAAAAAAAAAAATCTTTCAGAAATTTAATTTTAAAGACAATGACAAGATAGAATTCCAACCTGATTTGCACGACGTCCCAAGCCCATAAGAAAATTGTCTGGTTTAATATCTCGGTGTAAAAATGATTTTGAATGGACAAATTCGACACGATTGATCTGAAACAAAAATCAGAACAAAATCGCAATTAAAAAATAAAAGATCGAAACAATATAAAAGTAGCTACCAAGTCAAAGAAATACCATTTGATCCGCAAGCATTAGAACAGTCTTTAAAGAAAGTTTCCGACTGCAAAAATTGAATAAATCCTCAAGGCTTGGCCCAAGCAAATCCATGACAAGAACATTGTAGTCACCCTCAACTCCGAACCATCTCACATTTGGAGTTCCAGCTGCGCATGAAATCATTATAAATCACACCCCACAGACCAGGAAAAAATATCTTATAATATATTATGAGAAACAGGTGCACAATTCATTACTTCCTCCCTGCAGAATTCTGTATAGCTTCGACTCATAAAGTAACTGCGGATGCTTTGTCTTCACATTTTCCTGAGGGCAGACATCAGAAAAGTTTCAAACTCTGAATCCTCACGGGGAATTAATGACAGGTAAAGATTGAACATACCCACTGAAAGAGAATAAAGGTACCAAAACTAATAAAGCATAAAAATTGATTGCAACATAAAATCAATGATATGCATGTCTCATAAACGATTTATCCCCATCTCAATAGGAAAGTCTATCCATTTGTATCCAACATTTCAAGATCACATACAATGGAATAATACAACAGTTGACTGACTTCTTGAACTTGGATCAAGGATATTTGAATCATACTACTATACAATAGAAGATAGCATGCTGCATGCTTAAATACATGAAGACGCCAGCTAATCATCCCAAATTCCTTAAAATATCATTTCTTTCCTTGAGTTTGTAGAGATGGAATATTATTTCCGGCATAAAGGTTCAGCATTACTAGAGAAATCAAAGGAACAGCCAGATTAACTTATTCCTTTTCAATCAACAAATCAAGATACAAATGTAGAGGTACCAGCCTATGTTACTCGGACTCTTGTCTCACCCCGACCGTACCAGTGTCATGTCGTGTCAACATCAACGTCAGTGTGAGTGTCACATATGCTAACTGTATTCTTCACTTTTCCTTGTTGTATCCGTTCAAAACTCTCCGTTCATAATCCATGTCCACATACTCCTGTACCAGAGTCTGAGTAACATAGGCACCAGGACACATCATGGTGCAGCATCTTTACACTAGTTCTAACTATTCATTGATATCAAATGATAATAGAAAATTTAATTTATTGAGAAAATGTGTAGATAAGCAATGCAGGTAATAAAGCATAAGAACAAAACAAACAACACCGAAATATTTCAGTTTCAAAGTTGGCCTTCCTACAAACTTTAATTGTTAATTTTTACCAGAATTATTTTGTTTGTCACATTTAACTAGTGCTTACAAAGGTCTGCAGCCCATGTAGACCACCATGCCAAACAAATAACCATACAAGGAGCTTTTAGGTTTCTTGTCTACTAATGGTTGCTTGAATAACAAGTAGTATAAAAATGGAATTTTGTTATTTAGAGTTTCAAGTCATAAATTCATCACCGTATTCAAGTATTATAACATCATGGCTTAACAATATCCTCCTCTTTGGCAAGAACTCAGGTCTTGCTGTAAATAGCTCATGTTTTAAAGTTTTCTCATGATTCCCTGAGAAAAGACAAAATTCCAGCCATTAAGTTGGAAAAAAAGAAAAAAACGTTTTCACTCCTGCAACAACTTTTATATGCAAATCATATATCCATCCGCCAATATTTGCTATAATAACCACCTCCAAACTGACTAAAGGACCTCCTCCTTTCAGGCTTTCCCACTCTCTCAGTAATTATGGGAGCCTAGACAAGCTAAACAATGACTGAAAACGCCTTCAGTCCTAAGGATAGCAGAAGAAAGTGAGAACAAGTGCTTCACACAATAACTAGAATATTTCAGTCTTGACACAACCTCAAATTCTTGCTAGTTGGCAAGTGTTGCCATACTCTTGCTACTGTAATTATATAAATGATGGCAGACATTCGCTAGCAAAAAGAAAAAATAGCCACCATTGTTTTCAAACCACCATCCTTCCAAAAGCACTGCATAATCCTCACAAGTAAATCGTTGAAGAAACCATTTAGCAGCAGATTCACATGATGCCCACGCCTTACCAAACCTGTCAATCCACAGCCCCATTCACACCTCAAATGCTCAAAAAGGTAGCTTATTGGGAAAATGCAACTCATCCATTTTGTCAATACCAAACTTAACTAAACCCCTATCAATACAGTGAGCAAGTAAAGAAAACGCTCCACTTCACATTAACTTTCTGACAAATTAGCCCAAATGAACTACTTCAAAAGACAAAACTTCCTCCAATTACCTCAATTAGGTACCTAAATGACACGAAAATCCACATTTGATGCCAAAAAGGAATAATAAAATAACTCACTCACAAGCTTAATTGCCACTTCTTCATTGGTCTGTATATTAGTCCCTGCACGGAAAAAAAAAAAACACAAAATCCCTTCGATTCAAGCAAAACTGCAAACAAAATTGAAAAAGAAATAAATAAACAAACCTAGATAGATCTCCCCGAATGATCCGCTGCCAATTTTCCGACCGAGCCGATACTTATTCCCGACACGAGGCTCCATGAAAAAAGTTGCCGATAATGAAAAGCCCTAGCGATCTAGGGTTTCAATCAAGTACAAGAAAATTGTTATTTAAATTTCCCTGTGTTATTCCATTACAACTACAATTAGGTTGAAGACGAGAGACCAAGCAAAAAATGTCGGCTTCATATTATTAATTGTCTTCTCTATCTAAAAACAGAAGCCGCTATTATATATACGGAAGCCATGGTTGGATAGAACAAGTACAGCTATGTATGTATTAGTGGAAAATTCTCTACTTTCTCTCTCTATAATTACATATGCGTTGATCTAACGAACTCATGCAGTGTGCGAATTCACGCGATGAACGACGAGGATTGCGCGTGGTGGAAGCTTCTGTAAAGAAGAAGGGGAATGGCTTGGTCACGTGACTTTTCTGCCTATCTGGTAGATGCCCATGTGTCACCTGATCTAATTTTCTTCACGGTATAGACTTAATAGTGGACAAAGTCAATTTTTAAAAAATTATTTAAAATAATTTTTTAAATAAGTTTTTTTTTGTCAACCAACTTTTTGTACATTTAATTATTTTTTATTCTTACATGCATCACATTTTAAAAAGTGTTCGAGTTTTACCATTTCAATAATATTTTAAGGAAAATGCATTTTAAATTAACACATTTTTTGGGTTTACTTTTTTCCTGTTTTGCTAATATCTTAACCACTCCTAAATTCCAAGTCATTTGATTTAGAGTAAAAGTTTGGAGAATGATTTTCTGGAATATATTGCTAAGAGTACAAGGTTGTATAAAGTAGTAATGGTTTACGATGACCATAAATGGCGGTCAAAGCATTTGAAATGGTATGGAAGAGCTTATCTGTTTGTTTGGTTCTATTTTTTATAAATATATTTTTTTAAAATTTTATACACGTTTTTTAATTAATTTTTTATCTTACAAACATATTTATCGAAAAGAATCTTTAAAACTATTATAATAACATTTTCTAAAAAAAATTTAACAAACAACCATTTAGACAGAGCTGTATGATAAAAAATAGCGGAGGTATTAGATAATAATAAAGATATTACCACAAATATGTTAGGAGGTTTGGTATCATAGATTAAATTTGGGAAAAGGAAAATAACATTGCTTAGATATATCACCATTAAATGGAAGACATTAAAAAGGAGAAATAAAGATTGGCTAAAAAACAGGAAGAAATGCAATATTTTCCCTTAGAAAATAATGGATTTAGTTCGATAAAAGTCGCACACGCTGTTTGAAGTTTTACTAATTCTTTACTTACAGGCTGGTTGTTGTGGACACACAACTACTCATTAACAAGGCTGGACCCCCTTTTTTTCTGCATGGTCAAGAGACATTTTTGTGATGGATGGAGACAAATGTCTGATACAAGGCTCTAATCTTGACCTTGTTGACTGCGTAAGCTTGACAGGTGGGCTTCTTTCTCCCTCTAAAACACACAGTTCTGTGGACCACGCAGAACCTTTACACAGAAATACCAAGAAAATCATGTAACAAGATACGGTCGGTGTTCAGGCAGGCTCCCAAACCTTCAGCAAATTCTTTTTTTCCCCCAGCATGATCAGCTAAAATCATGATCAAGAATCTGCTAAGTTTTTGGATGGTAAATGCGACTCATGTTAGTAGTTTGCAAGGTGATTTTTGGAAAGATGATCACTGCAATGTCAAACTCATGAACTGTCCGGGATTCGTTGATATAAATGGATATTACTGATACAAAGATACATAATCAAATCAAGGAAACAAATTTATTACCCGACGACAATTCGCGTCGGTGCACGCAGAAGATACATCAGTACTTAATTGAACACTATAAACTCAATTTATGCATACAAAAGATTGAAAAAAATAAATCAGGCCTAAATAACAACTGAAAGGAGCCAAAACTAGGTAAAAGATTAATTGGCTCAACTATGTATCCTACGAATAGAAACTGGAAAGAACAAAGGAATGAAGATACAGGTTAGTTCCATCATCCCTTCCCATATGGGAGGTTAAAGATCAGATTAGGGGCACCAGTGGTGCTTCAGCTGAAAATCCTGTGGCTTGTTCAGGCTCAGCTTAAGTCGAGTTTGTACCTCAGATAAAAGCACACCACTTAAACTCAGTGAGCAGCTGTCTTAGGACTTGGAAGTCCCATGTATGCAAGTCTGGGCGAAAGGCGAACCTTTGGGCTTGGTCGGGGTGATGGGATTGGACCGTAGTTGAAGAAGGGTCCATTACCCAAACGAGGTGACAGATTAACTTGTTCAAGAGCTCGGAACTGTAGGTCTGTGGGATAGTCCCTCACACAGCTAATTCTTGGTCCAGTTCCAGTACTCCACTTGCATGACAAGTGTTTAACCAGGTTAAATACTGGTGCCTCCACCTTGATGTGATCAGTGTGCTTAGCATTGTGATTACTGATTGTGGTTGCATCATTCCTAGCTGGAACGCCTACGTCAGGTGTACTTCTATCCTCTGGTTGTGTAGCAACTGAAGAGCTAATGATGTTTCCAGTATTTGATACCTCATCAGTAGCCTTAAACGATAGCAGATCATCATCAATTGCGCACCTCTGCTCAAAAAATGAAACAGAAAGAATCATCAGCTATCAGTTTTATGATTTCTGAAGATTGTGCTAAAAAATGGAAAAAATGGAACTGAATTACGTCTTCAGTTTTCAATTCTGCAATGGAGTATTTTCAATTTAACATTGGATGCACAAAATGTGTATTTAGAATTTCTCAGAGGACATAAAATCATGAATAGAGAATATGTCCAGACAATATGCAAACTTCAATATACCAACCTTGACATTTGAAAGATCTACACGGTTCTCTTCCAAGAAGCTAATAAATTCTCTGAAGTTTTCTTCAGTTGGGTGATAATGACCACTGTATGGCCAAATTGCCTGTAATATGACAAAATGGTTATTATTGCATATAGGATCATGCTTTTATCAGCCCTTCAAAGATTCTAAATGTTTGCTGTCACCAGCAGATATGTATAATTACCTCAAGGACTCCACTATGAGCAACAAGCCTTCCAGCTGCAGTAATGGCTCCACCAGCTAAAAAGCTTGAATGCTGAAAGGTACCTTTCTTCTTCTGCCCAACATATAAAGTCCTTGATGTGCTAAGAACAAATATCCATTTGGAACCCTCAACAGTGTCAACAAAGATACCACTTTCTCTGTACACCAGTTTCCCATCTTCAACGATGACTTCAAATGATTGTCTCTCATTCTGATGAAACAAAGAAAGTTTTAGCATATAAAAAGTCAGGAGCAAGGCGCTGGCAAAGCTGCCAAAAATTTACTCAATTTTGTAAATTGAACTTGTCCATCACATGATGGTTATGGTGTTCTGAACTTACCGGTCCTAGATATTTGATACACTGATGTTGTAGATTTGTCCTTGGGCACTTCTCAAGATTTATTTCTTTTCCATCTCCAACATCCAACCTACATGTTACAAAACTATTTTTGTCAGAAAAAGTTCAGCAAAAGAAACTATGTCTACTAACATATTTGTTTATTGTCTGCTGTTAGGCTATAAGAAAGCTCAAGCCAGCAGAAGTATAAAACATAGTAGATCTAAGGGCCAAATTTTGATGCATTTTATGTGCCTGAGTAAAAAACCATTAACTTTTGTTTTCATGTCAATTTGTTTCTTATGCAACAACCTCAGAAGGTAAAAAAGTTTTAAAGAGAGAATCTCACCAGTAGAAGAAAGGTTGATAACTTTCACTTTGAAACCAGACATCATAATAGATGTGTAAATTGTGTCCATACCGATGACGTGGATCAATCTATGAGAGAATAGGAAGAATTGTCAGTGCCAAATAATTGTCATCTAACAGCTAAAAGTACACTGAGATTCTGTAGAATGCTTCAGAAGAAAATTTTAGAACTGACCAAATATTTCCCTTGTTTCAAGTTAGCCAAATAGACTAGATCAAGAAAACCAAACAAAAATCACCATCATAAAGGGAGACTTACGGCTTCAAGCCAGTGCTGTAGGGCCAGCTTTTGAGCCTTCTCATCCTTGGACAATCCTTTGCCAACCTGAATATGCAAATGATATTAATTAGTGTGATCAATTATTTTATTCAATGAGAAACAAAGAAAAAGACAAGAAATCAGAAAATATAAAATGGTTGAGTTATACCTTAGCTACTCTTGTTTTTGCTCTAGCCCATCTTGAAACAGCAGTTTCTTGTTTATCATCATTGAAGAACGATACAGAACTCACCTTGAGAGCTGCAAAGTCCAATGCCTTCCACCTAAAATATCAGAAGACCAGTCAATTAACAAAGAGGATGATTTCATAGAAATATACATAGTTTAATGTGGCAGACAAACCATAGCTCCTCAACTACAACAGCACAATCTGCAAGGCTTCTTCGAGTCCGGTAGCTCTTATATACTTTCTGAAGCTTGACTGCTGCAGCATCAAGCTCACTAACAGGCCGTGGAGAGAACAATATAGCAGGTTCAGGAAAAAGCTTTGAGGAACTTGATTTATCAGTAGCCCCATCAGCTTTTGCATTTGCGTGATTGGACTCTGGTTTTGTTATGTCTTGAGCTAGACTCTTGAATGAAAGTGTCTTCTCAAGCATTAATCTCATAGGTTCACAGTTGTTCAAATTTATCAAATTCTTTCTAGAAATGTTGCGGGACACATTTGCCTTGGAGGCAGAATCTGTTTTCTTCAATCTATTTGCACTTAAGGTCATCTCTTTATCTTCTGCAGGAAAATTGATGTCGTCTGCAAAATTCAAGAATTATATGACACTTCAAAACTTCTTCCCAGGCCCCAAAAAAAAAAATCAATGATAGTGATAAACCAATAATAACTTTGAAGGCCCCCCACCTACAAATTGTTCTGAATTTGGATATAAAATTACACATCATTACATGACAATTGACAACAATGGCTGGGAATCAAGGAGAAATATTATGAAAATAAATTCTAGACACATCTTAGCTTCGGTCTCAACATCAACATGGTCGTGATGCCCGGTTGCCCATCATTTCATTCACATGAATAACAATGCAATTGCAGGCATCATATTTTCAACAAACAGAACTCATTGCACCCACCCATTCCCCCCCCCCCCCCTCCTCTTCCCTCCTCCCCCCTCCCCCAAAAGAAAAATTTTGACAACCCTGAGAAATTTTGGGAGGCATGTAAACAAGAACCTGAAATTGAGGAAAGGACAATGAAATTTGATTGTTTGATCACATAGCAGTTCTTGACTTATTATTGATACGAACAAGATGGACAAATAAAAAACAGCAACAACCATATGCAAAAATCAGAAAATCTAACAGAAATCAAGAAACCAACTTGAAACCACAAATGAATCACTCACCTAGATTAGAAAGACAAAATCTCTCACAAAATTGTTTCCTCTGTTCCCTCGAAAAGTCCCGTTTGTTATAAGAGAATATCTTTATGCTCACCAAACTTATTTATCGCTCCTTATATAAGACGTGTCTGATCACGACCCGTTTCCCTCCTTATATACTCCTTTGATGTATGAAAATTGGGAAAGAATTAAAAAAATAAATAAAAAAAAAGCTCAGGGAGTAGAAAATACTCTAAACACGGGGACTAGAAACAGTACAGAACTAGTTGAATTCTCAATACCTGTTAAACTGAGAAGATTCTTTATATTTTCATAATGGTTGAATTCTCAATACCAGTTGAACTGAGAAAGTTCTTTATATTTTCATAATGGAATAGAATTGGAAAATGGTTTTTGTCTTCTTGGGTATTCAAAGGTAGTCCACAGTTTCAAAGCCACGAGTTGGCTGATGAATTCAAAGATTGAAATCTTGAATCACTTTTGTAGTTTTACAAGTTTAACAAGATCCATATAACCTATTCAGAGTATTTGTACCTCATTCTGCAGACCAAAGTGTTACTTAGAAAAAGTCTCTGTACATATGTGCCGATAAGAGAGGGCGGTCAAAGAAAGTAAGCTTTGGGTTAATGCTAAACAAAGGTTGTTTCCGTGAAAAAACTCCACCACTATTTCCACAAATACTGAGAAACTCCTCAACTGCGACTACTTATTGCCCCTTTTCTGAGGGCAATTTTTTTTTTTTTTATGAAAAAGGCAAGTTTTAAGGTCAACAAATTGTATGGTCCAAACTGAACTCGTAAAAACGCGCCAAATACTTGACTAATCCTAAGTACAAGTCTGCAGCAACAAGGCTGCCTTGCTGCCGATGTAACTGAATGAAGGTGGTGTCTGGTGATTTCCTTTGTCTCGTATTAAAATCAGAATACATTATTAAACATCATTTTGCTGTCTTTATCTTGAAATATCTTACTCTGCTTTCTCTGTCACTCTCCTTGTTTTATTCACAATTTGTCCAGTTGGTCCCTTTTTTTTTTTTTTTTTTAACTGCGGGTGTCTCTGTCTTTGGTTAATATTTGGTTTCGGGTGGTCGTGGGTTGTGGTTGAGGTGATTTTTGAATGGAAGGTTTTTTCAAAGAAGTTTTTATATGAATCGAATTCACCGCTCCACATATACATCTTGTGGTTTAAAAAAGTTCTATATAAGTACAACGATAAATGTTAATGTAAAAAAGTAATGTAAAACCATTTATATAATTTTATTTTAGACTACAAGATCTACAAGTAAAGTATGAATCATATTCATGTGACAATTTTCTGAGGCTTTTTGGCTTTCTCTTGATCTCCCTAGTGGTCTAAAACACAATGCTTCACAGGGCAAAATTATATAGGGTTTGAGGTTTAGAATAATAAATACGGATTGATTTACTGTTTAAATTGAGTAATTTTACCATTACAAAATTGTCCTCCCACTCTTTCCCTCAAATACTAATACGATGTTTAATAAAATAAAAAAAAAGAACGAGTGCTGAAAACTCCATTCCTAGGTGCAAATATGTGGTTGGTGCATTTAATAGGAGTGGGTGAAACATAAAGAAAGGCAACAGTAATGTCAACAGCTAATGGTGAAGTTTATGCATTTATTGCAAACCGAAAGAGAGGACATTTTATTTACTCCAAACTTAGGTACTTCCATTTTTCTCTTTTTCCTTGCGCGATTTAGCATCTCTCTTGAACCTTTAAAAAAAAAAAAAAAAGAAGAAGAAGAAGAATAAATGGTAGAAAGACATATCAAGCAAAATGACTTTGAAGACTCTCTTCAAGTAAACACGTTATGCCCTGTACATTGGACTAGCCATCAGAACAGGTAGAATTCTCATATTCCTTCAAGCACTACAAATAGAATCCAGAGGCTAAGATTATTGGTAATACAAATACAACTACTTTTCATTATGCTCCTTCTTTTTGATTTTTCTCAGTTGAATGAGAATGGAGGAAATAGTTGGAATAAAACATCGTGTTTGGTTTGTAACAGTGATCCTGTAAATGTGAATGCATCTGCAAATAGACAATATATTTAATAACATCATATTCACTTGTTTCCATGCTTTCTAACACTGAAAACTCGAGGGGAGTGGTAATAATCATCATCTTTTCTAATGCAAGTTAGCTCTGGTTTCAAATGTTTTTTGCCCCCTTGTCAGAATCCACACATTTTTATACCATTGTATCAAGATTAACGAGTAAATTGGGCTTAGACAAAAGTATCATTTTCTCTTTTTGCTTCTATTTTCCTTCCCTTTATGAATGGTAATTGAAGATAATAACTAGTCAAAATTCAAGACTATTAAGTTTACTTGGATTTTTTTGCCCCACATTGCAAACTATAGCTATAACTTTGACCGACCGACCAACCAAACAGCTCATCCCTTTTTTTTCCTCGTCTCCTTTGGAAAACCTAAGATTTTATTCCGTGAAAGAACGAATTTGTCGTGCAAGTTCAAAAGAAGTACAAAAGCGTGTAACCAGAATGACAAAAAATAACGTAAAATAATAGAAGTTTAGGATTTTCCATTCAACGCATGACAAGAATCGTCAAGGATTAGACCCGTTTGATTGAATTTTGATTAGGTTGACCCGATTATTTGCCTAAGGTATATAGATATTGTATTCTGCTAGTGCCGCCTGCTGGCTCCTTATTGTAAACGTGTTCACACGGCAGTTGTTGCTGTTATCTATTAGTAATTAAATTACACAGGTTTATTATAAGATTTCTAATTGTTATAGTATTTAATATATGTTTTACTACATAAAATCTAAAAACTGTAACTGGGAAAGCCTTAAAATGCTCAAATTATCACTTTTAAAGAGCTCTTCTACAGCTACGTTAGACACATGTTGTCTCCTCTACGTCTTTGACCACCAAATTATTCATTAATTTTGTGCTGATTAGAATGTGGTACAGGATTAGTTATCGACAAAATGCATATATACGTGTTGACTTTTCCTAGTAAACCATGAACAATAATACTTAATTTTCAAAGGTCTTCTAATTAATTAACCTCTTTATAATTGCAAGTTGATTTCCGATCTTTAATCCTGTTATTTGGAATACTATGTTAGCAATCTCATGGACTCATACATGGTACGGCTAGTACAACATATCTTAATTAACTTTCATTAGTTTCTTAATCTGTGCATTCAAATATTCAACAATCATTCGTTCAAGAAGAATTAATTTCACTATCGTGCCTAATTATCTGGCGTAGATTACTTTTATCTTGATTCTGATTTTGATTGTATAATGATTTATACTTGGTATCATACGTGGTAACGCAAGTCCAAATCAAATGATAATACATTCAAAAGAAAAAACTAGCTTATACATCCAGCTTTTTAACTTTGAATCTGGTTTTTCTTTGGAGTTGGAGTTCAACTAGAATTAGAATTAGAATTCTATGGATCTGCAAGTCAAAATCTTGAATTTCATAGTTAACCAAATATGTACCATTCTTTTTATTATTATATTTTTGTTAAACATATTTGTAGAAATCTTGGATACTTCGTTTGAATTCCAAATAATTTGTTGAAATGCACTTGAATCCTGAGTCTTCATGGTCGCAGAAGAACCAAATAAATAAAAAAATCTAAAATTCAGAGGTTCAATTGTAATTCTAAACTAGCAATTAAGAAACCAAATGCACTAAAATTTGAAAAATATTTTGTGAAAAAAATTGAACCCCAAATTTGTATGCCTCCACAATATTTTTAGAGACATTTAGTGAAAGATAAAATTTATATTTGAAAACCTCATCGCTGAATTTCCAGAGATGTGAAACTGAAAAAACAAAATTTGGAGAAGTTAAAATGAAAGGAAACACAATAAGAAAGAAAAGGCCTATGAACTTTAATAACCCGAACGGAGCGGCTTTGGGCCTTTTTGACAATGGCCCAGTTTTTCTAGTGAGTCGGGGAACAGGTACATTAGGTCATGTCTGTCCAGTTTGGGATATTTCCGTTTCTGGAAGATGTGGTCTACGTTGCAATTTGAAATTTCTTGCAACCCACTTCAGATTCTTGGAATGACAAAATTGCCCCACAAATTGTTGCCAGGCTTAAGCACAGCATCTTAGCTCATAGACTTTATAGCTAATCAACACACCCGATTCAGACACATCATGAAATGAATGGCGATATTGAAATTCCTTATTTAAGGTACTTAAATCAATCAATCGAATTTGTTTTTGTTAATTAATATTTTTTATATTAGATAGACAGAAATATATTCTCTAATTTTATAGGTCATTTCTTTTGCTCAAGATTTATTATTTTAAAGCTTATAAACAAAAAGTAGCAGAAAGACCACAGGCCAAAGGCCATTATCCCATTTAAAAGATTAAATAGAAGAAAAAATTTGTGGCGACAGAGGACAAAAGTGTGGGGCAAAATTAATAAAACTAGAAAATGGGGAGTAAGGAGCCAATTTGCGCGGTGTCCCGTTCGCATGCACCTGTCACCCTGCTGGGCCCCGATGGCCAATTTACACGTGAAAAATGAAAATTAAAACAATCGTATATGTCCTGTGTTTGATTCCTTATTATTTGCAACTATTTGCGTACGCGAAAATACACAGGTACAGATTGTCTGACCACTCTTCTTCAGCTTTCTACGTATATCACAATTTTAATTTTCTCCAAAAGCTCAACAATCTCTCATGGCTGAATCGATATCACATCCTTCAGAATCAGGTATTTTTTTATATAATTTAGTCGTTCCTTTTTTTTTTTCCCTGATTTTTCATCACAAGAACACTTTACTTATCGTCCTAAGTTTCAAGATTCTTACCATCGGTATTGGATAAAAATGTAGAAAGGATCCATCAATATGAGAAAAATAAGGAAGAATTTGAAAAGGCAAAGAGAAGCCCCCATCAGCATCACAAGGAAACTCATGGATTGCGTGATGATATCGATGAGGGGACTCCGATTAGTGATGTAAAGGCTCCAAATGTGTTTGAAAGAGCAAAAGAGGAAATTGAAGCTATTGTGCAGGCTATTCATCCTAAGAAGGAACCTGAGGCTGAAAATCATGGTTCATTTTCCATTGCTGCTGACAGGTTTGGAGTATTCTTGAAGTTTTGACCAAATTGCTTTTAATTTAACTTAAATTGATTTGTTATTCTTTTGGGTGGAATTGCAGGCTTTCTGCTGCAAATGTGGAATCTAAGAAAGAAGGTTCAGATTCTCCTTCAGGTATGATTGTCTTGTCATTTTCAGAATATTGTTGAAACATTTTGTCTGATCGTTTAAGGATTTGATTTGTAGACTTAAAAAGTTTTGTGGTTGGTCCTCTTGCATTGAAACATTGAGTTTGAATTCTTACGCTAAAAGGTGAAAGCTTTGCGAAAACTTTATCCACTTGTTAAAATTTTGTATACATATAGGGTCTGTGTAATTCATGAATGAATCGCAAATTGGAGAAACTATAAAAGAATCTAAGCAGAAAGAATTGCATAAAAGAAAGGAAAGCATCAAATAGGAAGTTATAATCAGTGTAGTTTCTTGAATAGTATATTGGCTTGAATTATGTCTAGCAACCATAAACACTTAGAGGTTGATGCTAGAAGGGGTCTTTTTGTGCATTAATTGATTCAAAAGTTCATAGATAATTTTATTTGAGCTAATATTAGCGGTCTTACTTTTGGGAGAATTTGAAGCACAAACAGTTACTTTATGTACTGAGAAGAAAAGAAATTTATAAGAGATAATCCCAAGCGTTTGTTCACATGTATATATTTAGTCACTGCAAGTTCAGTAAAGGGATTGTTCTCTTGTATGAAAAGCTCTTTTCGGTACTTTGCTTCATGGAAGTAAGACATAATTGCCAATTCATACTCTGTATGTTTCTTCTTTGAAAAATAAATCAAAATGAAAAAAATTAGCAATGTCACCCGTTGTAACTTGCTTTTATGTCCCTTTTACTGTAGAAAAATTACACATTATTAGTGATTAACATTCTTAATATGATTATATTTGGTCTTGAAGAGTTTAAAACATTTTATTTACTATTGAAATTATTCTTCCTTATTAGAGAGGAACAGAAAGTCACCGAATCTTATTGAGAAGGCTAAGGAAGATATAGAGGCATTTTTACATAAAAAGAAGCCAGCACATTATCATCATAAAGAAACTCATGGGACAAGTAATGACATTGATGAGAACACTCCAATTAGCGAAGTTAAAGCTCCAAATGTGTTTGAAAGAGCAAAGGAAGAAGTTGAGGCCCTTGTTCAAGCAATTCATCCAAAGAAAGATTCCGGAAGTGATATTTCTCCAGCAAAGAAAGAAGGTGGATTTAAGACGTCTATGGGGAAAAAACTAGAAAAGATGTGCTCTCCTAAAAGTCATAATAAAGATTAAAGTGAAAGCTTTGAGGATCTCCACATGGATGAGCTGTTCCCTTTATGATTACAAGCTTAATATATCAAGCACGATATTCAATAGAAGGGTCAACCTCCCTGCATATGACTATAGGCCCATTCTGGTTTGCCCCTCATTGTTCTCTCTCTTTTTTTTTTTTTTTTTTTTTTGGGATAAAAATATCAGATGAAGAAATTGAAATCACCCTTTTGTATCAAAGAAGATAATGCCTACAAGTCAATATATTTTATCTTAATTTGTGGTATTTTGTGATTTGATTTTCACTCTTTACTGAAAATTTTCCACTAAATTGACATGGAATTCAAATTGACATGATTCTTGAGCATTTGTTTTTTAGGATAGAAGCTTTTCTATGTTCGAACTTGCTTCTTCTCTTTATGTACTGCTTTGAAAAATGTGATAATTTGGGCATGTTCCATCCAATTTTAAGTCTAAACCTTACTTCTTGTCATGCTTCTTTATTTGTTTCTTTCTTCTTTCTATCTCTTTGGCTATGATGAGTTATATATACAATATCTATATTGACAGATTTGTAGCTTTTGTTAATAAATAGTTGATATTATGTATTTCAATGTGAGAGTTTATGTTTCTTTATGAAGGTGACTTTCATGGATTTGAGTTGACCTGGAAAATTTAGATGTGTTTTAGAATAGCAAAGATACAGGTGGACTTTAGACTTGTTGCCTGTTTTTATCTCGCTTAGCTTGTATAAATGCATAACGTTCAGATAATCATGCTTAGCTTAGAAATTCTTGATTTTCAAGAATTTCTTTGCTTTATATCTTGGACTAGGAGGTGTCATATATACATTGACAGATTTGTTGCTTCTGTTAATAAATACTTGATATTTGGTTATGATATGAGTGTTTATGTTTCTTTAAGAAGGTGATTTCCGTAGATTAGAGTTGACCTAGAAAATCTAGGTGTGTTTTAGAATAGCAGAGATACAGGAGGGCTTTTTCCATTTTTGACCTGCTTATATTTTGCTTGGCTTGTTATCGATGCATGAAGTTCACATAATCATACTTAGATTAGTAATCCTTGATCTTCAAGTATTGCTTTAAAGATTTCTACTCTGTCTTATAAGGTTGATGCCTTTTCCAGTTGATGTCCCTGATCTTAGAAATTCCTCATTGTCTTGTGAATTTTACAAAAGGTCCCAGATGACTGATTTCAGACAGTCTAGAGGGTTTTTCCTGTCCAAATTATGCCAGCTGACAGATTAATTTCTAGGACTAATCCTTTAGGTTTGAGAAGCTTTACAGGCCGCTGTGCATTCTTTTAAACAAATTATGCAACTTTACCTTATTATTTTGTCAATAATCTTGTGATTTTGTGTTCGAATAGAAGTAACAAGTCTTTTAGCTAGTTGTCTAAGTCCAGCCAATCTGCTGCAGTATTCATACATTCTGGAATAAATGTATCGGAAAATATCATACTGTATTTGCTAGAACTCCAAACTCTCTCTCTCTCTCTCTCACAACACACACACACACACACACACACAGAGATCCCAACGGGCAATCCATATGTGAAATGGACTAAACACAAAGCCAGTTTGTGATGTTCATTGTTATTGAATAATATTGCTAAATATAAATAAAGGATATATTGCCCTATCATGATTACAATACAATTGTCCAAGGATGTCATGAAGTTACATCATTTGAGATTTGATTACCATTGGTTGATATTGTTGAAGTCTAATACCTGAAAATTATTTGGTGGATGGACCCCATGTAGATCATAATTAATAGCTAACCATGCTTTAGGCCCAATGAAATTAAAATAATTGCAGGAGGATGAATTCCATAGACTGATCGAAAATTATCACATACTTAACTTAGTAGGGTTTGCAATTCCTGATAATTGTGCACCCTGTTTTGGTCATATGTAATATGATAACATTAATAACCTGTTTCCATTCTTCTCAAGTCATGTAATTTTTATCTGACAAAAAAAAAAGTCATGTAATTTTTAGATTTTTCTTTCTCAGACCATGGTTGGGACATCAACATGGCAACATGCGATGTCAGTTTGACTTTCAGACACTCCCATTTTCTTTGGCAACTTGGTGTTCTCCTTGTAATCGACAGGAAAAAGTTGCTCAAAACAAATTAATACAAAAACTTTGACGTACTTAGGTTCAAATAGAATCAAATAAAATTGGTTATCTTAACAGTAAAAAAAAAAATCTTAGCCCACCTCGGTAAATTAACCAATAATCTCATCTGTACGTGAAGGAATTGATTCGTTCAAAGCATCCCCTTTTACTTTTATTTATTTATTCAATATTCAATATCACGTCTCTGGAATACTTTTCCGCTTTGAAATTGACCATATCTTTGGGCCAAATATTCATGGTGCCGTAAGAAACAGTCACACTAATGGGTGCTTATATCTGTAGAAAATTATTTCATAATCACTAATTATATTGCCATTGCTCCTCAAGAGAATTCTTGCTTGTTAATAGCGATAGTTAAGAAAGTATTAACTTTCGTTCAACAAAAAGAGTATCAAGCATTCATTTAAGAAGTGACTTAAGAATAATTTACCAAGACAAACCAATAGAAAGCATCCATTTAGATTTTCTTAATATTATCGAAAGAATAATGTAGTAGCACTTTTTGAAATGCGATGTATATGAAATAAAAAGATTGAAATATAAAAAAAAAAAAAAGTGATTAAAAAACATGCTTGAAAAATGTTTGAATATGATTCCCAAAAAATGGGTCGTATGGTTACAAGTCACTTTACCTTAAACATGTTTAAATCCTAAGTGTATAATCTCATACACATAAAGATTTCTTTATTACACTCATAGCCCAAATTGAAATTTATTCACAGATAAAAAAGAAAAGATATAAAGATTATGTTTCTTTTCATACTATTTGTTGCTTGTTCATGAGATAAATTTAGAGACAGAGAATATCCCATTTAATATACAAGAGGTACTTGAGTAATCAAGACTAAAAAACAGCAGGAACTAAACGGGAATGACATCCAAACAGAGATTAAGAATGGTATATTCTCTTTTCTAGCTCAGCTTCTGACGAAAGATTAAGATGCATGGGAACAGACCCGTCCAACTTTCACCTGTTAATAATATTAAAGTCACATTCGGTGCAAAAGATCAAATATTTCAACCACACGCTAGAACAAGGTATATCGTACCATATAGGCCTCAATTTATAAAGTCAGTTTATGCAATTACAACCATATCATTAACTACTACTTTGTTAAAACATGGCTTTTGAAAATTAACTTTATAATGGTTACATTTTCCAAGAATTAGTAGTAAGTAGTTTCTTTGATAAAAGTTAATCTTCATTTTTAAACATCTCAATTGTTAATTGTTATCAATAAGTGAAAAAATTTTAAAAAAAAGAAGAAACACTTGGGGTGTAGTCGAGATGCTCGGATAATACTTAAACAAGCTATCCTGAGTGATTAATTTGCTAAAAAAAAAAAAGAAAGAAGAAAGAAACTCTTGTAGTTAAATCGATGTAAAAGTTGTTTTGAACAAATTGATTTTAGAGCTTAAAATCACTATTAGACTACGTGTAGTGTGTGCACATTATTAGTATAGTTGCCATTGGCGAGCTGCAACTTATTAGAATGTCACAGGCGACTTCTCGCCCATTCTTTTCGAGGTTGTGTTTGTTGAAGTGAACCTAAACCTATGTTGCCTTTTTTTAGTTCAAGAGAAAGATTGTAGATCATTAAAGCCAATGATTGCCCTTTCCTTTTCACTCATCTCAACTAAATGGAGTGAATGAGACTAATAATGGGAGTGAATTTATCACTTTCTTTGATTATTTTTGACACACTAGCAGAGAAAAAAATATATAGGATTTATGTCGAAATGAACTCTATTAAGACACTTTCTAGATCACTAAATGACTGTAGTAAACATTTTTTCCCCCTTTTCTTGGTCAGAAATTAGTCATATCATAAGACAAAAAAAAAAAAAAAAGTCATCTAATTTTTCTCATTCGGAAATCATTTGAATTTTTGGCTGTATAAAGTGGACGACCCTGATTGAAGTCCCAAACTCACAAAGATCCTGATCTACGGCTGAATTTCCGAAAATGATTACATCATTTACAACAACCTATTACGGCTGGACTCCATCTTTCATTCCGAATAATTCATTCCGAATAAGTATTACGTGCATTACGCGTGTCACGTAACATGTCACGTAATATATTAAAATCAATCACATACTATTATTATATAACGATAATTAATTATATATTATATTATTTAATAATATATAATTAATTTTAATACACCACGTGACAATATATAATATTTTATACTTCCTAGCCCCTCAGGTCATTCCCCTACGGTCGATACCTCCAATATTTTTCCCCCACACCTCTCTCTCTCTCTCTCTCTCTCTCTCTCTCTCTCTCCTCTGACCTTATTTCAACCCTCCTCCTCCTCCCAACCCAATGCCATTCCGACTCGTCCAAAAAACTTCTCTATATCCTATTTTTCTGCCACTTTCGTAGTGCCACGATCTGTAATTATCCCTTACTCCATGGGTTTTTTCTTCGGTTAATCTTTTCCATTTATGCCCCTAGCTACGCTTACTCATCATCACACGCGTAATGGTTGCTCGGACGGCTTTTTCCGACTCAAATGATGCTGACATCAGCGGCGGGAGCAGCAGCATATGCTGCGTCCGCGGCAACGCCGAATCATCTCTCTCCCCCGAATCGTCTCTCCTCTCCTCCTCCGACGTCGTTGCGATTAAACGCCTCTCCGAGACCTTAGAATCGCTCTTATTGTTCGACACGGCGTCGTCTTCTTCGCCGGACTTTGACTTCTTCGCTGACGCCAGGCTCGTCGCCCCCGGCGGGAAGGAGATTCCGGTGCACCGGTGCATTCTCTCGGCGAGGAGTCCGTTCTTTAGGAGCGTTTTCTCCGGGGCGAAGGAGAAGAACAACTCGAAGGTTGAGCTGAAGGAGTTGATGAAGGAGTATGAGGTCAGCTTCGACGCGGTGGTGACGGTGCTGGCGTATTTGTACAGCGGCAGAGTTAGGCCGTCGCCCAAGGAGGTGTGTATTTGTGTGGACGAGGAGTGCTCGCACGTGGCGTGTAGGCCTGTGATGGAGTTCATGGCGGAGGTTTTGTACGCGTCTTTCACGTTTCAGGTGCCTGAATTGATCGCCAAGTTTCAGGTAATCACCGCTTTGGCTTTTATAGATTCATTCATTTATACATATAATTCAAGTATTCTGTTTATCGAGAGCTCGAATTGAGCTTAAAAAGTTAATGAATGCTAAATTTTAAGTATGTTTGGCTTGGTTTGATTAGTTAACGAAGAATCATTTCTTCTCAAACGAGCTGTTACTGAGCCGAACACAATCTGAGTATTATCGAGTTACTCTTTGAGCTTTACTTGGTTGTTCTTGATGGTGTTTCGGAATATTAGTATCCCTTGCCAGGTTGAATGTTTTAATTCGAATGGTAGGAAAGGGCTAATAACTGAAAATGTTGAAATTGGTTGTTGTAGAAGCTGGAAGGTGGACAACATATGGCTTACTACTTAAGTCAATCAAAATTTAAAAGAGATACTTGGGAATAATCGAATAAATGTAGGGTTGCTAAAGTTTCCTGGACAATTGATTTAATAACCATTCCCCATTTTTTTCACAGCACGGTGATAGTTTTATAAGATGAAATAAGCCTACATATGATTTGGTAAAATCAGTTACATGCCACACCTTTTGGAGAAATGAACCACAAAATAGTAAGGGTGAAACAAATGAGCTTCCGGTTGTCAAACCAAAGGAGGAAGTATTTGCATTTTCTGCTTTGTTAGATGCTGCTAGAAAGTTAAATTTTTTTTTGTTTTATCGTGATTGTGTGCTGTAACAAAGAAAATACTCTTGGTTTTATGCAAGTCCCATGCACTGAACTAGTACATCCCAGTTCTGCTTCCAAACCAATTATCACACTTGTTCCGTGGATCCTAGGGAAATTATTTTGTCATGAAGCTTAGTTTTCGTAAGAGAGGTTTATGGATTATTGAAATTTGAAAGCCTCCTCAACCTCTGTTGTTTTGTTGTTTTTGATTGCTCAATGCTAAAGGCCTAGTAGAATTTTCTGAGACAAACACAATCACTCATCTTTTAGATTTTTGGCTTTGATATCAGGCCATTTAAGTGTACCTATGAGGTAACAAGAACAACTTTTAGATTGAATCCTTTGCTGCGTGTTATTTCTCTCTAAATATTCTCTTGTATCTTTATTTTCCTTGCAGAGACACCTGCTAGACATTCTTGATAAGGCTGCCGCAGATGATGTATTGCTTGCCTTATCCGTAGCAAATAGTTGTGGTAAAGCATGTGAGAGATTGCTCGATAGATGTATTGAGGTTATAGTTAAATCTGATGTTGACATCATAACTCTAGATAAAGCATTGCCTCATCACATTTTTAAGCAAATCATTGATGCACGCAAGGAACTTAGTTTGCAAGGGCCTGATCCAAGTAGTTATCCTGATAAACATGTGAAGAGGATTCATAGGGCTTTGGATTCTGATGATGTTGAGTTAGTCAGAATGCTACTTAAAGAGGGCCATACCACATTAGATGATGCATGTGCACTACATTATGCTGTGGCCTATTGCGATGCAAAGACAACAACAGAGCTTCTTGATCTAGCCCTTGCTGACGTGAACCATAGGAATTCTAGGGGATACACTGTACTTCATGTTGCTGCAACAAGAAAAGAACCTAAAATTATAGTATCCCTTCTAACAAAGGGAGCGAGACCATCAGATCTCACATCAGATGGAAGAAAAGCCCTTCAAATCTCAAAGAGGTTAACAAGAGCTGTGGATTATAAAAAGCCTACTGAGGAAGGAAAAGCTTCTCCAAAGGATCGATTGTGCATAGAAATCTTGGAGCAGGCAGAAAGAAGAGATCCACTGCTAGGAGAAGCTTCAGTTTCTCTTGCTATGGCAGGCGATGATCTGCGTATGAAATTGTTATACCTTGAAAATAGAGGTAAAACATTTTGCCGGTTCCAAGTGTGTCTGCTCTTCAGTTGGTCATGCTCCATGTCCTTGTTAATAGTCTAGTCACTTTCGTAAACTCCTCCAAGGACCAACTTGAACGCCTTTACCCAATTTTAAAGGGTCATCTTTTTAGTGCTTTTTAGAGATTACAGAATATCTTTTTAAGCTAAAAAAAAAATGTACTTTTGATCACTTCATATAGGTTTTATATTAAAATAACAAATTGAGAGAATGTCTAATGTTTGAATATCCTGTTCTGTGACTTGTGCGGATTAGATATGGTTCCTAAACTTGCACAAGTGAACTTATCCTTCAGACTGAAGATATTAATTTAGAGAAAACATGAGAAAGTCCTGTAAAGAAAAGAGATATGTTACTGCTAGTAGTCATAAAGCAGCAATGCACCATCAGGAGTACTCTCACAGGTTGAGCAAGAAGTACATCTTGTTGCAGAATGTTTTTCTTTATCAGGTTCATTCGTGCACTGAGTTTCTTTTCCGAGCCAGGGGAAATTTGTATATTATGGTTATATCTTTGGCTCTTTCTCATATGTTTTGTATGGGTCCCAAGTTTCATCTCTAGCCCCTCCATCTTTTCTCATTCATACAGTTCTTACAAACTTCATGATCTAGCATGCACTTTCTGCTAGTTGACAGTAAGTATCCAAACAATGTTAAAGAAAGTGATTAAGAAAGATATAATCTCTTTTAGCATAGTCTGAGCGTTCACTAATTGATATCTGGAGCTATATTTCTTTCCACCCTCATATTAGTCATGAGGATGCCTGTTGAAATGATGTTTGGATTTTGAGATTTCTCAGTCTTGATAATGTATGCTTCAGTTGGATTGGCTAAACTTCTGTTTCCGATGGAGGCGAAAGTTGCTATGGATATTGCTCAAGTTGATGGCACTTCTGAGTTTCCATTAGATACAATTAACAAGAACGTTGCAGAGGCCCAAAGGACAACTGTGGACCTGAACGAGGCACCTTTCAAATTCAAAGAAGAACATCTGAATAGAATGAGAGCGCTCTCCAAAACTGGTAAAAATTCTTTATATGAATATTCTGTTCTCTTTGCTTTCTGCACCACCTTGTTTGGTACTACAAATCTCATGAACATCTTATTTCTTTGAAAAAAACGTTGCTGAAATCCTGGTACCTCAAAAATATCAGGGAAACTGATTGCTCTTTCTGGGCTAGCGAACAGCTCGATATAAGCAAATATGAAAATTCTACATGGCTTTAAGCTTTTAAAATCTTCTACAAAATGCCTTTTCTATGTTTCCTGGAAGAACTGGGTTAATTTTAAAACACTTCTATAGTTGTAGCATATAGAAATAATTGCTATAGTTGCTCTTTGGGAAGAATTCCCATGAGATCTAATAGCTTGTCTTGCTAATGTGAGCAGTGGAACTTGGAAAACGTTTTTTCCCTCGTTGTTCAGAAGTGCTCAACAAGATCATGGATGCTGATGACCTCTCAGAGATAGCTTACATGGGGAATGATACTCCAGAAGAACGTCAGTTGAAGAAGCAAAGGTACATGGAACTCCAAGAAGTCTTGACTAAAGCATTTAGCGAAGACAAACAAGAATTTGACAGGAATAACAATTTATCATCTTCTTCATCATCAACATCCCTGGGGATGATGAAGTCCAGCATGAAGCTCAGTTTGAGAAAGTAGGAAGGAACAGAACTGAGATAAGGAAAGAAGATCTTTTTGTTGTATCATATGTTTTGGTTTCATATTTTTTTGCTTTCGTCTATACATATATAGGAGCTCTGTACCATAGTTTTGAAGAAGAAGATTGGACTTTATTTTCTCTGTTGTACTCTCAATTCCCAGAAATTACTAAACGCAAAGTTGAAGGTGATTGGACTCTATTTTTTCTGTTGTACTCCCAATTCCCAGAAGTTACTAAACGCAAAGTTGAAAGTGACCGTTGTAGTGGATTTTTCTTTTCCTGGTTCCTGTTTTTATCTTTATTCCTTCGGATTAAATCAGATAGGACTCCTGAAGGTCTTTGAACATTCTTGTAGCTCCCCTCCCATATCAAAAGCAAATGATATTCAACTCATTGATAAAACATGAGCTGCTCTCGAGGAATTTAGTGAGAATAATCAAGCAGACAGGATCCAGCTAAGCATGATTGCTGCATTTGATGACTTGCATCAGGAGAAAAATGGTACTCAATAGCTGTAAGTTGTAGAGTGTTCGACTGGACAAGACATAAATAACTAGCTAGCGGCTGGAATTTATTTTTGTAATTACACTTGGAAGTAGGAACTTGTGGTTAAATTGATAATGATCTCTAGATTTCTCTTTTGGTTGGGTCATATGCTTCTTTAAGCAAACAAAATCCCATCTTTAATTTGTCCTTAGTGAGCGAACCCTATTAATCAAATCAACTCCTTTTACACTGCCATATGAAGAAAGCTGTAGCACGACTGACTGGGGTCGTCGCTTAATCTGGGTAGTGCTGAAAGATTTATTTGAACTTACTGTCTTTTTTCTACATTGGGCATGACACTGTTTGTAGTGGTTTTTTAATAAAAGAAAGGAACGGATTAGATTATCCACCTTGTCAAACAAATGGGGAACAAACACCAATCTTGCTTCACAATGGTGGGATGCTTTATTCGAATCTACTTAAATATTATTTTGTTGATGGAGATCCATGATTGTGACTGGAACTCAATAGGAGAAATTCAGCAGAAATGAACATTTCGCTATTTGGACCTGATTTATATCAGAATTTTCAGTTTATGTTTTGCCGACCTCAGTTCTTAAACTAAAATGCATTGGTATTGCCCGAAATCACGTTTAACTTCACTTTAATCTGTTTCCTTGTAAATTATTATTAAAATTGTATGAAAATTGACCAGTTTAATTAGAATAAGAGTGGTGGTTCTATGATTTGAGAAGTGCCAGTTCAGCTTCACTTTAATCTGTTTTAGAAGCTATGAAATTTTAACATTTTCATTAGAATATAGATGTGGTGCTATGATTTGAACAATGGAACAAACCCTAGACGTATAGAGAAGACTTTATCTAATTAAAGAGAGGCATTCTGGATGGCCGTCCAAATCATAATTTTAAAAGAAAGAAACATATCTCTGTCTCGATAGCCATTGCTAAAGACAAAACTAAAATGGCAGCTAATGCTTGAAATCACGATCAGCCCCTCTGTAATTCGTCTCCTATCTAAATCGTTCAGACAAGATGAGTATTATGGGGACCTGCACATTCAACGGGTGAAACGGTTAGCAAGCAAATGAAAAAGAAATGATAGGCTATAACCCCAATACATCTTTGAGACTCAGTCGGGGTTTCCTTCTCTAACACAGAAGTTGTCTCGGAGTCTACTACAAAGTCACTATTCCCCACCCCATAGAAAAATTGAAAAAGAAAAATCAACAGTTTTGCCTTGTTTAAATCGCGTTAAAAAAAAACAAATAAAACAAAAATTAACACATGACAGAGCCAAGACTGCAGTGGCCTTGAGCTCTCAAATATCGGGTCTGAATTGAAATTGCTGACAAAGACCTTTTGTTCATTTTTAATTTATGACAAAGTTTCGTGCTTCAAATCTTGGATGCAGCAAATTATACCATCAAGAAAGTTTTAAGTTCAGCAACCAAACAGCTCCATCCATCAACAGGGAAGATTAACTTGCAGCACGAAACATCTTTGATTTTCCTCGTAAAACTCGTCACGAGGCAATCAGGAGATGAGAATCGTCAATTTGCTTTGGAAAGTTGAAACAGTAAAACTGTACATTCCCACAGAGTAAACCTAAAACTAGAACATGGCAACAATAAACATTGTAATAACACTCAAGAGTCAAGAGTCGAGACCCCATCCTTGAGTTTCTTTCAAGTTTCCAGAACCTAGCTATTGCAACTGAAGTTACTAAACTCAAGCCTACTCAGCTGCAACTATTTTCACTAATTGTCTCTCCCTGCTTCCTTCCCAGGCGAAGAACTATTTTCCTCAGTCCTGACTTTCCTAATCACAGAAATAACAAAGTTAAAAAAGAAGAGAGTATTGGAAAAACTGATACTACAAGTAAATACAAGTGATTTAATCAAACCTGCTGCAGGAAGCTTACGCCGTTAGTCCTGGATAACTTCCTTGCTCTATCATGTCTTTCATATTCACACTCCAGTTAGATGGTTTTGCGATTAAATCCTCTAATTCGAGAACAATCTCAGACTGATATTTAGCCGTCTCTGATTCATCCTCATATATCATATCATCCTCCATGAGCTTCTCCCACAGTATAAAATTCTCAGAACCCAACTCTGGAGTATTTGAATGTGCTTTAACTTGTTGGTCAGCAAGAGGGCTGCCTGAATCATGATCAGGGGAGAATAGCGTGTCAATTTCTGAGTCAGTAGTTGTAAGCTCTTCCTGAGGTTGACTGCTCTTTCCATCAAGGGTGCTTTCAGTAGCATTTAGACCTTTAATTGCAGTATTCACAGCATCCATCAAATTTTCGTTCCCCTGGAGGGCAGCCAACCTTCTTTTCTTTGCAACTTCACCAATGCCAAGTGCTTTTTTACGCTTCATTTTCTCAATGAAATATTTAACAAAGAGAGGGTTCTTGAATGCTTTTGCCATAAACATTGCCATATACTTTTGCTTACTCTCAATATTCCGTAAACGCTCTTTAACTGTGGCTATGTGGTTATCTGTGTTTACCTGCTGCTGTTTCAGCCTAAGCAGTTCCATATTCAAGGTATTTTGGTCATTTCTCAGTTTCTGAAGCTCCGTTTCAGATCCATATTTTGCAGAATCGAGCCAGTGTTTTCCAGTCCCTTGATGCTGCAGCATTTGAGAATGATGCTTTCTCCTTTTGATATTTTTCAGCAAATGCTTCTTCCCTTTCTGAAACTCCACATTTGCAAATTCCCATCTGTCTGAGTCAATCTTCCTGAACCTCTATCATAATCCAACAGCAAAACTCCAATCACTTACCAGGAAAAAAAAAAAAAAAAAACACAATCTACAAGAACAGACTACTCGAAAAGAAAAAGGCCAAAAAGATCAACCAACTACCCTAAATTCAACTACTTCGTATTATATAAAAATAAGGAAAAGCGGTAGAGGGCAACCACCAAATATATCAACAAAAAAAAAAGGAAAAAGAAAATATTCGCTATCATAATTCATAACACATTTAGCATATAGATTCAATTATTGCAGGAGAGCAAAAGCCAATAATAGCATAAATGAATGAATTTTTTATGCTTACATAGGTGTTGAGTTGGCGAACAAAGCTCGAGAAATTATTGTGCTTAAAGTGTTTAGGGAGAAGATCACTGGAAAACTTGTGAGGATCCCAAACAACAAAGCTGGTGCTAGTGGAACTCCAAGAAATTATGGAGTTAGTTTCAGGATCATCCACCATTTCAAAAGTCTTCTTCAAAAATGGTGGAGGGCCAACATCATGCAGCCCTTCCAGTGGTTTTGGAAGATCACAAAAACCTCCACCACCACCACTGCCACCACTGAGATTGCTCACATTTCCAAAAGGGTCATCTTCATCAACAAAGATCACTGGTTCTTCTTTCAAACTCAAGATTTCAACCTTTTCCACTTTTGAGGCCCCTCCATCCATACTCCTCTCATACTCCATAGCAACTTGGTCCCTCGGAAGAAAAATTGAATCTTTGATAATGGGTTAAGGTTGAAATTGGTGTCAATACTGAGAAAAGATTGATTACTAGTCTACTAGAGCAACTATTAAAGCAAACGAGATCAAGAACTTTCTGGGGTGCAAAGGGGGTTGCTAAACTACAAGGCAATATATATATAGTTAGTGCACTGAGAAGGCGACGGGGGTGGGGAAAAGGGAGGAGAGATGGCGGTGCGGTGCGGTGCGCTGTACGAAAATTGGCCAAATATGGAAATGAGTTGACACTTGACAGTCGTGTCGCACCAAATGTCGCCATTTGTAGCACTAGAAAAGCGCACACACAGGGGCCCACGCAAGTCTTCCAGGTCCACATCAAATAGTCACTTTACTTTCTGGAAATGTCTTTCTGACCCTACATCCTTGATGCAATCTCAAGGATCATTTTTCGTATTGCAACTGTTTTAAAGGAAAATTCATTCTCAATCCTTCATGGTAAGTGCTAGTCTCTCAATTTGATATCTCATATTTATCAATGACAAGTTTTGAGTCTCACATTGGAATTTGTCCTATTATTGTGTTTCATGTTTTCGCTGTTCACATATATGTTTTTAGGTTGTTACAATGACTTTATTTGAAGAAAATAAGAAATTTACTAAAAGTACAATTGGTGTAAACAAAAGAGTAAACACGTGAAACGATTAAATTTGAACAAGTGCAAAATGCAAGGACCAAATGTCAAAAAGCCAAAACATAAAGGACTGAAGCAAAATAATTCAAAACTTAAAGAACCAAACTTTGAATCTCCATGATGGTAAATTAATAGAATTACGTTCAGAATGATGAAATATTTGGAGAATGACATTTAAAATCAAATTCGCATTGCATTCTCAAAGCTCAAAAGATGTTGCATCCTTTCTATTTCGTTTATCAAATTATTCTGTGAAGATTGAAGACGAGCTCAAACTCAAAGTTCTTGCTCCATAAAAGACGGAGGGAGGAGGTTGCCGCTTGCGGGTAAGTTGGTGTACGTCCAACCATCGCCTCCTTTTTAAGTGGTCATAGGTGAAGCTCTACTGCATTCACATTGGGACTATTCACAATGTACAATGTACTAATCCAAAAAAACAAGTCAATGAATCTTACAGAAACAAAGTAAGAGAGTTCAAGTTTGTGTCAATATTTGTGAAACTGAATCAGGGATTTTTGGTGTAGAGCAGCATCTCTTCAATCGAAATAATCCCTTAAACGAAAAGAAAAAGATTAAACGTCAAGATCAATCCATCTTTTAAAATACGTATCACCCATTAATATATTCATACAGAAATAGAGCTCAATTTGAAGATACAAGTAACCGTGAAATAACACTTTATTCTTGAATTCTTTTATCTCGAACTATATATTAGGCTACACAATCTCTTGACGATGCCATAATACATTGAAAGACTATACGTATGTTGTCTATTAAACTTTTTTTTTTTTTTTTTGTTTACCAAGCAAGGGAAAACAATATCAAACATGCTCCAAAAGTTGGTAGATGTTTTGGAGAAGTCCAAATTCGCATAGATTCAGCAATATGAATTCTATAAATTCAATATGAAATACAAGTGTCATAAATATTTTGACGTTATCTAAGTCATACAATCTATAATTTAATACCATAGTATTATAAAGCAATCTATGTCTATCAACTAATTACATAGCAAGTAGAGCATATTACATGGAGGGCAAAATGGGAGAGGGTGGGTGGGGAAGAAATCATATAAAGCTTAAAATATGGTTTATGCTTAAAATATGGTTTACTTGATTAATTATGCACAATAAGATTTCCAGGGGCCTAATTCTGGAATTGTGCAAAGGCAACAACATAACCTGGCTTTCGTGTTCTGCAAGGAGTGGGCCTCTTTCCTTATTCGCGTGGGTAGGCCCAATGGCAGAGCACTGCCAAATTAGTTGAGAAAAGAAAATTATTCGAAAAATTACGAGTCAGTGTTGAGATAAACTCTGAAAAAAAAAAAGGCCCATAAAAAAATCCATTTCAAAAAGGGACAAACAACAAGAGAGAAAATATGTGTTGTAAAAATAAAAAAATAAAAAAAAGAATATACAAAGGAATTTTGGATGTAGCCTACGAGACGCCACGCCAGGCCACACTTTGCACAAGTGAGTATTGCGTGCACCACGCGCGTCACGTGGCGTGCCACGTGGTGCACTAGAACCAATCACACATCGCCAAATAATACAAGGTATGACCCACCATTATCACATGGTGATAAATTATTGGTTCTAGTACACTACGTGACAATGCACGTGATGTATTGTATACTTTTCCCACTTTGCACCACCAAATTGGGCCTAAAAAGTAACATAAGTATTGTGAAGTGTCCAAACGCCAAGGCCTGCTATGTCACCATCGGCTTTTGTCAGCTATTTCGTCTTGGAGTCCAGCTAGCTGGTGACGTGGCCAAATGTAGAGGAATTTAGGGGCGTTTGGTTTGCACCTGAAAACTGACATTATTAATCGTGAGTTTGGAATGAATTGCTTCATTCCAATACATTTGCTTGGATTAGAGGGCGCTTGATTCGTAATAAGAAATCGGAATCGGAATCGAAATCAGAATCATTCACTTTGGAATTTGAATGAAGTTTTTCATTCTAATATTCTTGTTTGGTTAGACGTCGGAATCGAAATCGGAATCAGTCACTTGTAAAGACTTTATGGTCCTAAATTATCTAATTTTGCTAATTAACAAATAAATGATAATGTCTACTAATAATTTATCATAACAAAATAATTGAAGAATTAAAAAGAAGTCAAAGTTGCAAAATTTTTAGAAATGATTCCAATTCCCTCCAATTTACTCGGGAATAGAGGATTTCTAAATTTTCAAAAATGATTCCGATTCCTCAATTCTCATTCCCTCTAACCAAACAGCCTATAAATGATTCATTCCAATTCCCCATTCTGATACCCTTAAACTAAGCAGCCCCTTAGTACTTGCAATAGGTATCACTACTATATGTACATATACGTATGTGTGTGTGTATATAAATTATATTATATATATCTGTATATATATATCTATGTGTGTGTATATATTATATGTATGTATATCTATGAATATGTGTGTGTGTAAATATGTGTGTATATATATATTATATAATAATATACACATATATATACACACACACACACACGATTAAAAAAAATAAACACACACATATGTATGCATGTATGCATGTATATATATTAATATGTGCATGTGTGCGTATGTATGTGTATGTGTGTGTGTGTATGTGTGTATGTATATGGGTGTGTGTACGTACGTGTGAGTACAACATTTGAGAATGAAATTTGGGTTTTGTCCAAAACCCTGCAAATTGGTTGGGAATTGAAAAAATCCAAATTTTTGGGTTTCATTCCCAAATTTCAATTCCAATCCCCCTAACCCAAACACTCCTTATCATTTTCATATCCATTCCCAATACCAAACCCCTTAATCCAAATGCCACCTAAGTCTCCACCGTCTACGGCCAACGGGAACTGCGTGTTTCAACAACAACGTAATTTCGTCTTTTTATTTGGACGCTTGGGATCGCGTGATGGGCCACCGATCTGAATATGTAGCGCTGGTTATTGTTTTTAACGGGCTTTTGATTTTGGAAACTTTAGCCTTTTATTTTTATGCTTATACTACTTCGGTACTACTAAATATCATCTAAATAATCGTGAAGTTTTTAATTTTTATTCTCAAATCCTATTATTTTCTCTTATAAGTTTTAGAAAAAAAATGGATTGAGCCTTTAAGAGGGATTTAGAGTTTATGTTTTTCATTTATTTTATTTAGTAATTGTTTGGACGAGCCTTTGCAGTAATCAAACTAAAAAATTCTTGTTTATCAAACACTAACATTTGTAAAACTTGATTATTTTAATCACCAAATACCTAGAATTTTTAAGTTCAAAAAAGTTTCTAGTCTTATAGGAGGAATAAGGGGGGAAAAAAAGGTGAAAATGATGGCTTGACACTCAAATCAAATGTTAATACTGAATATCAAACATTGTCACGACATGAACTCTCTCAGTCTCTGCAAGATTCACTGACTTGTCTATTTAATTTGTGCAAGATTCGTTTCAGCCGCAAGAGGCAACCTCCTCTGTCGTTCTTTTATGGAGTTAGAACCTTGTGTTTGAGCTCGTCTTCAATCTCTACAAACTGGAAGAATCTGCCTGCTCATTCCCAAAGAAGGTGACCAAGCTTATCCTTTCATGTTCAAAGAAGACAAAAGAAAAACTTTATACATGCACACAATTACCAGTGTCTGTATATGGATTAGTATTCATTCCTGTCGTCATAATGATTGTAGATTTGTAGTCATTAAAGTACACTTCTTTGTTCAATAGTGTGGATGGATTCATGGGAACACTTGTCATAGAATTGGAACGTGTTGTTGTGCTATGCACAAAATCCTCGCCGCCAAAAACAATTCAAAAGTGCTATATTTCCACAGTAGCACACCGCTATGAACATCGTTGTTGCAGGTGGCTTTAGGTACATTGGATGTACTGATAAATGACGCTGTTGCAGGGCGGCTAGGTACATTGGATGTATTGATGGATATCAGGATGCGCCACAAATTTTCATGTATGCTTCCTAAATCCAAAAGCAACCGAGTACAAAACAAGAGTGTGATAGTTTTTTCAATGGAGTCAATCGCTTTTGAGATCAACGATAGCGACAATTTTGACAAGATTAGAAAGAAGAGGATTTTGTAAGTATATGCCTAAGAATTACAAAACAAGGTACAACCTTGAAAGATAATGGAGAGACAATCATTCAACAAGTCAGAACATTATCAAAATATAGACAGAAATATAGTTAACTAGATCAATCTGACAACCAAGTTAAAAGACAATGCTGTTGATGTTCAAACTTACATGCAGGGTGAGGAAGGCCCAAAGTGAAAGAAAATCCAAAGAAGCATTAACATTTACGACCTAGGAAGAGGGAAACTTAGAAAGGGCACTCATTTTAACTACTGAACGTCAAGGTTTTTCCTATAATCTAGTACATCTATCTGTTTGATAGAATCTGGGACAGGCACAAAACCGCACTATCTGAATCTGGATTCACAATTCCAAGCATTTTCTTCTGCTTTAAAACCTGCCAACTCTGGATCCTCTTGAGGAATATTTTTAACTGTCAAAGGGAGCGATAGCCTTTTTTTGTCCTTTTTGAATGTTATCGGGGGCTAAGGAAAGAAAAAAACAGAGCCCACTAGAACTCTCTCAAAATGGATTTGCAGCAAAGTTCTTAATATCAGCATTCTCTACCCTGCATGAGGAAATCAATTCTACAATACGTTTGCAGTCCTTCACCAGAAGTCCGCTGGCCTCTTAGTTTTCTGTCAACAGTTGAAACCCAGAATCTATCTTAACATTTCATTGATCAGCTGGTTTAATTCCACATGGTGTATCCCACAGCACATTGGCCACAATGAAAATGCTTCCTTTTTGTTTATAACCTCAAATATCTTCCTGCTCTCTTTGCCTTCTATTATTCCTCGGCATGACTTGCCCATTGGTACTCGCTTACTGTTAAGCAATTTGATTCAGACTTATATAAAGCACTCAAGGACTTTAACAAAATTAATCGTCAGCAAGCCTTTGGCATTCATCAATATAAACAACGATAGATACTAAACCAGTCAAGAAATTGTCAACAGAATGACATGCACTAAATGTTATCTCTACAAAAGCAAACACAAAAATACGCTAAGGCCTCTTGCTTTCCATCAGATGATGAATTTCTTGTACACTTAACATTGTTTATTAATACTTCAAAGAAATTCTGGGCATTAATTTACAATTAGTTCATAATCAATGATCAGTGTTATCATCCTAACTTCTGATAGCAGAAAGTAATGGTAATAGTTATACGATTCACTTTTCATGCCATGCGAGATTTCACATTGACAATTTCAAATTGCCATGCAGGAGAGAATAAGAAAAAAGAAAAGCCTGAGCAACATACCTAGTTAAAGCTAAAAGAATAACCCCGGAAAGAGAATGTTTAACTTCCTTTTTGAGTAGTTTGCAGCATAGTAGTAAAAATCTCCGCAAAAATTCATATGCTAGAATAGAGCAGCTGCTGTAAAAAAACAATAGAAAAACATTTGCACTACAGAAACTATAGCAACGATTAATCCAATGAAACAATGAAGCTGGCTTTGACTGCTATGTCCTTATTTCATTGTTTGGTGCTGTTGTAATTAAATACCAAGTCCACAGTTTTAGTGCCCTCCACCAATTTATCTCTAAATGATGAGCTATCAAGTTCATTCATGTCAGAAACGTTACCCAGGATCTGTCCAACTTAACGTCAGACTCAAACTTAGCTGCATATGCTAGGTTAACTGAAATGCATCATGCACCGAGGTTGGTGAGTTCAACAGGCTTGATGCCTGCGAAGAACTAGACATTCCTCCAAAATTCCTAGCACCTGATTGATCAAAAGATCTAAAGAAGGGATGGGAAGACGATGCTAATGGGTGTGGTATTGCATTGGAGAATTTAAGTCCATCAAGTGCATTTTCATGCTCTTGGACCAGTGGCAGACCCATGTTAACATCGTGAGAAAACATAATCGGCTCATCTAACAGCAATAGGATTATCTACTTCACTTTAGGTGTAAATAGAGGTGAAATTATATTTGCCATTTTATTTATGTTTGACTCCAATTCAGAAATGCTTTGGCAGTCTAATTGTCAATTTTGACACCATCATCACCTTTTGAGGGTGAGACCACTAACTTACATTTATCTAACTGGCCTAGCAATGATTCACTGACCCCGTAATTTTGAATAGTAGAGTTATCAAAATGACGATTGCCAAATGACAAAGAGCTTATTCCCTTTGCTGTCCTCGAGGGCACTCCCTTGGCAATCTCATTTGACGTTGGAATGGCGTCTGACAGATCACCAATCATGCTACAGATGACTTTCTCACTGTCATCTCCTTTGAGACATGAAGCAGCTTGTTCGTGCTTACTGGTATTACCTGCCGGTGATCTGACATGAGAAATCAAGCAGATTCCTTTTGAAATATGTGCAGCAGATCTTTCTAGACGATCTGACACTTCCTTCTCTGTACGTATCGGAAGAATTCTCCATAGTGGAGAACCTGGCATCAACATGCTGATGGGGGATACCTTAATTATTCACTTGTTTCTTGGAGTTAGACTCACTTGTCAGGAATGAAGACTTAAATTCAGGCCTGAAAACATTTGAAGTTGGCAAAGAATCATTCTTACGCGTAATCTGATGCATTTTCAGCAAAGAGAAATCAGTTGTGGTGCCAAGTGCAGTCAAGTGCTGAAGAACAGAGAGACTACAAAAAAAAAACATAAAAATGCATAGCAGGAAGGAAGCACTTGATATTAAGGTTTTGGTATCTTTAAAGGTTTTAAAAATTAAAAACTGGCATTAATAGCCACTTGATTTCAAGTAAGTCTCAAAGCTAAAATTAAAATTCATAAGCAGCGTCACTATAACCAAAAAAAAGAAAAAAGATAGTCATCCAAATTACCACAATGATTCTGCAAACACACGTCTAAACTGTCTTGTATTTTATCTATAAATTGTCCACATTCTCCAATCAATTGACAATAACAATGACAAATGATATACTAGTGAATAAGTAAACAAAATACTCAATCAAAAGGCTTGAACAAAGGATTAGAAGAAAAAATGCTCAAGCAAGTTAATGGAGCTGGCCATAATAATAGATGTTATCATGGTAATTTGAAGGAACACAACAGGTGATGTGTAAACTACGTAGTCCGAATGCAAAAACTAATAACTTCAGAACCATAGATTTGCGCATCCAACAAATTCATAAACTAGGTATTCAAGGACGTAAGAGTAATATGTTTGGTTGTGTATTGGTGTTAGCATTCTGGCAGCCACATAACCTTTAATTTCGGTTGTATTTTCATGCACGATTCCACTTGGAGCCGAGCTTCTAGAGGAACTGCTGGATTTTCTGTCTCCTTGACTCCACCAAATTGGTCTCCAGTCCATCCAGTCTCCAGAAAAGTATCATAATCATCTAGAATTATAGTTTCCATCTCCTCTCCATGAGCAAGAACTTCAGCACCAGTATTGCTCTTTATTGGTACCTATTATTTTCAGCTCCATGATGCCATTGCTGCCATCAACTGTCTCAATTAACAGAGAACATCGAGTATCCCAGTTCCCCCATCTTCCATCTCCAGCATCACGAGTGAATACTTCTCTATCAGCATGTTCAGAAACCTGCACCTTATCTAACTTCTTCTCCTCCAAAGATCCATTACCCCATCATTTACTCCAATTTCCCCTAAAGGGGAAATTCTTCAATCTCAACAACAGCAGTATCACAACGGGACAACCCCAAGTCAGCATAAATAGAAATGAGTATCTAAAATTCCTTCTATTTAAGCTGCAACTCATTCTCAGTCCATTCCAACAAGTGCCCCACCATCGCTGGGCTCTTCTTATTTCTACTTTCAACAGGTGGCAACATATCAGCAGCAATCACATCTATGTCAACAGATGAGTTCACAGGTTTAGGAACCTCATCAACAAAGGGTCCATCAAATATTTCCTGCTCACTTGCGTGGCTGAATTCCTTGTGAAAAATCCACGATACTACATATTTCTTTTCCATCGGCAATTGTCTCAATAACACCATCACAAGTCCTGTAATTGACCCCGGACAAGTTGATAAAGCTAACGTCACTGTCCTCATTCCCTTGCTCCATTATATCCATATTTTTTTAGCCATTCTACTTCATTATATTGTTCCACAACCTTAAAACCATCAACTTGTTTAGTCCCATCAACGAAAGACTTTTTTAGAACTAATGAACTATCTAACCCTTTATGATCATAATTGATCAATGCATTATTCTCAGCTCCATCTCCCAATTTATCAGCATCATTCGGAAAGCAAAACAATCATGATGATGCCATTTTAATTAGAATCAACCCCATGTATCATTTCCTCCTTCTAACTAACGTAACTAACAGGAAATTATTACAGGAGCGTTAAAAGAGTAACCTTGTTTTCGGGTTCGGGAAAAGATTGGAGGGCATTATAATGCGATAGGACTGTAACCAACGCAAGGCAAGTTTGGCTCCGGATTGGGAGTTGCCGCCGGCGGTGAGGAGGGGAAGTGAAGAGAGGGTTATGGGAGAGTTACTGACTCTGAATTCTCCATTTTTTTTTTCTGTTCTTCTTTCTTGAATTCAGTCTGTTGCTGACAAATTGAGTTTTGGGAGGATTTATAGTTTCGGGATCTGGGCTTTGGGCATCATCGTTTTGCTGAATGGTCCGCAACGACAGCGTCTGGACTCACCCGCGACCAATAGTTGATGTCAACTGAATGCCTTGGTTCTTTTTGCAAAGATTGTTAAATTTGTATCAAATTTTCAAAAACATTTTTTTTTGTATCAAAGATAAATGTAAAAAAATGTAGAAATTAGAAAAAACTATTTTTGCATAACAATATACATACATTAATCATCTATGTGTTTTAACTAAAACTTCTTTACTCGACGTCTATTTTTTATGAATAATTCTATCCCTTATAGTTAGTTTCAAATAAGCTTACCTTGGAAATCTTAATGAGATTAACATTTTATTTGAGTCTGACTTAATTATTATATGAGTGGAGTTTAAAGAAACTTTTATCAAGCGAAAATTGAGTCGATCCCATTTAGTTTGGCTTGATGAGGGGTCAATCAAGCCAACTAATAAAGTTTGAGGGCGAAACTCCTTTTTGATAAAAAGTGAGAGGATGAAAGAGCAAAAATCCCAAAGATGATGATAAAAAAGGGGAAAAAATTTTTTTTTGATGCTTGTTTATCGAAACGACGCCGGTGCGGACAAATCATTTGATACGATGATTATTTCTGGGAGAAAAACCCAAAACCCTTGCTCTTTCCTTTCGTTCTCCACCCAAACTCCCGCACACACTGCACACAGTGGCAGAGAAGAAGAGAGAGAAAGCGTGCGATAGAGATATATATAAATCTTTAAGAAGAAGAAAATGGTGGTACGGATAAGGTTGTCGAGGTTTGGATGCAAAAACAAGCCGTTTTACCGAGTGATGGCTGCGGATAGCAGATCCCCTCGCGACGGCAAGCATTTGGAAGTCCTCGGCTACTACAACCCTCTCCCTGGTCAATTATACTAAAACACTTGTTTCTTCCTTTTTCTTGGGACGAGCCCACTGAAAATTTTTTATTTTTATTTTTAATTTTTGGTTGATGATGATTGATCTTAATCATCCCATAGTTTTTTAATGACGTTAATTGATTGATGCAGGTCAGGATGGCGGTAAACGGATGGGTCTCAATTTTGACAGAGTGAAGTATGTGATTGTTTTCCTTGACTCCCTGTAAAAAGCTATGCTACATTTGTAACTTCTCTGCTTTTCTTTTATTGAGGATTATTTTCTGCTATTTTATTAAGATTTATATTCTACAGAAGGACTTTCATTTCTGATTTGGTGATAGACTCGATAATTGTAGAGGGTTCTCTGCTCCAAAATTTTCACGCGATGTAGTTCAGCTAATACCATTTCTTGTTTTCATCAATTGTCTTGAGTTTGTTATTTGTTGCAAAACATTATGTGCAGCATTGATTGTGGTTACCTTTTGAAGGACTTGAACTTTTACGGGATTGTTGTTTTAATTGATGTCTGTGCCTGGTTGGTGACAATGTAGTTTTGCATTCTTACAAAATAGAGTACTTATGAAAAAAATGATATCATATTTCCCTGAGACCTGGTTTTGTAACCCTCTCCCAATTTGATGTGCTTATTAAACAAGAGTAAAAATTTTTGCAGTGCAAACAGTTAAGAGTGAGAATAAGAATTTTTTGGGTTAAACAACCAATAACTAACTATATAAGGGCAGAATCTCCTGAGCTGTTATGACTGAAGTAGGGGTGTCCAGGCTAAATAAACGTAGATCTCGCTAGGCATTCGCAATGTATCTTTCTATGCATTATTCCTAATTTCCTTTTCTCTTGCTGTGTCGTGCCAGCATTATGACTTTGGATGTCACTGTTATTGTGGTTTGTACAAGTGACACAGTCAATTCTCTTTTTCTTTTTGGCACTCAGTTAATGCTCCTTTCTGTTTTGAACTCAGTTCTGTCTGCAGTTTCAATTTTAGTTCACTGTTAAACTAGTTGTCGTAAAAGTGCTGCGTCAAGTTACAGCCACCCCATCCTATCTATCTTACATACACAATCCAACAATTCCCTTCCTGCCACATACTTTAGAGGGTAAGGACAGATGGGGTATAGTAGTCCTTAGTCCTTACATATATACAATACTGTAAATGCAAAATATAAATATGCAAGTGCTTCTAAACCAGAACAAGGCTCCTGTAGTTGTACTATCCATAAATGGCAATTAAACTATAATTGTGCATGACATGTTTCTCCTCTGTTGAACGTTTCAATCTCATTAGTCATATGCATAATAGCACATTCATTTCTTTGACCATTCTGTGGAGTATCTGCCATGGGATTTACATGATAATCATATGTTGTTTGTTTTACTTGTCAACTCAAATGTGAAGTTATATCGGTGAGTAACACTGTCACTCTGTAGATATTGGCTGTCTGTTGGTGCACAGCCTTCAGAACCTGTTCAACGTCTTCTTTTCAGATCAGGGTTGTTACCCCCACCCCCTATGTTGGCAATGGGACGAAAAGGAGGGCCAAGGGACACACGACCGATTGATCCAATGACGGGACGTATCTTAGTATCAGAATCTTCAAAAAGTGTTAATCTCAAATCTGATGATAACGATGATGAAGTTGATGAAGATGAAAGTGCAACCACTTCATGAAGCCTTAACGAATTATTTAACTGTTTTCCTTTCATGTTTTTAAATATTTTTGGTCGGAACCGGAGTTCGCTAAAGAGTGAATGCTTAAAAATTGTGAAATTTCTTACTTGCTTTATGATGCCCATCTCTTTTTTCTTGGTGTTGTACGCGCATTTGCAGCATCTTTGTCCTGCATAATGCATCAACACATACGATTATGTTCCTCAATGTGTTGATCTGAAAATTTACTTATTGCAAAAGCATTTTAACATATCCTTTCTAGAATTTGATCTTCCTGATTTTCCTTTGATTAGGAGATTCTAAGATTCCATTTTAAGACCTTCGTTACAGCACGACAGTGGCACTTTATTCCCACTTGAAGCGCTATTTCAAGTGCTATCATGCGTTAGGACATTCGTTTGTGGTTAATCGAAAGATTGATGCTTATTCATGTTATTCAAAATTTTCTTGCTCGTTTACTGCCAAATTTTGTGGTTTTCAATATTCTCATCCAAATGGCTAAGAAAATTAAAGAACTTAAGAAATTTAGAGGAAATACATTGTGGTACAAGTAACCATAAGTTGTTGACTGCTGAAAATTTTCGACACACATACCAAGAGTATTATGTTAACAACAATTTACTTGTTTGAGAAGGAGAATGCTTTAAACGAAATTGGCAAATTGCTTGTACTCGTGAGTGATATCTGCAGTTCTGATTCTTTGGTTTTAGCCTTTTAAATATGGGCATCTGGTTGCTTAACGTCAAACACCAGTTGAATGGTTGAACAGTAACACGAGGGAGGGTGTGAATCCAAAGGCGGATTCAAATGCCTATGACCTATGAACTTTCTTGAGTTGGTCTATTCACATGAAAAATCATCAGTCGGATTCATGTTCTGCTTAAACAAAAGCTGAAATGTTAATGAAGGATGCAAATGTGAAAAGCTGAAATATTGTTTAGGGATACAAATGTGAAAGGCTGATTCATTGCACCGGCAGCTGACGCTCATCGGCTACTTGCCTAACCAAAACAAAACATAAAGGGGATATTGCCAGATGGTTATAATCAGTATGATAAATTAAACCCCATATCACCTAGTGTTGTAAAACTTTGATTAACTTGTGATTGATCCTATCAAGCCCCATATCACCGATGACTTCTTTGGATTCAAAATTCCAAGCGCAATCACCAGGGAAAATGCAATCCAATGTTAACTAAAATCGAATAATCTACCTACAATTATTCCTGTCTTCTTTTTGCTATAATAATTATTCCTGTTCAAGAGTATAAAGTTTTCCAAAATCCCATCTGCCTCGCCCAACAAAATAAAAAAACAGAAAAATTCAAAATAAATACCGCCAAGAAAAGAATAACAAACTTAAAGGAAAACAGGAAAAAGAAGAAAGGGAGAGGAGCAGTAGGCAGGCCCAGCCAACGCTGCCCAATACTCCAATTCAACTACCAATATAAATGAAGCCAGGGTGCTAGGTTTTTTGGGAGAATGAGAGAACGAGAGGGTGAGAGATACAGAGAGCAGAGGGACGCAAGACCGAAGCGTTATTCAAGTGGAGACGCTATATCTCCTACTCTATCTCTTCTCCTCTTTTAAACTTCTAGGGTTCTAGTTTTTTTTATCCTCTCTCTCTCTCTCCCTCTCTCCCTCCCCACCTTATTTGCTCATCTTCTCCGAACATGAGCAACGGCAAAGAGAACTTGGACGTTTCCGATCTCACCAGTGGTAATGCCCTAAAAATCCTTCTGGGCAACCTATAACTAACATTTCCTGCTTTGTTTTTTTAAGCAAAATTTTCGTGGGTTTTGTTTTCTGGGTTCTAATTATTGTCCATTGTAACTTGTTTATTTCAGCTTTGTTAGCTGAGGATAAAGCAGACCTTGTTAATGCTCTCAAAGTAAGTTCCCTTAGTTTCTTTCCTTTTATTTTTTGCTGGGTCTGTCTCAACAAATTTAATGTTCGATATTAATTGTATAATCTGTTTGCCTTTTGGTTCTGCAGAATAAGCTTCAGGATCTTACTGGAAAGCATTCAGATGTGCTCGAAAGCTTGCCGCCGATTGTCAGGAAGCGTGTTGAGGTTCTTAGAGAGATTCAGGCATGTGATTCAATAGAATGCTACTGAGTATCAAAACATATGACGTTTATGAGAATGCGCGTGTTTGGCTATGTGCTTTTGAGTTGGGTGTTTTGTGGCTATGTTGTCCTGCAGTCTTCAAGTCAATAATTAGCTTTGTATTGCTGTCCGGGGGTTTGGAAGTAGGAATGAATTGGTTTATACCAGTGTAAAGTGTTCATTTACTTACCCTCCTTTTGTGTCATAAAGTGTCTTATTCCAGTCAGATATTGCTTGATTGTTAGTTGCGTATTAGTTAGCTGAACTGCCCAAATTGGTTTTCACACCTCTAGTACGAAATGGATTTGGAGAATGTTAAACCGAGCACGTGAAAGATTTTTATGGGCTCTTGCCTACATTTTGCTTGATGTGGGACTGGTGAATGTTTTAGAAGTTGAAGATCCCAGGCACACCAGAAACATATGAATTTGCTTTTCTATAATTTAGAATTCCAAGTGTCATCGTGAAAAAAAATTAGATTTTCTGGGACCTCGCAATTCACATGTAAAGAAGAAGGATTTTTGTTTCACTTAAAAGTTTCAATCCATCCGATGCATTTTTCTTCGCTTCTTGTGTCCACACATCTCAAACCTTTTACTGTTTTTAGGTGCCTTTGAAATTCAGTTTTGCATATCCATAACTGTTTGAACTTTTTTTTTCCCCCGTTCCTGCCTTATGAAAAACCAAAGGCATCCTAATAGTTTGGGGTCAGGAACTATATCTAGTTGGGAGCTGTAGTCATAAGAAAGTCAATCTTAGTTTCTCAGTACTTAAAGATTTCAGAGTATTTTTTATGTTATTGCCTTTCTTAATGCTGGATCGGTTAGGTTCAGGTGTTATATATTTGACATGTTTGGCTTTCTTAACATCCTTTTATTTATTTTTAAAATCCACAGAGTGAACATGATGCATTAGAGGCAAAATTTTTTGAGGAGAGAGCAGCACTGGAAGCCAAATACCAAAAACTATATCAACCACTTTATGCTAAGGTGAGATTATGCTTTTGCAGGTTGTCTTTGTATGCTTGGTTTTAGAACTTCAGGTGTTAAATTTGCATGCTATGAAATAAGATATTAATTATGTGTAGAGATATGATATTGTGAATGGAGTCGTTGAAGCTGAAGGGGCTAAAGACGAGGAAAATTCTTCAGAGGGTAAATTTTGATGCTAACTTTGATCTGCTTGTTAATTGCCAATTATGTGGGTTGACATTTGCATTTTATGCAGAGAAAGGTGTTCCTAATTTCTGGTTAACTGCAATGAAGAATAATGAGGTTACTGCAGAGGAGGTTAGTCATTTAAGCATCCTATCTTTGTACTCATTTTCTTTTAAACTTTTTTGATCCAGTTTTGTTCAGCTTTTAACTTGTTGAATTGAGCCAGATTTCTGAACGCGATGAGGCTGCTCTCAAATTTCTTAAAGATATAAAGTGGACTAGAATTGATAATCCAAAGGGTTTCAAGCTTGAGTTCTTCTTCGACACCAATCCTTATTTCAAGAATTCTGTGCTGACTAAAACATATCACATGATTGATGAAGATGAACCTATTCTAGAGAAGGCAATAGGGTAAGTTGTGATGGACATTGTAACTGACTGATGGCTTTCATCTCAAGTGTTATTATAACATATTTCTCTTGTGTCTTCTAATTTCTGTGCTTTGTTTCCAGGACGGAGATAGAATGGCACCCAGGAAAATGCTTGAATCAGAAAATCCTTAAAAAGAAGCCTAAGAAGGGGTCAAAGAATGCCAAACCAATCACTAAAACTGAGCAATGTGAGAGTTTCTTCAACTTCTTTAGTCCACCACAAGTCCCTGAGGATGATGAAGACATTGATGAAGATGCTGTAAGTAGCCAACCAACCATGTTTTATGCTTGAATAGAAAACTCCCTCCTATCCTTTCTTTTATTCTTTATGATTTTTGAATAGGCTGAGGAGCTCCAGAACTTGATGGAACAAGACTACGACATTGGGTGAGTTACATAATCTTATGCCCATGTGAATAATTTAAAAACTCTAGATAAATGGCGTTCTTTTTTAGCCCTCAAATTTTAAATGAGAACAAGTGGACCATTTTGTTTTCTCACGATTTATGATTTTTTTGTTTTGGTGAACTTAAATACTTGTCATTCTTGTTCCTGCAGATCTACTATTCGAGATAAAATTATCCCTCATGCTGTGTCATGGTACACTGGGGAAGCTGCTCACGATGAGTTTGCTGAAATGGAAGATGATGAAGATGTAGATATTGATGATGATGAGGAAGATGATGAAGATGAGGAGGAAGATGATGAGGAAGATGAGGAGGAACATCAACCCAAGGCCAGGAAGAAGGTACCAAAATTAGAAATTTTCGTAATCCGTTAGTGATAATAATTATTTTCATTCTGATCTCTTGTGGCATGCATTTTCTTTTTTGCTTGCATCTTAAATGCAATGGTGTGCCTTATTGAAGGTGTGATTTACTTCGAACCAGCTTGTTGTCGTATTTTCGTAAATCTGGATATTTTGATGATTTCTGTTGCTTTAAATTGTAGAAGAGTGGAAGAGCACCAATTGTTGATGGTCAGCAGGGTGAGAGGCCTCCAGAATGTAAGCAGCAGTAATCTTCCGGTGTCGATTAGGATTCTGGAGTGGCTGGAGATGTGCATCAATGGTTATGGCAAAAGAAGAGTTGTGCCAATTTTGTGTGTTTTGCTTGTATCATCTTATGCTAGATATGCGAACAGCTTTAGAATCCATTTTCTTCATTTTTATATTTTCTTGGTTTGTATTCTTTTTTTTTTTTTAATTTATGTTTCTGGTTTCGGCTCTTATAGTGAGAAATGTTCATGGAATTTGTTGGATTCTTGTTTGGATTCTGATGCTGGTTGAGACTTGGAAGTATAGCTATAGCCATATTAGCTTGGTCATTGTTGCGGAAGCTACCATTACATTTTTCATTGTGGCGTTGTGCTTCTATCAGGAGAAGATGAATGAGGTCTCCCATACATGAAAATGTGTTAATCGTGTCCCCGAATTTGAAACGAGATTTGGAAGATTATATGTAGATGTGACAGAACTCTCTCTCAGGATGATTTTTACTAGGGTGGTTTAGCGGTCAACCAAATCATATACCTTTGGAAACCAATCCAACTTGGTTGGGTTGATCACCACAAAACCTTTAAAGGTTTAGCGGAGTGAGAGGTCAGGGATTCGAACCTAGCCTCTCATCAAAAATCTAAATGGTGGTGCATAATGCATCTGTTTGATCAGATAGTGGTTCAGTCTCTATCGGTTCTCTCGGAGTTCAGTTGGATCTCTCTCCTTATAGTGTAGGTTAGAAAGTAAGATAATATATTGTTGATTATTAACCAAAAAAAAAAAAAAAAAATCGTATACCTCTGGATGTCGACAAAGGAAACTAAGAGGTCATTTTTCACTGTGAATTCCAATGCGTTTAGGAACTTCTAATGCAAATAGGCGATTGGCCTATTCAATTTTCTTGTACACTGGCAATGACAGCTATGCGCGACTGTCTTTTTTGGCCTAAGGATATTTGCGGTTGAAACCTTTGAGTTGTCGATGGGTATTGATGCTATTAATTGCCCTTCAATTTGGTGCACGAACACGCTGCGTTGCTTCAGGATTGAACAGGTACGCTCCTCACGAGGACAGTTAGGTTCTGAACCTTGGCAATTTTTTCTTAGGTTCACGGAGTTGTTTTGAATTTGGAAATATTGAATAACTGAACATTTTGCTAAACGAAGAAACATACTTAAAAATGGAACTATTCCTTCATACTACTTCAAAATAATCCTCATTGTATATTTTCATTATCACAAATGTTATTTCATAATTTCATACAATTTACTGCTATTTTATTTTTGTGATAGGTCTATCAGAATGTTAAAAAAAAGAAGGTGCAAGTGTTCGATGAATAAACGTTTAGGTAAGGTCCGTACTTAGATATTTGTAGCAAACTTTCTCTATTTAGAATGATTAGTGATCCCAATTTCTCTCGCAACTGTGTTTCAAGACCGATTTTTTTTTTCTTTCAAAAAAAAAAAAGACCGAAAAATTTTAGTCGGTGTTTTGGCGAGTGCGACTCCCCTAGATACGGGCAAGGACCAGATTCGGCTTTGCCGGAGTAAAACGAGCGACCACAGTTGAAACCACAACGTCCGACCCACCGTTCTTGGGCCTCCACTAGCAAATTGAGCTTGGGCCCTCACACTCCACACTTGTTAATTAAACCAAACCAAAAAAAAAAAAAAAATGAAGTGAGGAAAATAATTTTTGCACCTCAAATTTTAATTAGAAAACCTTTATCATTTGAACTTTTCATTTTTTTTTTTTACGAATTCTTGAACTATTTTATAAATTATAAATATATTTAGTTTAATTGAATTGTATAAATTACGAATTTAAAATAAATATAAATTAAACTAAAATTTGGTTGTCCTCCGTGGACACGGGGTACTGACGCGACGACAAGAGCTCATAAGGGAGGGAAAATTTCCCATAAAACCCTGAGAATATAATTACCTAATTCTGTTTCTTTTCTTCTTTCTTCTACTTCTCATCTCATAGTATCAACTATTTTATTTGATAACAAAGCTTTAATTAGTTTTTTTAATAACCCTGCTACAGCGATGAATTAGAATTTTTTCCTTTTAAATCAAGATTTTTCTGTATTCTCAAGTATTTTCTTGGGGGATTGAAGTAGAGTGATATATATATATATATATATATATATATATATATATATATATATATATTGTAGTTCATTGTACAGTGGAGTGAGAGGGGACTGTGAAAGGGTTGTTTTGTTTTTGTTGTGGAACCCTTTTCATGGCGACGCTTCTCCGGAATGCTGCTTCTCTCAGGCGGGCTCTATTTCTGCAACCTCCCACTCAGGTAATATATACTATTTAAACAGAAAAGAAAAAACTACCGAAACCTCAATTATAGAGAAGAAATTAAAAGAAAACGAAACAAATTTGGTGAGAACAATAGTAATTAGTTAATGGGCCATTAGGAATTTCAGGTTTTGAACTAGTAGTGGCTTGCTTTGTTACTTGCTGCTTGTGGGTTTCTGAATGCTCTCTCTATTATGTCTGAACCTGATTGACTTGTAACCTCGTTTTACTTTGAGATTCTTATATTATCTATATATGTAATATGTTGTTGCTAACCTCATTTACCGGCCTGTTTGATGGATTTCTGTTTCCAATAATGTGCAAATTGGCAATGTGTTCTTCCCTTTCCTGAAATTTTATGAATAAAATACATATTGTGATATTGGTTTACAGTCCTTTTTCTTTTGTTTAGCTTCTCTCACCCTAATAAGTTCGTCTTTTGTTGTGCAGTCTTTTAGGAGGGGCTTATTAGGGGCATCTACTCAGCTATCCTACTTTTCCTCTAAAGGTGCCAAAATTTTTAAACTTTGTGTTCATGCATAGTTTTATTTGTATATAAGGTCTCTACTTTACCTGCTCAACTGATCTTCAGCATTTAGTGTTAATCATTTTGATCTATTTAAACATTTTTCCAAAGTTGTGAAATTTATTTTCATAAGCTCTAGCCCTTTGTCCGGACCATCTGAATTGAAACTAAAATCTGTGCTAAATTTTTCTGCATAGTGTTTCAACTTCGCTTTTCCTTTTGTCCAATATTTTAAGTGGAAAATTATGTCTAAAAGTCACTTGTCTCATTGAAGCAATTAAACAGCACTCCACTCGACTGTGCAAGTCTTTAATCCCATCTTGGCCTTCCTTATCTTCCTTCTTTATGTGGTGGAAAGGTCGCAGTTAATCCTTAATGTGACAATCACTTGGTTGTATTTCTTTCATGCAGATGAGATTTTTTTTTTTTTTTTAAGTATAGCTCTTTTAACAAAACCTGTAAATCAGATCATCTTTTTTTGCATTTAGACGGGCTTCAGTATCCCTAATTAATAGGGCCTACTTTTAGCTACCAATGCTGTTGAAAGATATGAATTTGTGATTTCTCTTGTTGCTTCATTAGTTCATTATGAACATAAGTAAGTTCTTAATATTGAAGGTAGGAGAAAATCCAAGTCAGATGGAAGCGACTCAGGTGAGGAGAATTTGTCAAAGAAAGATTTAGCTCTCAAGCAGGCAATGGATCAGATCACTGCATCTTTTGGAAAAGGTTCTATCATGTGGCTTGGTCGCTCTGCTCCTATCAAACAAGTTCCAGTGGTGTCTACAGGATCTTTTGCTTTGGACATTGCACTTGGGATTGGAGGGCTTCCAAAGGTTGGAAATTCTATTTGTTCTTTACACTGCATTGTTTTAAACTTATTTTAGAATATCGTTAAACAATAACTAGATTTTTGCAATTTTAAGGAATTATATGGGCGTGTCATTTAGTAGTACAATATTACACTGTCACAAGGACTTTTGTCAATAGATTTGAGACTTGTACTAGAGCAGAAATATATCATTCCCCATTTTGCTTCCGGGTGTACCTGCCACATTTGGCAGTTTGCTTCATTTGTTGTGTTTAATTTTCATCTCCAACTTTTGTGGAATATGAAATTGTGGTCAGGGTTTTATTTGCTAATTAAACTATTCTATCTTACATGTTGGTCTTGAGAAATTGAGTTAACATTAGTCTTATTATTATCATGTTATTTAGTGAAAAATGAGCACTTTAGGGAACAACATTCCAAATCGGGAATATTTAGATCAGATGGTTTGTTTTAGCATGTTATGTCAGTTGTGCCTGTCCTTTTCAAAGTATCAGTTTCCACCAGCTTCAGATTGGATAGAGAGGAGAAAATTGGTTTTTGCTCTTGAAATATAACGTGCATGGTATATTGGTGACTGATAGAAGAGAGATTGCCAATGTCTCTTGAGATTAGCCTTCTCTTTTTTCCCTTTTGTATTCCTTTAGTTTTGATTACAAATTGACAGTTGTTCTTGTGCTTTACTTATTTCTGGTTGTGACCTCTGGAATTTCCCACTTGTGCCAGTTAGTATTGTCATCCTTCAGTTTTGTATCCATTCATCGAACTTCATCTCATTAGCCTGATGTAAGCCAACATTCCTCTATTGTAATTTATGTGCTCATGGCTTTACGAGTTCGAATCTCTCTGTTCATGAAGGAATAAGCCAGTACTATCCAGCCTTCCTATACTTTTCTGTGGGGTTTATAGACTGGTTTTTCTGTAATAGATATTATTGTGCCCTTGTTTATAATCATGGTGCTTAGCTGGATGATTTTTTGTGTATGAACAAGCAGGAAAATGTTAGTGCCAGTGGAAGATTGTGATTTTCTTTGCATTGCTGTTTATCTCGTCTACTGTTGTTGGTTTTGTGCAGGGACGTGTTGTGGAGATATATGGTCCAGAGGCTTCAGGAAAAACGACTCTTGCACTACATGTAATTGCTGAGGCACAAAAACAAGGAGGTGACTCTAAATAGCGATATGCAGTTATGCTCTTTCTCTTGTTGGATTATTCAGTATTAAGGATTCTAAAATAGGTCCACAAGGATAGCGACTTACAAATCTTTTTTGTGCTGGTAAGATTATCTAGAGATGCATTGCCTTTGTGAGTTCTATTGTGTAGGTAAATACAATCAAGTGTTGAAAATCTTGATCATGAGACAGGTAGATAAATCCTTTTACCACGGATGACCAAAATCATCTCATTTCTTGTCTTCAGGGAAATAACCACATGGCTAAAAACCTTTTTTTTTTTTAAACATTGGAAATGAACATCTGGAGGTCTACACGAATATCGAGAATGAGCACATTGCAGAAATAGTTGTTAATGTAGATGAGAAAAGTGAATAATTTGGTCATATTTGTTCATTAGAGTGAAGTTTTTGTCTTTAGTTCATTAATGAGACATGTCCGTCACAATGAATTGTTGAGAGTATTGTGTAAGGTTGTGGTAACTGGTAGTCTGGTACTAGTTGGGTTTTAGGTGACATGTGTAGAGTCTGTGAGGAAGAGGGTACTAGTCTGCTTATCATGCTTATCATGGCTTCCAAATCATCTAGTGTTAATATTTTCGGACTTCATTTGCTGTGATTTTATGTGCTTATTTGCTTTATCCACAAACATCATGAAATATTTGTAGCTGCAGCATATAAGTGCAATTTAAGAGAAATGCACCTATAGTAATATTTTTACAGTTGATAGTTCTGTTCTGTGGCAGTACGTTTTTATAGTTTCTAAATAGTATTTGATGTGTATTGGAAGTGTCTTAAAAGCTAGGCAGGACATTTTTCAGGAAAACACAAAGTGGCTTAGGTTTACAAATGAATCCTCTTAGGGACAGTATTTACAACTATTTTAGTCATGATTTTGCGGATAAGAGCAATTTTAACCATAGTTTTGTTTTCTAATCCTTTCTCTTTGTAGGTTATTGTGTTTTTGTTGATGCTGAGCATGCTCTTGATCCTGCCCTGGCTCAGGCTATTGGAGTCAACACTGAGAATTTACTTCTTTCACAGCCAGATTGTGGTGAGCAGGCTCTGAGTCTTGTAGATACCCTTGTCAGGAGTGGTTCGGTTGATGTTGTTGTTGTGGACAGTGTAAGTTAGATGAGTGATCTTCAAAACATTGACATTGGTGTTGGAGTTATTACATGATATGATTACCCACTATCTGATTCAAGTCAGGTTTGAATGATTGAAAATTGGCTTTCAGGTAGCTGCCCTTGTCCCGAAAGGTGAACTTGATGGTGAAATGGGTGATGCTCACATGGCAATGCAAGCTAGATTAATGAGCCAGGCTCTTCGAAAATTGAGCCATTCTTTATCTTTATCACAGACTATCTTAATCTTTATTAATCAGGTAGAACGTTATTTGTTGTAAGCATCAAGTCTTTAAGAATTGAAGCTTAGTTTTAGGTTAATATGCAATTCATCTAGTCTATAATTCCAATAGACATGGTATATTTTTGAGTTACCTAGCTTCCTGGAGATCACATTTTATTCAGGTGAGGGCAAAACTATCTGTTGTTGGATTTGGTGGTCCTACTGAAGTCACTTGTGGTGGAAATGCCTTGAAGTTTTATGCCTCAGTGCGTCTAAACATCAAGAGAACTGGTCTTGTCAAGAGGGGTGATGAGGTAAAGGATTCATGTTTGCATTATCTCTGTTTATGACATGATCTGTAGTTTAATGATTTGTGCATAACATTGTTTTCAACCTTTCTTTTGACCATTATGCTCAGTTTTTTTGGTTAAAAAAAATACTTTTATTTCTAGCAAAATATCTCAGGTCTTATGGTTTTGATGTTTTTGCATTTGCTTCAAACACTTCTGTGCTTGACTGGAAGTTAGTCCGACCGAAATGACTTGATTTGCATTTTCATGGGAACATTGTATGTTCATGTTAATTTGCAATTAATCGCTGAACTTTTCCCCCTGTTTGTTTTTATTTTTTTCTCTATTGCTTCTGGTTATCAGCATTAATGGTCCCTTTCAAAGGAAAGAAGAAACGCTACTTCACTTGTTTTTTTCTTCATACTGACCTAATGAAGGTGTTGCTATGTTGGTTCAGTTTTCTTACTCTTGTGACAATCTTACCTACTTTGCTTGACACAGTTCCCGTTCCCGGTTGAAATTGACTGCAATTAATTGTTTTTGTCAAAGATGACCCAAATGAGTTATTACGTAGTCTAAACTCGAATTCTACAGAGTCCTAATTGATATGGGTGTCATTGCTGTCTCCTGCTTCTGACTATTTACAGACCATAGGTAGCCAAGTTGTAGTGAAGATCGTAAAGAACAAGCATGCCCCTCCATTTAGAACAGCAGAGTTTGAGCTTGAATTTGGGAAAGGAATTTGTCGTGAATCAGAGATCATAGACTTAGGGGTGAAACACAAGTTCATAAAAAAGAATGGTGGATTTTACTATTTGAATGGTGAGACAATCCATGGGAAAGAAGCCTTGAAACAGCACTTGACTACAAATGAGAATGCACGAGAAGAACTTGTGCAGAAACTTAGGGAAAAGCTAGTTGCTGCTGAAACAGGCAAGGAGACTGATGGGGAAGGCTTAGATGGAGAAACTGTTGGGGAGATTGTTGCATCTGATACTACTGATGAAGAAGTTGTAAATGCAGTTGAGGCATGATCATGTGGATGTCCTCAAGGTGTAAATGCTATTTTTCATTTTTGTCGGTGGATGTTGCAACGAGTGCAGTTGATTGAGTCGATAGCTAGTGTTGGAGCAGTCTTAGATTGACACGCCACCTGTGGCAATGTTTTGATGTTTCTTGTGTAGGGCCTTGTATCTGTGTGTCAAATATACATATTCATTTGCTCATCTCGGCGATCAAAATTTTGTTGGTTCAGAAGCAACACTCCAAACTCCAAACAGCAAATGCCCTCTGTTAATTTCCCGGAACTAACTGCCAAGTGCTGATTATGGATTGTCACCCGCATTTTGTATATTAGGAGATTGGTCTTCTACCACTCAGTGATGGTTATATCAAGGAAAGTGGCTAGAAGAATCCCTTTGTTTATCTTTTTGGCTAATACATTCTTCTCCCTCTACCTTTTTCTTTGTTATCCTTGCGCGGAAAGAGTCTTTCCTATCATTCGAAGAAACACTTTGATGCGCTTGAAAAGTCAAAAAAAAGGGATTAAAACCATATACTCAAACTTGACTTGTCCAAATAAATATGTTATCAAAACCTCAGAAAATTTCAATGATAAGATAATTAGTCTTTCTTTGCATCCGGCTTTCATCGTTACTTCCCTTACATTCGGTGCACTAACCAATTAGGTGTAGGGGTGTCAACCGATCGGGTTTGGGTCGGAATTGAAGGTTCCGAATCCGGATCCGGGACCCGACGGGTCTTGTATTTAGTTTTCCAGATCCGAGTTCATTCGGGTCGGGTTCAAGTCTTGAAAATATAAAATATTTTTATGTATTTTACAGTCTTTATTTATTAGGTATTGAGTATTAAAAGTGTAAAATACATACATATATATATACATATATTATAATTGTTATTTATTGGGTATTAAGTATTAAAAGTATAAAATAAATATATATAATTTATAAAGCATAAAATACATATATATAATTTATAATTATTATGTATATAAACGGGTCCAGCTCGGAATATAACATTCCGGATTCGACCCATTTTGTATTAAGAAAAAACGAGTCCAAATCCGAGTCTGGGTATACGAAATTTTATTCTTACTCAGACTTGGAAAAAATCAATGGGTCTGGGTCAGATTCGGGTTGACAGCCCTAATTAGGCGGAGGAAAGAAGAAAAAAGAGATAGAAAGGAATGTGGGTCCCAAAGGCTTTTTGTTGGAGATCAGTGCATAGAATTTGGCTACTAAGGCCTTTTTGATTTTTTTAATTTTTGTGTCGGCAATTTGTATCTTTGTTGGAAGAAATGGTGCAAAAGCTGGAATTCTGGTGTATGTGAGATTTAAGCAGGGAACCACTGGGCGAAACCAGTTACGAGGGCTTATCCCATAAGGCGTTTCCCTGCCAACCCGACCTTAGGCAGCTAGAGAAAAAAATTAGAGGACATTAGAGGACCCCGACCAAAGCCTGACCTTAATAGCTAGGAAAAACAGGATCCTCGATCTTTAATAGTTAGGAAAAATACGAGGACTCTTGACCTTGGCAGTTAGTAAAAATAGGAGGGAAAAGGAGAGGGGGTTGGGTAAGCATATTAGATCCACAACCTAAATTGTCTGTGGCAAAATTTTAGGAATCACACTCCAACACAAATTTAGGAGTCTTATCCCAATTATGTGAGATAGAATACACTGGAATGGCAAAATACATTGAATTGCTGATTTAAAAAAAAAACACAAATTTGGGAGCATTATCCCAATTGTTGAAGAGAAAATACATTATAATTAGAATTGATGATTAGGAAAAAAAAATTTAAGCAGGGAGGATGATAGTGGCAATTGTCATGCGGTTCATGGCCTTGAATATGTGTCCAAAACAAAATTTTAAAGTGTGTGGTTTGAACTTGTAATCTAATTTTAAATTCAAAAGAATGTATTATTCTTCGTGAAGTATATATAATCTCTACAGCCTTGTTGAAATATGTATAGAATTTGTTTGTGATTATTGACAACTTGTTCATGAATTTAAACATTGTCTCATCAAGGATAATTCACATACTTTTCCTGAAGTTTGCCATAATTGCAAGAATCTCTTCTCGAGTTTTAAAAATTAAACTTACACCCCAATGTTTATATTTTTATAACAAAACAAACCTATTCTGATAATATATTCCAAAAACAGCAACTTTAAAATATCCTAAAATACTTTTAATTACTTTAAAAAACACAAGCCATGAACAAAAAAAATAAAAGACTCCAAAAACTAAATTTTTCTACCCCTTTAATTGGGCCTCCAAAGCTATTTAAGCTTGCATTTTTGTTAAATTTTTCATCCTTTCTTATTAATATATTTATTTGTAAGATTTTGATAGAAAAAGTAAATTTATTTAGATTAGTCAGTTAATTGATCTTTAGATACTAGAATCTGATAGAGATTGAAAATTTAGTGTAAGAGTATAAGTCCTTTTGATATGTTTGTGATTAATTAATAAATTAATTTTTAAAGTGTATTTTTATTTTTAAAAGTAATTAAGGATATTTTAGGGTATTTAGTTGGTATTTTTGAGATACATTATCAAAATAGGCTTGTTTTGTTCTAAAAATATAAATTAAGGAGTATAAGTATAATTTTTAAAATTTGAAGGGAAGTAAATACAATTATAACAAACCTCCAAGGAGGCATGTAAAATTATCCCTATAATTAATTGTCTCAACAATTGTTGACCCGAATTTAATGTGCAGATGGTATCATTATCGTCTGACAATTTAATTCTGTTGTCCATTCACAATTGGTGCCAATCCACAGTGAAAAGGGTATTTTGGTTTTTTTAATTTTGGAAAAGACATTTGTTGTGCTAATATTTTTTGCGCTTACGCGCATGAGACACATTTGCATAACAATTACGGGTTGTTATTCCCAAGTTTATGAAGGTTAAATGAATCTGACTTTTCTTAAGGTTTGACAAAATTGCATTAACCTCTCCTATGAAATATTTCAAATTCTATAATGAATATGAATGTCAACTATAGCATTGAAACGAGTAATTTTGACTTATCAAATATATATTGATGCTGACGTAGAAATATGAGGGAAGGTTATTTTCCATGACACGAAACTTAAGGAACAGAACTTAAAGAAAGAGATTGTTGTAATTATACTATAAAGAAACAATGAGATCATGTAGCATCTACGCCCTCCATTCCATAAATATATGTTCAATTTCTTTTTATATTTATCCCAAATTATAGACCTATGATAGTTCACTTGTTATTTTACAAACATATTCACATTTAATGTACATAGTTATTAGCAACTCCATTAGGTAATTATTCCACTTAGAATATTAAAAACAGCATTTTACTTTAAATGATCTGTCTTTTATTGATAAAGGGTGTTTAAGACAAATATGAACAAAAAATAATTATTGTAACCACATTAATAAAATTTATTAATCTATGTGAAAAAAGAAATAGGCTTATTAGTATTGGATGGATGAAGTATTAACTTAGTTTTACCAAGAAAATAAGTAGCATATATTTGCCCTTTTTATAATTTGGTTGGTGGCGAATACAATCTCTTGACATTTCTAGTCTTTAATATAGGTCATAAAATTCATCAAATACACGATTCTTGACGAGTTGATCCATCTCCCAAATTACAGCATGCGCTTAAAAAACCACGTTGGAGATCGTGGTGTTAATGTCTTAGTTGGTTCCTACTTCCTATAGTTCATACAATTGTTCCCGTTTACGTTAACATCATCGTTCTTAAAGTTTGATAAGAAAGGTGAAAGGTAGAATTGCTGAATTTTTCTTCACTCTTTTCCTGATTTCCATTGCTCTCTCTTAGCTCAGCAATCAGTGGCGTGGCTTTGCATCTATATGCTACTTAATAATCATGCCTCACCTCCTTCTTGGAAACATCTTGAGCAGAGTACTTTTCTTGTTCGCATGGACTTAGTAAATCTTAAATAGTCATATGCCTAGATATTCATGAGTATTACTTTCCCAGAAAGAGGAAGCAGGATTTTTTCCATTATGAAATATCATCATCTAGAAGTGGGATCCACTCCTAGCCTTTCAAGAATTAATGAAGTTGGGGAGCAAAATTTCTTTTCCTTAAATTTTAATGCACCTATTTGGTCCGATAATGGTTCAGTCTTCATTGGCTCCTTTGGACTCAGCTAGGCCTCCTGCTATAGTGTAGGTTAGGAGTATGATAAAATATTATTGAGGATGGGCCAAAAAAAAAAAAAAGAATTTCAATGCTTGGTTGATGGTGATATTCTTTAGTGAACGACAATATTAAAGATTTTGTTGGCTTTGAATTTTGTAAAATTATTGAAAGCGTTCAAAACACAAAGGGTTTGTTGTCATGCTTGCTTGTAAAAAAAAAAAAAAAATTGCTTCTTTAATGCAATCATGTCACGTTCTCGAGAGGAAAAAATAACACTGATGTCATATTTGAGGGCTTTTATCGTAACAAGACAAAAAATCTTCTGTGCTGCACTCTCAGGTTAGGTTTCGTGTAATTTTTTCAAATTTTGTCACGTTCATGTTTTCTGTTTCGTTCCTACTGGTTGTGTTGTTTGTTTAAGATTTGGATTCCATGCATGTCACTTTTCAAGGTGGCAAAATCCTGGTTTGCGGCACTACAGCTTAGGGTACTTGAATAAAAGACTTCTATTAACATATTCAAAGAATTGTGAAAACAAACTATTCTGTTTAGAGGCATACATTAAAGGTTTGCACATTTTTCAGACCGTAACTGTTTACCTCGATTTTACTAGCATTTAACGTTATATATATATTTCTGAGATATTATGTCTATGAAACAATTCTATATGTTACAAGACAAATTTGCCTGAAAAGATAATTGTATAGAAGTTTTCTAGTATTCTTCAAGAAGTTCCAAACCTAAAAAGAGGGCTTTGGTTTGTTCATCTCCCAGTCCATCCGTATTCTTGTAATGAATTTCCATTTGCCACCCGAAAATGGGACCTCATTTGGCACAAGCTGGCGGTGCAGATTCAAATAGCCAAAAATAGGCAGATGGGATTGAATTACTAAGGTCAAATTTAAATTGACAAAATAACATTGTTTTTAAGTGACAAATAATTACACCACAAGAGTTAAACCATCATTTTAGTATGATTACATCATTTTAACTAAAATATTGTGCACACTCAAATAGTGGGAAATCAAAAGTGGTTCAACTTGCGAGTTCCATATCCCACCATACCACCTAGAAGATTTGACTTCCTCATTGGTAATACAATCGTTACTTCGATAAAACTAACTAACCTTATTTAATCGTCAGATTTGGAAAAGATAACCAGATTTAAGAAATCCATTGGAATTTCCAGAAACTTGATCTCCTTTAAATTATTGAATGCTTCAAAAACTTAATCTCATGTTGTTGAAAATTAACATATGCGTTATAGTCATAATACCTCGATATCGTTGAACCTTCTATGGCCGCATTAGAAGAAAACTGAAAATTATAAGCAAAGAATTACTACGGTCTTATTTCTCATTCAACTCATAAAATACAATGTAACACTATCTTAGACGACGTATAAATATTGAATGAAATTCACACAGTTTTACACGTTGCAACTATGTAATAAACAATAAAAAGAAACAAATACTATAAAACAGCTCAAATCTTTTGGTTACGTTTGATTATTAGGACGATAATTAAATTAATGCAACACATACATCAGTAGTTTTGAAGCTGACGGACTGAGTCATATTTTGGACAATTTCAGTCAAATGCGTCGACTAGTCTAAGCCATTTCTTGGATTGAATCTATCAAGATTTAATTAATTTCCCCTCTTCCCTCCACCCCAACTTTCATACGTAGACAAATTTAAAGAAAGAAAGAAAGAAATTAGTGCTTTTTAGCAAAGAGTAATAATGAAATGATGTGGTTTGATAAGAGAAGTAGTAATGTCTTATTAGTAGTTGTAGTGTTTGAAGTCGAAGGCATGAAAGCGAAACTTAGAGAATAGGTGAATTGAAAAAAAAAAAGCAATTGATTTTGACGTTAGACCGTTCTTTGAATTCATAGATCAGAATTTGTGGGATGCTTCCTTCTTTAAGAGCATTTTTGTATACATTTGTTCTCTTATTCCCATGGACTAAGGTGATGGTCTACACAATTCGCGTTCAGTCAATAACGGCGACACCACACCATCAAATCCACATATGGGCTTATCAGCACTTTGGTTGGATATACGTGTGCAAAATGAGTGATGCTCATTCATCCTCTTCCATTTCCAATGCACAGGGCCTGGAGTTGTTGCTTCTCTAGAAAAAGATTGTTCGACCTTTTCTTCAACCAAGTTAAAAGCTAGTTTATTAATCTACTTCAGCTTTAAGATTCTTTTTGTTTTTTTGGATAATTAGGAACCTTGAGAGATGTTTTTAGGAATGAGTTTTTAGTTTCAAACTTTTTAGAGCAATATACAAACTCCAATTTCTTGTATATACTAGCTTTTTGACGAATTCCTATCCATTAGTATTGATTTTTTGGAAAAGTTGGGTTCATCATGTTTAAACATGCATGTTGATCTTCACTGGACTTTCCTCTTGATAAAACCAAGAAAAGTTTGCTTTTGAACAGCTAAGATAACCAAGAAAGTGACTTCAGATGATGAAATAGGGGCCAAAATAATTATCCTTCCAAAAAGAATGATACATGGTATATTTGATATTTCAATAGCTAATTTGTGTAACACATTCAAAATTTCGGATGGTGTACATTTTGTAAATTAATGTTACATGAAATAAATTAGAGTTTACATTATCTTGTATTTGTTCCAGCCAGACTTAATCCTGAAAGCATACAGTAAGGAGAAAAGTTTAGTTTCTAAATTCGAACCAAAATTTTGTGGACTACTAAAATGGATTTTAATCTTTTGTTACACTTTTCTGATATTACAATTATGTTTCAATATTTAAAAGAGTGACGTGTATTTTTATTAACCAAGTCTTCTAAATGAATGACACATTGTCACTCTCTCTTAATGAGTATAACACTACTACAAAGAGAGCGTAATAGAAAGCGTAACAGAGTAACATAGCCGAACAAAATTGTGACTAAGCAGTACATATATGAATCAAACTCTCTTAACATTCTCTGTTACCTCAAAAAAAAAAAAAAAAAAATCCATTCTCTGTGGTTCTAATATATTATATACTGCTAGAGAAGTTAGTGGGATAAAATGGCCAACCACCATAAACAAATGCTGGGGTCTGAGAGCGCCGCCAGTCTAAATCATGGTGAAAATACTAATCTGCTATAAGTAATACAAGTGTCAGGAGATAGATGGGTGGGATTTTTCACTGTGCCAAGTCATTAACAACCCTTCCTATGGCTTCCTGGAAGGCAGATTCGTCCCATTCACCATCCTATACGGAGATTTGGAAAGAAAATTAGGCATGAATAGATTATTTATTCTTTCTTTAGAAAAAGGGAATTATTATGTTTTGGATTAGTTCGAAAAAGGAGTGGAAGAACTTTGAAAACCTTGATGACCTTGAAGCTTCCTTCTCATTTTCCAAACATGAAGTGTTCATACTAGGTGATACTCATATGTATAGATAACAACAGAAGATTCTACATGATGTAATTTTGGCAAAAATATGACAGGTTGGTCACTTGGGATTATTTTATCAAACTTTTTAGATACTTCATCAAAATGAAGGTGTTCATACTTGATAAGCTAATTACATGACTTAAAACTTAATCGAGTTTTCTTCAAATAATATACTACTTGATACAGTTCTAGAAAACATTAGAAATATATATTCCAAAGTCGACATTTCTAAACCCTAGCAAATAATCTTGTGAAAAAATTATAAAAATAAATAAATAAATAAATCTCGTGATAAAGTAATCTTTACAAGGTTGAATGCTAGAGATGGGCTTGCAGAGTGTAGCTTATATAGCTACTGTATTATTTATGCATTTAGAATTCTTCCTTGACAGATAACATCACAAATTTCAAACTGGTTCAAGAAAGCAAACATAATAAGCCTCAACTTCATAGTTCAAAGTTTTTCTTTAAGATTAATCTTTGCTTTATTATGTTAAATACGACATTGTTTGATGCCTTTTTTTTTTTTTTTTTCAGGTACAAGTACGATATTATCTCGACCAAATGGTATTTTTGCAAAAGATGCAAAATGGGAACAAAGAATGAAAAGTATTGGAGATTATTAACTTGTGGTACTTCAGAAAATATTTAAAGGTTATTATTGATGATCAGATGGGTGAGTGAATATGCATACCTCTATTCTCAGCCTCATCAAAACTACGTTGTTTACTGAAGTTGATTCTGCCATTCTGGTGTTGGCTTCTACAGACATTAGACTTACGTTCTGATCAGTTCTCAAGAATTCCAGCAGGCTAACCACTAAATCCACCATGCTAACTTCTCCTCTCATTGTCACTTGCAAGTCTACAACCCTTGCTGCTGAAGTTGATGCAGCAACGTTCGTAATCTGAACATCAACCCTCTCATTACTTGACAAGCTACTTGCTTCTTCACCGGCTGATTTTTTTGGCAGAAGTTGTTCCTCCAATATTTGATTCTTTTTACTTAGTTCCGCAACTTGAGCTTTCAAAGAACTCAAGTACTCCGTTGTACTTGTAAGAACTGATGCTTTATCCTTCTGCCGTTACAATTTTAATCCACAATTTAATAGTATGTAGTAACTTGGTTACCGAGATTCAAGAAATATATCCATGGTTATAATTGCCATTTTGCAGCTACCTATATCTATATCCTAGTGGATGCATATATGTTCCTAGTTTGGGAGTTCGATTTTACCGAACTTCTGTACATATAATAAAAGAAGAAATAAAAATTATTGGGTACACTGGACTAAGATTCTGCCGTACCTTAGTTCCTGGTGGAAGAAGTGATCTCAATGTTTGAAAGCTTTCATTGAGCTTTTCGCGTCTTCTTCTCTCAGATATCATGTGATGCAACTGAGTGCTGGATGTCCGGCCGGTTAGCATTTGTCCTTGGGATCGCATGGTGTTTAAGGTTCTGAGAAACGCGATAGATCTTTTTAGCATATTCTCCCTTCTCATTCGGGGTGAAATTGGCAGTCTGGGGGCTAAAGCTGACCTGTACCATCTAAATGCACTAGCCTGTGATCCGCTTACTGGGTAATTGGGAGGCAAATTTTGTTGGGATCGAAGAGAAGATGAAGGAGGAGGAGAAGATATAACAGCAAGAATGGCTCGTGTCATTGCAGCATCTTCGCTCTCAATTGTTGGTAATTGGATGTTTCGAATTTGACTCAAGTCTCGAATAGCTTGCTGGTGTGGAGCAGCAGCTGCGGTTGAAACTGCCGGAGCTGATATCAGAACCTGCTGAACCGTTGCCTCGAGTCGCGGTTCTGGGACGATGTAGGAAGAGCTTGGAATATCAAAAAGGAGAGGTGAATACTCAGGACTATCATATGATAACGACCTGAGTGATGATGAAGATGAGGCAGGCCGGTTCTGATCGGCACTTGGCTGAGGAAGGTCTATGATTGGAGCTAACTGTCGAGAGAAATTTTCAGAAAACAAGGCCCTCATCTCCATTTCCCGGCTAACCTGAAAAATGGAAGTGGCCTTTCTTTATATATTGCAATTGCTAACAATGAGTATAATTTATTTGGAATAACCCCTGAGGCCAAGGTAGGTAGTTGCTACTAGTTTCCGTAAAGCCTATTTAACTTGGGAGGTTTGTTCTTTAATAATTACCTGGGAATCATCAGAAAATCCAACCTCAATCTCTCCTGCGTTGCACCCCATGAATAAGGCAGTCTATAATATTTGCATTCAAAAGATGATGCTTCAGATTCATGCACAGTGATGCATTACATTTTAAGGTTGAAAACTGGAAAAGAAGAGCTAGAACTAAAGAATCAAGGTTTATATAGAAGTACAACAAACCTTGATCCCAGCTTCCTGCAATATCAAAATAAAAACAAAGTGATCAACCCTACTTTTTCGCAGAAGTTGGTGGGATGAATTACAGCTGTTCTAAATTCTAACAGCCCTTACCTTATAGAATTGGCGCTGAATTTCTGTGGTAGCCATCCTGTGAAGATCGGCTGACTGAAGCTCCATGTGAGGAAGATTGTTCAGAAAAGCCAGTCCTGGAATGTGGCTGAAAGTAAAGAAAAGAGAACTTTTTGAAACTGATCGTATTCTTGTATGCACAATGTGGTTACTCATTCTCATACAGACCTGGTGTCAACCATAATTATAGTTTGCCGGTACTCAGAAAAGAGACTTTGAGCAAGACTTCCAGATGATGAGCTTGGTTGGTTGCTTCTTTCGCGGTAGAATCCGTCCGTGTATCTTAAACAACTAAGGAAACGAAATTTCATATAAAATTTACAGTGAAATAAGGATGCATAAAATTCAGACACTGAATAATGAAGGTGTAAATTTCTTACTTGGATGGATGGGAATAATATGACCAGAGGCAAACGTAAGTGCAACCAGAAGACTGCATCATATGTTGGATAAAGGTGGCACGGTCTCCTTCAAGAAAGAAGACAGAATCCATCAAGAAAGTGTCCAGAAGGTGCTAGGTTTTATGCATGATCGGTACTACTAATTGCCCCTATGACTTGCACCTCCCAGTTCCTAATTTACGGCATGAACTATGGCTTGATGTGAATGTGAACTTCATACTGTGGAGTCATATTTAAACCCTCTGTGTGTGTTTGGGGGAGGGGGACGGGGACGGGGACGGGGAGGGGGGGTGGGGGCTGAAGACCTGGGGTTGGCAGGGAAGAGGTGGGAGGGGGGCTCTTGATTCTTGAAAGGTACAGCCTAAAACTATAGCAAGAAAATTAAAAGCTAGGGGGCCTCATGAGGAGGAGGAGGAAGAGAAGATTTGAAAAGTAACAAAAATATTGAGGGACAAAACCCCACAAGGCATCAGCATCAGTGATTCAATATAATTGAAAAATAAGAAATTCCACCTAAAAGTGGGGTAGGATTTGTTGAGAACAAGGATTTGAAAGGTAGGAAAGTTGATAGAAGGAAAGATTAGTCAGAAGAAAAATACAATAAAAACTGGAAAAAGCTAAGGATAGATAGGGAGAGGTGCAAAATAAGCAGCCAGCCAAGAGCCAAGAGCTTAGAAAAGTAATGGTCAAAGTGTCAAAGTCTAACACTGGAAAATTTTGAATTTAGTCAAGGGAGGAAGGCATCAGTTATTCGCAAGGGTATAGTCCTTGTCTAATTTATTGTATACAATTATTGTATACAAAAATTCTTTCTAGCGATCTGAGTTATTCTTGGTGCAACAATATTTTCCTTGATTAATCATCCTTTGATTTTGGTCGAATTAATTTGCTTTTCTAATTTTCTGATCTTTATGACCTCTCCGCACTCATCTTTCGGCTAGATTAAGCTGCATCACATGCATAATAGTACCTGATTCCCTCGGTAAATCAGTGATTTTCTTGACAAAGAACAGAAACCAACCAAACCCCACCCGGGGGCATAAATTTTGAAAGGTACCATTGTATTGCTGTTGCTGAGACGGAGGCGAAATGCATTGACCGACAGGAAGTATAAAATTTCAACTATGTTGTTTAGCAATTAGTTGATAGGTGTTTTTTAATACTTTAGTATCTAGTAATTAATTGATAGGTGGTTTTTTTTTTTCAGAAAAAAAGGGAAGGTCTTATGAAGAACAATTACCAGAGATGAACTTCAGTGTATGATTGATTTATGATATTTGTGATATTGTACATATTCCAAACTTAATGTGCAGCATGTTAAAAACAATTTCATTATACGTTTTAGAATTTTTAGTTGTTTAAAATTTTTATACTTTTCTGAAGGTTAAAATGCATTTTTTTTTAATAAAAATTTTGGTGATGCGTTAGAATGCTTGATTTTTAGTGTTACAATTATTTGCTTCATACAGATCATAAAAAAAAGGAGATAAATTTATGACATATATGATTTTATAGAAGGTTTTGGTGAATAAAATGCGTGCACTATTAGCTACTCAAATTTTGCCCATTAAGAACCAATCAAACCAATATGTAAAATTTTTTGAATGAGTCCTATCATTAAAATGGGTTAAGTGAACGTCAGCTTATCATTTTTATCAGTTCCATTCAACAGGAAATCAAAGATAAAACTTTAATTAAATCGTTTAGAAACATATCTTTTGAAAATTTTAACTACGTTTGCCCAATCAACTTTTTATCTCATATATACATTTATCAAAAAAATAAAAATAAAATTGCTGCATTAATGTTTTTCTAAAAAGCATCCTAAAAAACAATCATCCAAACGAAAAAAATTCTTAAGAAGTCAAAGAATTACTTTGATATGCTTTCCCAGATGAACCAAAAAAAATTATGACAAAATTGTATGTGTAGCCAATCTATAATGGTGATATTTCTAACGCATAACAAAACAAATTGCAAAGTAAATTATATTTACAACATCATATCAAAATTCCAATGACATACATAATAAGCTAAACCGTTGTCTCTCTATCTATCCTTTTATAATGTAAAATAGGTCAAATGTATTCATCAACAATAACACAATCAGTTTTCTCAAGTTAGTAATAATATGATAGTTGCAAGATATTTTGAGTTAGAAAACAAGCACTTGGCTAGTTTTGATTTTGCAATTAATCGTTTATCTGCTTATGACGGCAGCCAAATCCAATCACAAACAAAATTTTCAGCAAACTAATCCTTCGAATAATTTTGACTATCTTCCTAAGATTAATAGTCAATGAAAAATTGATTGTATGGCAATATTCATTTAGGCCCTCTTTTTGGTGCCGCAGTTCTTTTTTATTTCTTATTGTTGATTGAATCTCCAATGACATAAGACGACCAATCTTTGAAGTCCTGAAAAAAGGAATTCAAGGTTCAAATCATCACATCGGTTATCACCTCCGTGTCAAATGAGTTTTCTCTATAATTTGGGAGGCATTTTACAGCATCCTTGCTTTTACTTTTTTCTTTTTTGGTCTACTTTTTCTGTTCTTTTTGCAATTTGATGTTACGTACTTGTCATCAGGCAATGTATCAATAAATAGAATTACAAACTTCAAATACATCTTTACATCTCAATTGGGAGGGAGCGAAGGGGAAAAAAGTAAAAGTGTTAGAGAGAATGTGTGCTTGGAATAAGTTAAATTGTTGAGGAGAGAAAAAGAAGAGAAATGGGGTGATTTGGAATGATTTTGATTTGGAAAAAAAAAAATAGAAAAGTTCCAAAGTTAGGACAGAAACATCGGATCAACACTTCAAATATCTTAAATACAACGCAAAAGTCTGTCATCAAAACTAGTGGTTTTACTAAGTTAACAGTCCACTTCTTTCTAAACTCCCAAAAAAGATGACAGATGATTCACCATCCATCTTGAAAGAATATGTTCAACTTCTATATTCACTTATTTCCTCTCTTGAGATTCCAAACCAGGCCAAAGGGATCTCTGAGCTAAGATTTTTTTTGGAAAATTAAACGACAATATCAGTGGACGTCTCTATCTGTGACCACCATTAACCAGCCACCAGTACTGTGAGGAATAGTATTTGCAGCATGGAGCACAAGTCAGCATTTTCTTTATCACATGCCAGTAGAGGTGTGCACGGGTCGGATATCCGACCCGCATGGAGTATTTTCTGACCCGATCCGTTATATGCGGGTCAGGTAAAGTTGTAACCCGTATTCGTATTCGCATATGAAAATATCCCGGGGGTCGGATATCCGTATTTTTCAGGTCGTACCCGCATACTGTTGAATTTGCTTCAAATCCTAGATAATCTAATAATAATTAGAGTGTCTTTTATAAAAAAATATAAACTTAAATAACACATATTAAATCAAGTGTTACAAACCATGAATTTATCGCAAACAATAAAGAAAATTTCAAGTTTTTGAGACAGAGAAACACTGTACACAAAAATCTTATAACATAAACATCAACTATGTTTTTGAGGCAAATAATGAAAAAAACATACAAGACAACTATCATAACTAGAGTTTATAGTACCGCATATTCAATTCTTCACATTTTAATGTTGATAATGCGGTACTCCTTACTGCCTAGGATTACAAAATAAGAATAAAAGATATTGATATTAATATTAATAAAAAATAACAAATACTACGTAGTAACTTCACATAATAATATCTAATAGCATATTACATAATAATAATAATATCACATAGTAATATCACACAATAATATCACATATTAATACTAAAAAACCTTATAAGAATAAAAGAAATTGATATTAATATCAATAAAAAATAACAAATACTACATAGTAATTTCACATTATAATATCTAATAGCATATTACATAATAATGATAATATCAAATAGTAATATTACATAATAATATCACATATTAATATTAAGAAACCTTATAAAATTATATCATTAACCCCATATGCGGGTCGGGTCGAGTACCCGCCGAGTTTTAAAAATCATGATCCGTATCCGACTCGCTTAATAGAGTAACCTGCATATGACCCGTATCCATTAAAACCCGCCGGGTAGGATACCCACATTTTTTGGATCCGGTCCAAATCGGATCGGCCGAGTTTTCGAGTTATCGAGTCAACTTGCACACCACTACATGTCCGTACGGTACTGTATGCAGAAATGGATTGTTGTTGTTCAAATCCAGAAAGTTCTCATTTTCACAACTTTCTTGGACTGGTTCAGATATTTTTGGATCACATAGTTTGGACTATGCAAACAGCAATGAGTGTAAAATGGCCAGCAGGAGAAAATTAGGTTCGCTCCGTGCCTATAATAATGAAGGAGGAACTGTAACTATATGTCAACAATGGCACTTTTCTTTTCTTTTTTTCTCTCTCTCTCTCTTTTATGATGGAAAAATAAACCCTCAACTCCAAATAAAGGGATAATTTCCTAAATCTTCCCTTGAGCTTATGACAATTTCACTTAGAACCCTTCCAATTTGAAATATAACACCAACCTCCCTTGCTTAATGTGCTGACTTAAATGACAACTTAAACAAAAATAAAAATTTTCAATAGAAAAATCAACACAAAATTTTTTTTTTATCAATTTATTCATTATGTTTGTGTTTGTGAAATTTTTGGTAGGGGTAAATATTGTGGTCTGTCGGGCTTGTGTTAATATTATAATCAATTGCAATATGTGAAAAAATTGAATTGCAAATTTTTTCTTTTTTCAATCAATTTTATACATTACTCTTGTAATTGTAAAATTGTTGATGGTTTGAATTGTCGTGGCACGTAGGAATAAGATCGATCGCGTAAAAATAGAAAACAGGGGACAGATAGTTTGGTGAAGTAATAGGTATTTTATTTGGGAAGAAGAATATAAATATAATAAAGCTTCAACCCAAAAATTAATTGTTGTCATATTTATTGAATAAGTCCAGTATTTGCATTGCTTTTGTAATTTTACTTTGTGAGAGCCCTTTATTCTAATTAAATATGTTGTAACTCTTTCTAGTAGGCTATTACAAGGCCAAGTTCGGTATAAAATTTTACATTGACTTGGAATTTTTTTTTTTTTTTTTTTAGTGTTACAAAACATATGGAAATATGGGGTGTAAGTGTAATATTTTAAATCAAAAGAGTACTAGGTGAAATTGTCAAAAACTTCAATAGAGGTTTGTAAAATTACCCCCAAATAAATTGGGCATGTATAATATCTCGCAAGCTCTGTGTTTCTAATAAACATTAAAAATAAAAAAAATAAAAAAATAAAAAAACCTACTACATGTGAGATCGCCCTGAAAGAGGATTGAACTTCAATGACAAACGTATTGACTGCGCTCCTATCATCAGATACAATTTGAGATGACACTTTTAGTTTTACCCCTTGACATGACTAATAATCTTGTCAGCAAGAGATGTTTAATATGTTTAGAATTATTAATACAAATACGAACATCCTAAATTCAAAAACGTTATTTACATGCACAATTCTATTGATTTGTTGAACCAAACTATATATATGGTTCCAGTTGCCTAGTCACGTACTTATGAAACTCATAAAATTGCGCAAGGGAAAAAAAAAAAAGAAAATCTCCAATAAAAATTGTTAAATTACATAATTTATTTCATTTGGTTCAGTTTTTATGTTCTGGATTTTTTACATTTCGTATTGCATAATCGTACAACAATTTTTTTCAGAAAGGGAATTGTACAACAATGTTGAGTAAGGAAAGTATAAAACCAAAAACGTAATTCTACCATTATTTATGAAAATTTTAAGAATTTGTTTTTTAAAATTATTGGTTAGAGAGCCCAATTGTACCACTAAGGGCTTGTTGTCAATAGTTTTTTTTACCTGATTTTAATTTTTTATTTTTAAAAAATTTATGTTGCGATGTTTCCAACTACTTTTTCTATTATGTTTTTTGATTTTTTAAGTTAAAATTAAGAGCAACTAATTTTTAATTTTTCTAAAATTAGTTTTTATAAAAACCAGAAGTTATCGAGAACAAGTCCGAAAACATCTTGAAGCAAGGTTTTGATGTAGCCACAGAATCCCTTTTGACACCTTCTTTAGCTTTTGATTACCTATTATGTTTTTTTTTATTTTTTAAGTTAAAATTAAGAGCAACTAATTTTCAATTTTTCTAAAATTAGTTTTTATAAAAACCAAAAATTATCGAGAACAAGTCCGAAAACATCTTGAAGCAAGGTTTTGATGTAGCCACAGAATCCCTTTTGACACCTTCTTCAGCTTTTGATTACCTAGACTTGACTTAAGCTCCTCTATACTTTTTTTTTTCTTTGGTCAATAGCTAATAGTATATTATTCTACTTTTAACCTACACTATAAGCTAGGGGCCCAACTGAGACCCAGGGGAATCGATGGAGATTGAATCACCATCGAACCAAACAAGTGTATTATGCACCCATTTGGATTTTTGGATAAGAGGTAAGATTTGAACCCTTGACCTCTCACCCCACATAGACTTTGAAGGCTTTGTGGTAGCCAACCCAACCAAGTTGGGTTGGTTAAGCTTCTCTATACGAAGAAGACCAAAATTGAAGTCCTGGAATAAAATATTCTGAAATTTCTTACCATTTTTCCCCTTGTATTTCGGTTGTAATCAGACTGAATTGAGTTAACAATCAGAAAGTTGATTCTTTCAACTTGAGAGATCTAACTGTAGCGCCACCATTTACCGCAGCCTTATTTTCATCATGTTTTTGTTTTTGTATCTGTTCTTCAACAATTTTCTAGGAGGCATGTGATTTTAGCCTCCATTTACGGATACCTTATTTTTTATCATTTTTTTTATTCTACAATTAATTTCGTAGAAATTTTCATCTGGTCATAAATTAGTAAACAATTCATGAATGAAAGTTCAAAATAAAGAGTGAAATCATGCAGAGACTAACACTTCCATAAAATCAAGGGATGAACAAAAAAAATTTGATCGTGTTCGTTACATATTGCAATTGTAGCTCTTGCAAATTTGAGCAATAATTGCTTAAATACTTTTGCTGAATAACACTGTTTTAAGTAATTGATAATATCAATTCCAATGTTGTCATGAGTAGAAAGGATAGCATTTTCAACATGGGATTTGAGGTAGGCACAATTGCTCGTCACAACTGGAGAATACGAATTTTTCATATTCTCATTTCTCACCAAAAGTGATAACCCAGCTGAAGATTGTTTTCCATCCTGAAAATATATGTACGTATGTTAACGACGACTTTTTATATGAATGAATCTGAACTTCACAAAGTACAAAAACATTTATGGCAACAAAATTTAGTAATGTAAATTACAATTATTCAGAATCTTTCAAGCCATCGTGCCAATACGCAATATTAGCAATGTAATCACCCAGCAAATTAACTTCATTAAAAAAGAAAAAGCACAACCAAAAACTGAAAAAACTATAATAATCAATACATTTCGAATTGAAAATGAGAGTAACTAAATTAAATTCTAAAAGCGGTTACGTTAACCGAATTTCATTTGCAAAACAATTCTGATTCCAGATATTAATTTTTAAAAACCGCGGTTAAGCGATGCGGTTCACATATATGTCTTAGAGATTAATATTTATAAATATTATAGAGAAATTAAGAAGTACTAAATCATTCATTTTCAAGTTTCAGATAACTCAAAAACTAAATATCGCATTAGATTTTTCTTTCCATTTAATTTTTTTGATTTGCATATCACTTTTTTATTTTTATACTCAGATTATCATATACTTTCTTGATACTAAATAGAAAATTCAGACAACTTAGATACAAAATATAAAAAATAACATAAATATTTTTTACTCGTATTGTAAAAAATTTTGATTTCTAACTTTTTTTTTTTAATTTTGAAAAGAGCATATGCAAAAGTTTTAATTTGTAATTTTATTGATTGTTTTTCAAAGTAATTGAAATTGTATAAGTAATTTTTTATTTGAAAAAGTATTTATGTTGTAATATTTTTTTATCTATTTTGTCAAATTAATTTAATACCATGTAGTTCAGATTACGACGGTACTCGACCCTCTTTATCTGGATAATAGCTAAGCGATTAACGTTAATAAATTAAGCAAACAGGTACAAGTGATTTCAATTAAAATATTAAGTGATCAATAGATCAATTAACGATCCATGCCCGCCCCTAACAGCGAGTAAAGCCACACGCCGTGCAAATTTTGCTGTACTTTATGTCAAGTTGGGATCTGTTCACTCATAGAAAATTCTCGACTGTTCACCACGTTCTTGGACTTGAGAACATTTACCTGCTAGATTTCATTATTTGAACTATATTATAGCATGTGAAAAGAGGAATCCATTAGAAAAGTATAGTCAAACTCGTGCTTTATATAGTGGTCCATCGTCAATCATCTAATGTTTGGAGTTGAGCAAAATAAATCCATCGACACTTGACACCTTAAAATTAGCCCAGACCACAAGTTCTATAAGTTAACATTCAAGACTAACAACTGCAAAGGCTATTTAGCATCGATCTAAGCAATAGTTTTTTTTTTTTTTTTTTGGAAAAAGAACGAAATATTTGAATTTTGAAATCAAAACTCAGATCGAGCCATATAAATTGCAACCTGATTTGAGTCGCTAATTGTTATCTGCAGTTAGGGATGCAAGCGCAGGTAATCTTGTTACCACAACTTGTGTGGTTCCAATCCAGGAAACGTAGAAAATGGTTGACTCTCTTTGTTGGAAATGTGCATGTAAAGAAGCTTCTCAATGAAAATGAAAGAAAATGAACTTATATCATGCACGAGCTGACCGTTCTCTGCGGAGATGGGGAGAGGTGGTTGTAATAGGCAGAACAAGTTTGAAGTTTTGCTTGTTTAATAAAAGAAGTTTCGTGATTTTGGGTCTCATGGCAAAAATTTGGATTAATTCCGATAATTAACTAGCGAAAGACCAAATGATCTTTCAACAACAATAAACAATGCCCCTTGTAACTAAAAACAAAAAGATAAAAGGCCCTTTGCTCTAAACAAAGCTCAAAATTAAATTTTTTTGTTAGCAAAATGTAAGTCCATTTAAAGGTAAATTTATTAAAAATAATAGAAAAATGTGTAAAGCAAAAATGTACTATATTCACTTTCTAAAGTCAGAATTATAAAATTCAAAGCAAAGTATGATAAAAATAAAAATAAAAACTTCTCATTTTCCCAAAAAGCCGTACAAAGATTGTGAAAGGATTATCACACACGATTTTTCTAATTTATCAAAATAGATTTAATTCATGAGAAAAGGAAAAAAGAACAAGAATATATAATTTTACATAAAATTTTAACATTTTTTTGAGCTAGGGGTATTATTTATTGCTAGTATAGAATTAATTTTCCTCATTTTTCAGGTTGTATGTCGAATAACACATTCATAGCTATGAATTGTAATTATTATCTTTCTTTTTACATCCTTTAATTCAAAAAGATGGTTGGCTTATTGCCATTGCTATTTGTGCAATCCATACTCGTCTACGTTCTCCCATGATACTTGATTCGATGAACCCCTGATACCTTTTCTTCGGCAGCCTTAAAGCCGTTTCCATTCTGACTTTGAAGACGACGATTTAAGCTGATTTGTATTCACGTTCATACGATCAAGAAGTCAGGCGAAAAGGACTCATAAGAATTAGTAAATTAAAAAATAATGGATCAAGGACTTTTCTTTTGTTGCATTAATTCGATGACAGTCAAACAAGCAAGAAATTAAAGAACATCTAAGCATTAAATGGGAGAAATAGCGAAGGACAAAGACTACAAAATTTTTTTTTCAATTTTTTTTTTTTGTTGTGGTAACTAAGAAAGACTCTAGTTTGATGACGATCAAAAAGAACAGTAATCTTTAAAAAAAAAAAAAAAAAGGAACAAAGCAATGCTGGAAAATGGTCAATGAAATTTTGAAAATTGATAGGAGAATAATAATGTAATACTTTTACAATATAATGTACGTGAGATAAAAATTATTGTCACACGATCTTTCTCGCAAGTAAATTTCAAATGATTATCGTTAACGGCAGAATTCTGCTGCCTGTTGTCCCCTCGAATATCAATGACAGATTGTCAATTACACATGGGAATGAATTTTCACGTATCAAATGAAAGAAAAAGGGTTCGATTCCTTCATAGATTTTTGTTTGCATTACTGAAAGGGTCCAACTAATTAATGACAAACATCATGCTCACAGGGAAACAGCCCTTTATGCTGACTTCAATTGCTAGTCCACTGATTGGGAAACTTGGCCATATCAATCAGGCATACTTTTATATAGCATGACCGTAAGGCGAAGATGTCAATTTTAGACCACCTTCATAATATCACTTAGATTGATTGTATGTATTTTCTTCTTGTCCTTTGGCTATGACCATTAAACTCTAAACTCCAGAATCATCAAGTATTGATTCTACCATTATGTTTTATGATAGTTCTTTTTTTTTTTTTTTTTTTTGAAGGCACAATCTCATAGAATTATGAACCTTCGCAAATCAGAGTGATTGACGAGTAAATAAATTTTCAAGAACAAAACTAAAACGTGTTCAAAAGTGGAGGAAACAAATGTTACGCAGATAAGCTGGACTGGAAATTTTGGAAAGAGTTCTAATTCGGAAATGAAGATTTCGGGTGCCAATCTACTGCGTGAATTCTAAAATTATTGCGTGAGAGATTCTGAAAGACAAGTGATGAATAGGCCTCCTGAGTTTGGGGAAATATCATTACTTTTCATTTGGAAAGGCCATGATAGAGATGCATCTGCAGATTTTTCAACTTGAATTGATGGAGACTGCAATTAATTTTTATTTGGACTCAATTTATGCTTTCACTTGTGATCCTCTATAGTTTAAACAAGAACCACATAGTTTAATTAATGTATGTTGATGTAAGAAATTGATATTCTAATTTTACTTTAAACTATTTGATTCACAAGTAGCATCCTAAACTAGATCTATGCAAGAATTTTCTTACTTTAATGTAGAGATGGCAAATAGGCAGAATGAGCGAGATTTGGCAGAATTTAATTAGAATTGTGAAATATGGGCCAAACCCAACCAATCTCATATTTGTTATGAGATCAATATGGGCGGAACTAAAATGAACTAATCCCATTTTGATACCGCCCAAATACCCAATAAATCCCATTTGATTATTTTTTAAAACTATCATTTCCTTATCAATCGATTTGCTTCTTTTTTAATTTCATTTATTTTTTTAAATTTAACCTTAATATTTCATTTTTTATATTGTTTATATTTTTTTATTAACCTCAATAAATTTTGAACTTTTTTGGTTTTTATATTATTCTTTTTTAAAATCTCATTTTTTAATGCTTCCTAACCTTTCAATTATGAACTAAAGTTTTTTTTAATGCTTTCTAACCTTTCAATTATAAATTTTAAATTTCCCATGATAAATGTAAAGAGGATAGATTGAGAATGTACAAAGATCCAATTTATCTACTTCTAAAAAAATTAATTTGAATACTATTTTATTAAAACACCTTATACTAAAATTTATCACTGAAGTAATGAAGTAAGTTGAAAATTAAAACAAATCAACATCTTGTTTGTTCGTGAACATTACAAATTTAGATGAAAACCCAAAATAATGCAAAGGCTAGTTTGCTCATAACATATATGGTATTATTATAAGCAAAAATGTTACTGCATTTTGTGCAATCCCATAGGATGGAACTTCAAATATAGAAATGTCCAAATTCTTCAATAGAAGCAAACGAGACATTATGATAGTATTAAAAATCAAAATAGAGAATGACATCACTGGGCTTATTATAAGCTAGAACTTGTGGCTTGTCCATTTTGTGTCCACAGCTTCTTCTTCTTTTTTTTCTCTTTCCAGTTACGAGAACTAATTTTAAGGCCACTAAAAGATTCAAAACATTTCTGAAGTTTGTTCAGGTTTCATCACAGTGCTTATCTTGCATAGGCTCCAAGGCAACAAAAAACAATACGCACCGGTCAATGAGTTCTCTGAGACTTCGCATTTGCAATCCCAAATTAATAATTCAATAAAATTATAAAATGAAGATGATACCAAGTTTTAATAACACCTATGAAGATGATACTAGTTTCAATACAAAAGAGAGTATGAAATAAATGATATAGTGAAAGGAGAGCATGAAAGAGGTGGACTTTGACCCAATACAAATTCTTTTAAAGTTTGTTTATATTTGGGTATAGAAATCTTAAATAATTTCCGATTATATCTATATTTAAATGGGTATCACTGAGTGTAATCTCAAATGAACCCAATCTCAAATTATTAGTACATATTTTGCCCAAATTAAATATTAACACGAGATCTCAATGGGTTTTGGGACTAATTGCTAATGCTCCTTTGATTCCCAATGCTCCTTTCAAGTCTTTTGTATCCATTATTGGACCCAATTTCAAGTTGGGCCTCATTTTCACTACGACAGCATACCAAACACAACTTTTGGGCCAAGTCCCACCATTGATATTGCATTAAAACTGCGGACTAGGCGAGGGAAGCGAGCCCCTCTGAGTTATTTCTTGGGTGGATTCCAAATGGTGCCACTGGGTTGGGATCTCGGGTTTCGGAGGTTAGAACTGGAATCCGATTCATTGTTGGGCACTTCAACCTTGTAATGAAATAATAGGGAATTAGAAAGAAATACTACGTTTCGCAGACCAAAAAAAAAGCATTTTTCACATGACTAAATTTTCCATCTACTGTTGCTCAACGTGCTTAATATTCTTTAATTAATATTCTTTAAAAGCCCAAATAAACTGTGACCTCATTAAGAATGTTTACGTACGGATCTCTTTTAAAGTATTCATCAACTTCTATATTCATTTTCTTTTTTCTTTATAATAATTCGACAAAAAAAAGAATGTTTACGTACAATTTACTTTGGGTCGAATATCAACGGTTATTGTCGAGTCCATTTACCTTTAAATTTTTGGGCAACCTGTAAATAAAAACGAAACTTTTAACATTTGTTCTAATTTTAAGACGAAATCATATAATTCTAATCGTTCGACCTCTCCAACCGTTCGACCTGTGTTCATTGCCTACCTCTGAATAAGAGTCGGCTTATTTCATCCGAACTACTACTTCAGAATCTGCGATCCGCTGATATATCGAAACACGTTTTTGTACCCTCCAAATAAATTAGTTTCTTTTTCCCAATTGCAAGAAGGAAATATCAAACCTCTTCACAGTTGCTGGGCTGATACGTTGTCGTATGGGTCTAAACAGAACCTAGTAACATTCTTCCAAATCAAAAACCCTAAATTCTGACGAAAAAGAATCACAAGTTGCGCCGGAGCCCTTCATCCGTTATCTGTTGTATACTCTTTGTTTTTAGATATAGTTTCTAAATTAGAGAGATTGCGAATTGCGATTGCTTGGGCTAGGTTTTGTCTCGTGAACTTGCGGTTGAGGAGTAGGAACGCTTGTCGGAGTTGATTTGATTGCGGCGGTCGCTTAATTTGTGAATTTTTTGGTGGCGATGGGGGATGATGGCGGCGGGTTGAAGGAATTGGAGTATCTGTCTCTGGTCTCTAAGGTATGTTCTGAACTCGAGACTCATTTAGGGTTTGGAGATAAGGTTTTAGCAGAATTTATAACTGAGATGGGTAGAAATTGTGAAAATGTGGGTGAGTTTGATGTTAAACTTAAAGAGAATGGTGCTGAGATGCCGGATTATTTTGTCCGGACCCTTCTTACTATTATCCATGCGATTTTGCCTCCCAAAGCTAAGTCCAAGTCCGGTTCTGAGGGAGATTCTAAAGTGGATGAAAATAAATCGGGGTATTCAGCTTTGAAGATTGCTGATAGCAAAGAGAAAGTGAAGGATTTGGAGCGAGAGATTGAGCTGGAAGCCAGGAGTAAGCAGCGACAACAAGAAAATGATGAAGAAGATAGACACAGGGATAGGCGGGACAGGGACAGGGACAGAGACAGAGACGGGGAGAGGAGGAGGGAAAGAGACAGGGACAGAGACAGAGATAGGGTCAGGGATAGAGATAGAGTTAGGGATCGGGGTAGGGGTAGGGATAGGGATAGGGATAGGGATAGGGATAGGGATAGAGAAAGGGATGGTGGTTATGATGATGATAGAGCAAGGGAAAGGCACAGGCAGAGTAGGCATGAGAGGAATGGGAGAGATGGGTATGAAGAAGATGATATACATAATGATGATGGAAGGGAAAGGAACGATGATCGGCATCGGCGAGATGAGCTGGAATTGTATAAGGTGTATAAGGGGAGGGTGTCAAGGGTGATGGAAACAGGTTGTTTTGTACAGCTGAATGACTTTAGGGGAAAGGAGGGATTGGTGCATGTCTCACAGATGGCTACTAGGAGAATAGCAAATGCCAAGGATGTTGTGAAGAGGGATCAGGAGGTTTACGTAAAGGTGATTTCCATGAATGGGCAGAAGTTGAGTTTGTCAATGAGGGATGTTGATCAGAATACCGGCAGGGATTTGTTACCGTTGAAGAAGAGTGGGGATGACGATGGTTTGAGGGCAAATCCTAATAGTACTGGGGGGCCTGTGACTAGGACTGGGCTTTCAGGGATTAGAATTACTGAAGAAGATGATAATAGGCCTTCAAGGAGGCCGTTGAAGAGGATGAGTTCACCTGAGAGATGGGAGGCAAAACAGCTTATTGCCTCTGGGGTTTTGAGCGTCAAAGAATACCCCATGTATGATGAGGAAGGAGATGGGATGATGTATCAGGAGGAGGGTGCTGAGGAGGAGCTGGAAATTGAGCTGAACGAAGAAGAGCCAGCTTTTCTTCATGGCCAGAGTCGGTACTCCATAGACATGTCTCCGGTTAAGATTTTTAAGAATCCTGAGGGCTCGTTGAGTCGTGCTGCTGCACTTCAATCTGCTTTGATAAAAGAGAGAAGGGAAGTAAGGGAACAGCAGCAGAGGGCAATGCTAGATTCTATTCCAAAGGATTTGAATCGGCCATGGGAAGACCCAATGCCTGAGACTGGTGAGAGACATTTGGCTCAGGAGCTGAGGGGTGTTGGATTGTCAGCATATGACATGCCAGAATGGAAAAAAGATGCCTATGGAAAGGCTCTTACTTTTGGACAAAGATCAAAGCTTTCTATTCAGGAGCAAAGGCAGAGCCTGCCAATTTATAAACTGAAGAAAGAGCTAATACAGGCGGTCCATGATAATCAGGTTTTGGTTGTTATTGGTGAGACAGGTTCAGGCAAAACAACACAGGTTACACAGTATTTAGCTGAGGCTGGGTATACTACCAAGGGTAAGATTGGATGTACTCAGCCTCGTAGAGTGGCTGCAATGTCTGTGGCTAAGAGGGTTGCTGAGGAGTTCGGTTGTCGTTTAGGTGAAGAGGTTGGTTATGCTATCCGTTTTGAGGATTGCACTGGGCCTGACACGGTCATCAAGTATATGACTGATGGCATGTTGTTGAGAGAGATTCTGGTGGATGAGAATTTGTCTCAATATTCGGTAATCATGCTTGATGAAGCTCACGAGAGGACAGTCTATACAGATTTGCTTTTTGGGCTTCTTAAGCAACTTGTAAAACGGAGACCTGACCTTCGTCTGATTGTCACTTCTGCCACACTGGATGCTGAGAAATTCTCAGGTTACTTCTTCAACTGCAACATCTTCACCATTCCTGGAAGAACTTTTCCTGTAGAAATACTTTATACCAAGCAGCCAGAAAGTGACTACCTTGATGCTTCCCTGATCACAGTCATGCAAATCCATTTGACAGAGCCTGAAGGTGATATCCTCCTCTTCTTGACTGGTCAGGAGGAAATTGATTATGCATGTCAATGTCTCTATGAGAGGATGAAAGGGCTGGGCAAAAACGTTCCTGAACTGATTATCTTACCAGTATACAGTGCCCTTCCTAGTGAAATGCAATCAAGGATCTTTGAACCAGCCCCTCCAGGAAAGAGGAAAGTTGTTGTGGCGACTAATATTGCCGAAGCTTCATTAACCATTGATGGTATATTCTACGTTATTGATCCTGGTTTTGCGAAACAAAATGTTTATAATCCTAAACAGGGTTTGGATTCCCTGGTGATAACACCAATTTCACAAGCTTCAGCAAAGCAAAGAGCGGGGCGGGCTGGACGTACGGGGCCTGGAAAGTGTTATCGCCTCTATACAGAGAGTGCATTCCACAATGAAATGCCCCCAACTACTATACCTGAAATACAAAGGATAAATCTTGGGACGACCACGCTTAATTTGAAAGCTATGGGCATTAATGATCTTTTATCTTTTGATTTTATGGACCCCCCTTCTCCTCAAGCTCTCATATCTGCCATGGAACAATTATACAGTCTAGGAGCTTTGGATGAAGAGGGCCTTCTTACTAAGCTGGGTAGGAAAATGGCAGAATTTCCTCTTGATCCCCCTTTGTCGAAGATGCTTCTTGCTAGTGTGGATCTTGGTTGTAGTGATGAGATTTTGACAATAATTGCAATGATTCAAACCGGAAATATCTTCTATCGTCCAAGGGAAAAACAGGCTCAAGCTGATCAGAAAAGGGCCAAGTTTTTCCAGCCTGAGGGAGACCATCTCACATTACTTGCTGTGTACGAGGCTTGGAAGGCAAAAAACTTTTCTGGCCCCTGGTGTTTTGAGAATTTTGTTCAGTCTCGATCTCTGAGGAGGGCTCAGGATGTCAGGAAGCAACTTCTGTCCATCATGGATAGGTACGTATTTTCATCCTTTTAAACTGGTGAACTAATAATAATTCTTGATTATCTGTTTCACTGTATGAGTGGTTTTACATTCTGACTTGCATAATTTTCCTAACTTAGGCTTAGAATGTTGTATTCTTCTTGATTCTTTATTTGTTTCTACTTAGTTCTTCTATGCCTTGGGGTGGTTAAAGTGAACAGCAAAGCAATTTTTTTGAACTCACGTTTCCCACAAGAAGTGTTTTATGCAGTAGTAAATTGTGTGGGTAATCTACATTTTACATGGATGTGTAGAGCTAGTAGTTCATGTCTTCTGTGGATTTAGTGACTTTGGTAGTAGTTCCATTCCTATGTCCTGCTTATGGATGATGAAACACTTACTGGCAGTGTATATTTAAATCATGCGAGTCGTTATCAGACTTCTTTACGTTTTTTCTTCTTTGCCTTGGAAGCTTGGATATTGTTATTAAATTATGTTTTTGCTTCTACAGGTACAAGTTGGATGTTGTGAGCGCTGGGAAGAATTTCACCAAGCTAAGGAAGGCTATTACTGCTGGGTTCTTTTTCCATGCTGCCAGGAAGGATCCACAAGAGGGGTACAGGACCCTGGTGGAGAACCAACCAGTCTATATTCATCCAAGCAGTGCTCTTTTCCAAAGACAACCTGACTGGGTTATTTATCACGAGCTGGTGATGACTACAAAGGAATACATGCGAGAGGTCACAGTCATAGATCCTAAGTGGCTAGTTGAACTGGCACCAAGATTTTTCAAGGTTTCAGATCCCACAAAGATGAGCAAGCGCAAGAGACAAGAACGCATTGAGCCACTTTACGACAGATATCATGAGCCTAACTCTTGGCGCCTTAGTAAAAGGAGGGCTTAGTGCTTGCTTTTGCTCTGCAACTGCTTTTCAGCATTGTAGCTTCAGCTTCCTCTTACGTGATTCAGGCCCTTCAACTAGGCAACAGAAGGTTTATGATGTATAATTATGGCCTGTAGCATTTGTCCTGTGGTCTTATCTTGTATAATGCTGGTAGTGTCAAATTTATTTGTCCAGATAAAATATGAGATTCTGTCTTTTCTGTTTTGGTCTTACTCAGTAATCATATTTTTTGGGTCATGAAATTACTTACAGCTCATCAGATACGAGATATCTAAACTTCTGGCTCCTCTTAGAGCTGAGGAAATTCAAAATCAATATTCTAAGTACACCCTTCTACATCTCCAGACGTTATACCATTTATGATCACGACTCGATAGATGCTTGTGGTACAACTATTGATATAGCGGTAAAGAGTTGCAGCTTGAAAGTTTGATATCCTTGCCATAACCTGTAGTTTAGAGCTGGGAATAAATAGAGGATCGAGTGGTTAGATTTTTATGATTTCATTACAAAATTTTTATGATTTCATTACAAAGATTGGAAGTTAGAATTACATCAATACTAATTCCACTCCAAAGTTTAGAGCTATTTTCTCAAGAAGGATTGTGATCACATTTCGTGAAAACTCCAAGCTTCAGGTCTTGTAGTGTAATCTCAAATGTGACTGGTGAACCAATATTTTATGTAGCCTTGAATAAGCCTAATTACCATTATTTTTTCCCCTTTTTTCCCCAAGTATTTAGTATAAATATAAGTACTTCCCCATCTTATAAAATATCAACTGTGTTATGAATCATTTAGAGGATGTCTATTCATGTTCACACCATGATCTTCCTTATTATTTGTAACTTCCACTACTCCACGATTCCTTACATTATTTCTTGTAACTCTCACTATCTCATGATATTCTATTAGTTCATGTAACTCATATAACTTACATTTAGGTCCTTATGACCTTTAATATGGAGGGGATGAATTTCAAACTTATAAATAGTAGCTTATGTGCAAGAAATAAAAAGGGAAAAAAAAAAGAGAAAATATAGCACTATTCTACTTTTCTTTTGTCATTACATTTTCTTTACTTTTATAACTAGTTGTAAGTTATTTTATTTCTACTCGAGTAATACTATAATACTACAATTTTTATAATACGTTATCAGCACGAGACTCTAGCCAACTTTCAACACGTTCTTTGAAATAAGTGTGGTAAGGTTTTATTTGTTTTCTTGATTTCAATTATTATTATGGCTATTTTAGCAAAACTTGAGTTTGTTGCTCTTGATATCATCGGAAAGAACTAGTTGTCATGGGGGTTGGATGTTGAAATCCATTTGAATGCTAGTGGTCTTGGAGAAACTATCAAAGAAGGGAATAATGCCACTAGTCAAGAAAAGGCCAAAGCCCTGATTTTTCTCCGTCACTACCTTGACGAAGGACTAAAAACTGAATATTTAACTGGAAAAGATCCATTTATCTTGTGGACAAATATGAAAAAAGAGGTACGACTACCAAAAGACGATTATTTTTCCAAAAGTTCGTTATGATTGGATGCACTTGCGTTTGCAAGATTTTAAAACTGTAAGTGAATACAATTAATTAATATTTCGAATCAGTTCTCAATTAAAATTGTGTGGAGAAAAAGTAACTAACGAATATTTGTTGGAGAAAATGTTCTCTACTTTTCACGCATCTAATTTGCTCCTGCAGCAGCAATATCGTGAAAATAGTTTTAAGAAATATTGTGAACTAATTTCTTGTCTTCTTGACATTAAGCAAAATAATGAGTTTTTGTTAAAAAATCATGAGACATGTCCAACTGGTGCTCCCCCATTACTTGAAGTAAATGCGGTAGCCATACATTTTAATAATGGACGAAATCGAGGTCGAAGTTATGGCCGAGATCATGGACGTGGTCAAAACCGTTACAATAATCACGATGGTCACACGAAAGGTACAACTCACCACCAGAAGTAGGAGAGTAGTGACGAGAAAAAATGAAAACCAAAGCAATCAAAAAGTGGATAACAAGTACTATCGTTGTGGCATGAAATGCTACTAGTCTTGTACCTATCATATTTCAAAATATCTTGTTGATCTCTATCAAGAATCATTACAGAATAAAGAGAAAAAGATTAAGACAAATTTTATTTGTAATGATGACTTTGGCTATAATCTTGTTGATAATGATTTTACTGATTTTACCTCTTTAGATATTGTTGACTTCTTTGTCAATTACCCTGAAGGTGATACTAGTCACTTAGTTAGTATTGGAAATATCCAAGAATAGATATCTTAAATGTTTACTTTGATGTGATGAATTTTCATTTATTGTTTTTAAATAAAATAATTACTACTAATGTTTGCTTTCATAATACTTATATTCCATAAGTATTAAACTTAAAATAAATTTTTTAAAAATAACTAAATAAATTATATAGCATCTCATTTGAAATTTTTATTTTCTTTGAAAAAAATGGACGTTTTAAAGATCAATAACAAAGAATTCAGTCAGGCAGACAGTCCAACAATACATTCAATATTTAAGGACAAGAAGTATTTTTCTTGTTTAATATTGAAAAAAAACTCATGTTAGTACCATATATGGTATTACAAAGTTGATTGAAGGCTCCGGAACAATAACAATAATTTTACCAGAAGGAACAAAATTTTGCATTAATGATACATTATTTTCTTAAAAGTTTCAAAGAAACTTATTAAGTTTTACAGATATCCGTCGAAATGAGTATCATATGAAGACTAAGAATGAAGGTAATAATGAATATTTGTACTTTACAAGTTCGATTTCTAGAAAGAAAATTGTGTTAGAAAAATTACCTTCATGTCCTTCCGAATTGTATTATACATATATTAACACAATTGAAATATGTGTAACAGTAAATACGAAGTTTACTGATCATGATAATTTTATTATTTGGCATGACCGGTTAGGCCATCCCGATTTTATAATGATGCGAAGAATACTAGATAATTCATGTGATCATTCTTTAAAGAGCCAGCAGATTCTTCAATCGAATAAATTCTCATGTGCTATTTGTTTTCAAGGCAAATTAATTATAAAGTCATTACTAGTAAAAATTCATATCGAATCTCTTGCATTTTTAGAACGCATACATGGTGATATTTTTAAGTCAATTTGCAGACACCAAATTTTGACACACCTTTTATATAAAAAAGTATTTTACTTCGTTTTGAGATTTTCTTTCTTTATTTTCGGGGGTCGATTACAATTTTGTGCATATTATGACTAATTCGTCACATCATGGGCAAAATGGTAATTTCACCACGTAAAATTTATTTTATTTTATTTCTTAAATGCATAATTTTACTATTTTTATCATTATTTATAATTTTAATAATTTTTTAGAGTCATTTATTATTTATTTAAAATTTTAGTACTTTTAAACTTAATGGCACGTTTTTCAATACACTCTTTTACGAGAATTTTCAAATGAAAATTTTTATATATGCATTTTATATATTCATTAATTTTCTGTAAAAATTTTATAATTTTTAAATAGCATTTGGTATTTATTTCAAAATTTTAACTTTTTGTCTATTAATGGCTCGTTTTTATTATTTCAGCAAATTTTGAAATTTGTAGTAAATTTTATTTCTCCTTTTAATACTGAATTTTAGTGGTTTTTGTTTTTTACGAATTCAAGTGAATTTCATTTTTATTTTATTTTTACTCAGAAAAAGTTAAAAAAAAAAGGGAAAATGAGTCAAACAGCAACAACGTTGGTTGCTGCTGTTTGCTTTCTGTCATGGCTGATAGCCGCCATGCTTTCTCCCATCATCAAAACCAACACCCCCTCTAATTACATCATCTCTCTCACCACTTACATTCCATTACCAGATTTGTAGGGATTGGAATTGGATTTTTTTCTTCCCAAAACACTCAAGCTCACACACACACTTCACTCAACCTGCACACACCTCTCCCCTTTTCCCTCTCGGTCCCCTTCCCCTGCACACAGCGCCACATTTCCCCTTCACCTACACACACAAGCACACGACCAATTTTTTACACACATCACACACCTGCATTTTTCTTCACATACACACAAAGTTTACACACCTCACTTCAGCACACTCAAACTCACCATTCACACTCCTCACAACACTCACTCACAGATTCACCATTCTATCACATACTAGTTCAATCAAACACACATACATCACAATGAAAAGCACATAGGTTCACACACATTCACACACTACACACACCTGCACAACGCACAATCACACCTGCATAAAATCAGCATAAAAAAAAAACAACAACAACACCACCGGAGCCATCCCAACAACACCACCCACTGCCAGGATAACACACCACCAGCTCCATTGAACTGCCTGCAGCCCATCTCGTCGTCACTGCCTCTTCATCGTGGTTTCACCATAGGTAAGCTCTCGATTTTTTCGCTCATTTTTCAATTGTATACATTTTGATGACACTGGAATTATATCTAATCGTTTGTGCATGAGGAATTGGTTCATCAATTTGGATTTAAAAATTGAGAATAGTTAGAAACAAGAAATAGAGAACAAGAGAGAGAAAGAGAGGGAGAGAGGAGGAGAGAGCCGAACAGAGAGTTGAAGGGAGGAACCAGAGAAGAAGGCATCGAAAATGGCGAGGAAAAAACAAGAAAAGAAAGAAAAAAAGAGAGAAATCTGGAAAAGAAAGAAGAAAAGAAAATATAAAAAAAAAAGAGAGCAACCTGGAAAAGAAAGAAGAAAAGAAAAGATAAAAAAAAAGAGAGGAGAAACCGAGGAGACTAGAGAGAGATCGAGAAGAGAAAGAGACCGAGGAGAAAACAGGAGACTAGAGAGAGACCGAAGAGAGACCGAAGATAGAGAGACCGAGGAGAGAAAGAGAGACTGAAGAGAGAGAGACCGAAGAGAGGAGAGACTGAAGAAAGGAGAGACCGGGAGAAAATAGGGGACTAGAGAGAGACTGAAGAGAGACCGAGGAGAGAAAGAGAGACCAGAGAGAGGAGAGACCAAGAGAAAACAGAGGACTAGAGAGAGACCGAGGAGAGAAAGAGAAACCGAAGAGAGAGAGAGCCGGAAAAGTAGAAAAAAAAGAGTTGAAAAATAAAATAAAATAAGTCTTAGGCAAAACTACGTCGTTTTAGCATGAAACGACGTAGTTTTGGTTAGGTTTTTTTAGTTATTTATTTTTATTATTTTCATCAGATTATATATATTTACATTTTGCCTCATTAAGTTTGTAATTGTTTGATTATGCCGTTCAATACTTTTAGTTTACTTCATTTAAGTTGTTATTTATTTTAGTTGGTCCCTAAAATTTGTAGTTCCTTTCAATTATGTCCAAATTAATTGCAATATGGATTCTAATATGTCTGGAAATTGCAATTTTATACCCCTAAGTTTGCTGAAATTGCGAATTTGTCCTTTAAATTTTGCTGAAATTACGTTTACCCCCTAGGTTTGTTCTATTTTTTATTTTTACTCCCCATGCATTGCTGGAATTGTATTTTAGCCTTAGAATATTGCTGTAATTGTATTTTAGCCCTTGAAAGTTGCTGAAAATTTGTAATTTGGTCACTAGTGTTGCTGAAAATTGCATTCTTGTCCCCCAAACCTTGCTGAAATTTTATTTTTGTTATTATGCTTTGCTGGAATTACATTATTGCCCTCCAATATTGCTGGAATTTATATTTTTGCCCCCCAAGTAGCTAGAACTTGAATTTTAGCCTTTGAATGTTACTGAAAATTGTATTTTTACTCTTGAATGTTGCTGAAAATTATAATTGGGTGTTTAATACTTGTTGAAATTTACAAATTGGGGCTTATTATTGCTGTAAAGTTCATTTTTATCCTTGAATAATTGCTGGAAATTTTTATTTTTAGCATTGTGCTTGCTGGAAATTATATTTTAACCTTTTAAATTTGTTGTAAACTATGTTATTACCTTAATTAGGGTTTAAAATTGTAATTTCACCCTTTTGTTTGTTGTAAATTATATTTTTACTCTAAAAATGTTGCTTAAATTTTCACTCTCAACCTAAAACCTTGGAATATTTTTATTTTTTTGTCAAAAAAAAAAGAATTTAATTAATTCCTCAAGTTTTTTTTAAATTATTTTCTTTTCATATTTTATTTTTATTTTAATGTTCCAAAATTTAGTCTTTTATCTAATTAATGTTCAAATTAGTTTCTTTATTTCTCTTTTAGTTATTTTGATGATTCTTATTTGGGTGCTAAAAGTTTAAGTATGTATTATTGTGTTTTATCTTTTATTATTTTTATTTTCCTTATTTTACTTTATTTATTTATTTACTTATTTATTTTTACTTAAACAATTTTCATTTTTCTTCCTAAATATTTAACTATTATTATTATTTTTATTTTGTTTATTATTGCTATAATTGTTTGAATTATTGTGGCATGTTCATAGTGATTGGTATGAAATTATTTAATTAGTGGATTTATTTATTAAACAGTGGTATTTTTGACATGTTTGTTCATTTTATTAGCAATTTGTACCGAGTTTACGAATGGAGGTACCTCTATTACCCTTTCAATGTCTCTTTATATGCTCCTACGTGCTCCTATGTGTTTTTCTATATGTTTTTTTTATATATCTCTTTGTGCTTATAATTTTTATTCATGTGTGAACATTTATTTATTTCATGTTATTTACTTGAATTTAAACTTTAATTATTCAAGAAATGTAATAGATAGGTAATATTCTATTTGACAAAAATTTTGTATTTAGATAGAAAATGTAATAGATAGTTTATATTTATCTATTTAACAAAATCTTATGTATTTTAGATAGAAAATGTAATAGATAGGTTAGATAGGCTATTTTGATTATCTTTTTCCATTTTAGATTGTAATTAGGTTTTTCTCCTGGTGTAATAGTTAGGGCTCTTGTGTGCTATGTGTGCTATGTGCTTATGTGTTTTATTCGCTTTCCCTAGGACTTTGCTATCTAGAATATTATGCTTGTGTGCTATGTGCTCCTATGTGCTATTATCTGCTTTTATGTGATTATTGCTTTAATCTATGTTTTATTTATTTACTTACTTACTTGTTATAATATATGTGTATCGTCGCCACACTAGTCCAACGCTAGTTGTGGTTAATTCCGATTTCTTCGCTAGTCCAACGCTAGCAGAGAATTTATAGAAAATAGGCTAGTCCAATGCTAGACCTTTAGGTCATTTTAGTATTAGAATCACTTTCTCGTGTGCATTTCATGCTCATTTCACACACATTTTCTCTTTTTTAGGCCTTTTTCATTTTTGTATGATTTTTGTATATACTTTATCACTTATTATCTATCTTAAACAAAATGTTTAGTGCATAACATTTAGACTCCACTACACATAGAATCTTAGGTCATTTGTGTGATTTTTGACTAAGAAATAGTCATCTACTCACGTGGGAAGCGGTGGCGTACATGCCGTTCCCCCCTCCAGTGAGTAGGAATAGCTAGTCACGAAGTCTATTAGTCTCCCGTACCCGTTATGTTGCATCCCCACTTTCTTTGTTCACTTACTATCTATATTACTATTTTCCTTTCTTTTGCATTCCATTTTACATCTATACTCGTGACTCCATCGAGGTCTAGACTCGGGTTTCACAATTAATGCTATAATTCCGACCAAACCTCAATGGAATATTTTGTCCCTTAACGATATCCTATTTTTAGGAACTAGATTTGCATTCATATAGTTGCATCCAAATGTGATAAAATCTTAGGGTTATATTAGGAAAATTTGACTAAACCTCGCAACTAGTTTCGGCTAGGTTGAAGGGTGCCTTAGGTGTAAACCTTTGCCTTCCCTTTCTTCAACTGTGACTCCCGAACCTTTTTTCTCTTATTTTCAAAAACTTGGAGTTGTCAACAAAGGGTTTTCTTGTTTTTCTTACATTTTTTTTCTCAAAATTATTTTCTAAATAAACCATTATTGATTTTTTTACCTTTTATAAAATATTTTCTGATGACTTGGTACATCAAAACTCAATACCAAGTGGTGACTCTTTTTTCACTAAAAACTCTTTTTGGACTTTATTTTCAGGGTAAAAATCGTTGCATTTTCAAAGCCCCATTTTAGGTTCTTTTATTTTGTTTTCAAAACAAAGCATTTTTTTTAATCACATTTTTTGTCGAACTATCTTTTATAAAGTATTTTTCTAAAAAATCATTTTACAAAAACCTATACTCTTTTTCCAAAAAATAACATAAACATTAATAATTCCCTTTTTCCGCCATTTCGAAAAATAGGGCGCGACAAAATTCACCCACCATATGGACCATTTTGATATTTTATGGTATTAATTACTGCATCAACTAGATAATCACATATATGCTTATTATCAACTCGCAATCTAGCATTTACGAAATTATTTGCAGAATTAATTCGGTTACGAGCGCATTTTTCAAATTATCCTATCAAAATGATACGTCTTGATAATACTGGTAAATTTATATCCCAATCATTTAATGGTTATTGCATTTCTATTGAAATAAGTGTTAAACATTCGGTAACTTGTGTTTCGTACACAAAATGGTTTGGCAGAATCGTTTATTAAGCGCCTTCAATTAATTGCAAGGTCATTACTTCTGAGAACTAAACTCCCAATATCTGTTTGGGGACATGCTATTTTGCATGCTGCAGAATTAATTTGCATAAGGCCAACGAATTATCATGAGTTTTATCCCCAACAAATGATTTTTGGTCAAAAATCAAATATTGCCCGTCTTAGAATTTTTAGATGTACGGTCAAAAATCAAATATTATCCATCTTAAGATTTTTAAATGTGTGGTCTATGTTGTAATTGTTCCATCACAACACACAAAGATGGGTTCTCAAAGAAGGTTAGAAATATATATTGGATATGAATCTCCGTCTATAATAAAATATCTTGAGCCAACAACTAGAGATTTATTTACGGCTCATTTTGTTAATTGTCATTTTGATAAATTAATTTTTTCAACATTAGGGAGAAAAAATAAACAACCAATTAAAGAAATTAGTTAGAATAAATTATCATTTTCTCGTTTTGATCCTCGTATAAGACAATGTGAACTGAAAGTTCAAAAGATAATTTATTTTTAAAATTTAGCAAATCAATTGCCAAATGTTTTTATTGACTCAAAACGTGTAACTAAATCACATGTATCGGCTGTTAATGCTACAATTCGAATTGAGATTTCTAATGGACCGTTTATCGCTAGTAATGAATTAAAGCATCTGCCAAACATGGTAGACCAACTGATTTCAAAAATAAAAAATTTTGAAAAAAAAATAGCAAATAATGAAGAAGATGGCAAAATTGAGATAATTGAGAATTCTAAAAAATCTCTAGAAAAGAAGACTCGTGAAGAGTCTCCCAACATGACAAATAATAAGATTCCAGAAGAAATTCAGGTATCTAAAAATTTTGATAATTATGAAATTTCAATCAATTATGTCATGATTGGAGAAAGATGGAACCGATATACAACTAACGTCGACGATAAGTTTGCCTATACTGCAGCAATTACTATCATGAATGAAAACAAGAACATCAACCAAAGTCTGTAAATGAATGCAGACGTAGAAATGATTGGTCAAAATAGAAGGATGCGATTCAAGCAGAGTTAAATTTACTGGCAAAACGTAAATTTTTAGACCAATAATACGCACATCTGAAGAAGTACAACTAGTAAGTCATAAATAGGTATTTGTGCAAAAACGAAATGAGAAAAAAAAATTGTGTGGTCTAAGATACGACTTGTCGTTTAAGATTTTTTCCAAAGACCTAGCATAGATTATGAGAAGACATATTATCTCGTGGTAAATGCAACAACTTTTCGTTATTTACTTAATCTGGCAGCAAATAAATGACTTGAAACGCGTCTCATGGATGTTGTAACTCTCTATTTGTATAGTTCACTTGATAATGATATTTATATAAAAATTCCTGAACGATTCAAACTACCAAAGGGTCATGATTCAGATTCTCGAAAATTTTATTGAATTAAATTGTATAAATCTCTATATGGGTTCAAAACAAGTTGGACACATGTGATACAATCGCCTTGGTGAATATTTGATGAAACAAGGCTACCTGAATAATTCTATTTGTTTATGCATTTTTATTAAGAAATTTGGATTCGAGTTTGTAATCATTGCAGTTTATATTGATGATTTAAATATTATTAGAACTCTTAAAGAGCTTAAAAAGACTACTAATTACTTGAAATAAGAATTTAAAATGAAAGATCTTGGAAAGATAAAATTTTGTCTTGAATTATAAATTGAGCACTTAAAAAATAGTATCTTTTTGCATCAGTCGGTTTATATTGAAAAAGTACTTAAACGATTTTATATGGATAAAGCACACCCTTTGAGCATACCTATAATCGTAAGATCACTTGATGTGCATAAAAATCCTTTCTGACATTGTGAAAATAATGAAGAGATATTTGCTCCATAAGTACTGTATCTTAGTGCTATTAGGGCATTAATGTATTTTGCAAATCATACACGTTGTGATATATCATTTACTGTTAATCTGTTTGCAAGATATAGTTTTTCACCTAATTGAAGGCATTGGTATGGTATTAAACATATATTTCCCTTTTTTCAGAGTATAAAGGATATGGATCGTTATTATTCTAATACACTCAAGACTGATCTAATAGGTTATACAAATGTTGGATATTTATCTAATCCTTATAATGTTCGATCACTAATTGGGTATATATTCACATATATAGGTATAACTATTTTATGGCGTTCCATGAAATAAAGTATCACTGCTACGTCTTCTAATTATGCTGAAATATTGACAATTTATAAGTAAGTCGGGAGTGTTTTTGGTTAAGATCTGTGATACATCATATTTGGAGAGTATACAGTTTGTCGTTAAACAAGAAAGTTCCTACTACTTTGTTCGAAAATAATACTGCATGTATTGCTTAATTGAAAGAACGATACATCAAAAGTGATAGAACGAAGCGCATTTCATCAAAATTCTTTTTCACTCATGATCTTCAAAAGAATGGTAAAATTTGTGTTCAGTTGATTTGTTTGAGTGATAATTTGACATATATATTCACTAAATCACTACCGATTTCAACATTTAACAAGTTGGTTCACAAGATTGGAATGCGACGACTGAAAGATATCAAATGATGTACTCAAAAGGACGAGTATTTATACGCTATACTCTTTTTTCCTTAACCAAGATTTTTTTTGAGGTAGTGTTGTATTCAAAAGAATGTACTCTTTTTCCTTCATTAGGTTTTTATCCTATTAAATTTTTTCTAATAAAGTTTTAATAAGGCATTTTTCATAAAGATGGACATTCAAGAGGGAGTGTTATGAATCATTTAGTGGATGTCCATCTATGTTCATTTCATTATCTTCCTCATTATTTTTTATAACTTCCACTATCCCATAATCCTCTACATTATTCCTTGTAACTTTCACTATCCCATGATATTTCATTAGTTCATATAACTTATGTAATTTACATTTGGATCCTTATTACCTTTAATATAGAGGGGTGAATTTCAAACCTATAAATAATGACTTATGTGCAAGAAATTAAAAAAAAAATATTGTACTATTCTACTTTGTTTTGTCATTATATTTCTTCACTTTTATAACTAATTGCAAGATATTTTATTTTTACTCTAGTAGTATTATAATACTATTATTTTTATAACATACTGGCATATAAAACATTTGTTTCATCAAATGCCCCTGGCCTAGCGGCATTCAGACGAATGCGATTCGCTTTTGATAAAGACCTTAAAATAATGGGCAAATAGAATTTATCCACTTGCTATTAGCTCTCAAATCGATGATCAAGATTATTCTAAACAAAGAACATAGCCGCTGCGTGAATGAGAAGTGAGAATTCAACTGCTAACATCAGTGAGCTAGCGGTACCAACCTCAGGTGAGACTTAGAACCACCATTTGTCTTTATAAATCGGTTTAGATTTCCTTTGTTTTCCTTTAAATTAATGATTGTTACCATTTAGTGGCGGACATGGGAACAACAATTATCTCTAATTTCAATCTAGTGCTGCCACCAAGTTCTTTTATTTCCAAAAAGTCTCATCTATCAAAAATTTCTGATAATCAGGTGCGATTCATTCCTTCACTTAATCACAGCTTCAAAGTTGAAAAAAAAATCAGAATGGCAGCAGAAAGCCCAGGTAAAAGAATTCTTTATATCCCTTATTAGGGAATTTTATTGATGCATTAACAGAAAGTTCTAGGTTGAAGCGACCACTTTTTTTGCTTGTGGTATAAGCTGTTTCTGCTTAATTTAAGAAGAGAAGAAAATGAATGATTGGATAATGGATGGAAGATGCTTACTTTTTTATGACCATTTTGTATGCAATGATTGATTGTATCACTTAAAATAAACATGGGCTTTATACTTTGTGATGGATTGATTTGAGAGAAACATTTATTTTCTTTCTTTCTTTTTTTCCCTGAGAGGTTGAATGGTGGGAGTGGCGGATGTGTCTTTTTCTGGGAAGAAAGAAAAACCTTTTAATTTATCAGGATTTTGTTTGTCTGTGTTTTTGTGTGTGTACCTCGTTAATACATGATTCTAACTTTCTTGGCGTTTATGATTCTGTTTCTAACTTTCGTAGTTGGAACGGTTGATGTATGATAGAATTTCTGGCTGATGCTTTACCATGAAGCGTACATGAATGGTGCTTTCAGATATAGAACCAACAAATTAGGTACAATAGACTTTCGAAATCAGATTAAATCTTTTTGTGGTATAATTCGGGGTGTGTGTGTGTGTGTGTGTATTTTTTCTAGTTGATACATAATACTACTTTCTTGGTGTTTATGATTCTGTTTCTAACTTTCTTAGTTGTAATGGTTGATGTATGTTCGTACTGATTATAACTTCTGGCTTATGCTTTACCATGAAACGTACATGAATGGTGATTTCAGATATAGAACCAATAAATTAGGTATAATAGACTTTAGAAATCAGATTAAATATTTTTGTTGTGTAATTCGGTTTATGCCAGCTATGTTGGAGTTATTGGTAATGTTAACTGCTCTAGTTGGTGCAAAGCTAGGTATTGTTTGACAAGTCTGTTTAAAAAATTAATCTGGTTGACTTTGGAGGTTCTCTATTTTCTACAAGTTTAACTAGACATCTCTAGATTGTAGTAATTTCCCTTTATAGGGCATCAACTGTCGTATTTTTGCTTCCTTAAGATCACAGAGAGTGTTTTTACGTAATAATTTATCTGTACTTGTATTTTGCAGTAACTAGGCAGCAGAAAATCACTCTGCAAAACAAGCACAGTGAAAAACTTGTGGGTGTGTTGCATGAGACTGGATCTGCAGATGTAGTAGTTTTATGTCATGGTTTTCGATCCTCAAAGGTTGGTTACTCTTCTATTCTGTTATGATGCTGGCTTGCACTCTCGAAATTCTTATCTTGAAGTTACAGTCAAGCTTGTATTTTCCAAAGCTAAGTGTCTTTAAGCCTCTTTGGATCTAGAAGGAGAGTTTCAATTTTACTTAATTGCATTCGCTTCTTCATTTCCATGTGGATTTTAAACTACATGGGCATGCTTTGATTTGTGGTAATCACAAACTACAAAGACACCCCTTTAGAAGATGACTATTTGCATTGTACGGCTCATCATAGCAGTAAGAGTAATTACATATAAGGAACCAACATATGGTGATATATATGCTCAAGTGTAGATTGCCAATGTTTAACCCTCGCTTGTTTGTATCTTCAGGAGAGCGAGAACATGATTAACTTTTCTGTTGCTCTAGAAAATGAAGGAATTAGCGCATTTCGATTTGATTTTGCTGGAAATGGGTATGCCTTTAGCAATTTGGTTTGTTTTATTACTTTTCTGCTGGTTTTTGCTAATCTTTAAGTATATACTCTTTAACTGATGGCCGCCCTTGTCATTGTGGGATTCCATCATTAGCTAACAAATGAACTCTAAGTTCTATTCTTGTCTATGCATTAGTCAGTCACTTCTACACTGGCTTCTTTGCTCCACCATTGATTTCCTAGATTCAGTATTCTAAAATCATGGCAATGTTACAGTAAATTGAAAAAGATAAGACTTTAACTATTAAGTAGCCATGGGCTGGTTAATTCTTCAGTTTAAGTTTTGGTTATGTAAATTTTTTAACTAGTCCAATGTAATAGATTTGTGGAAATTGTAATTATCCCAGGTAATAAGAGATTAATTGGTCCGATCACTTATTTATTTGGTTAGAGCTTATTTTATTGGGCCAGTATCACAAATTTCATTACTTTGGTCAACACAATCCAATTTTGAATATTAAATTCTTCCAAGTTGTGAATTCGACCTGAAATTTTTTTAGGCTTGTGGCAATTGTATCATACAAAGATGGCATAGTTTGGCACATTTTTTAGTTTTGTTAGTACTCTTCCTTGGAAATCTCTGATATTTGTTTAAAGTTTATAGTCTTGGTCCTGGACTTTTATAGCTTTGTTCTTCTAATCTCTAACAAAAATTGCTTTCCAGAGAAAGTGATGGTTCATTTGAGTATGCTAACTACTGGAGAGAGGTTGAGGACTTGCGATCAGTAGTTGAGTATTTCAATGGAGCCAACCGTAGGATTATTGCAATTCTTGGGCATAGTAAAGGTGTGCAAAATTGTTTAACTAATGTCCCTTATGTTTAACATATTTCTATTTAAGAAGACCAGCTTGGAAAATTAAGGAGACAAATTTTGTTTCTCATAGTTTTCTGGGGCAAACAGTTCATTGCAGCTATACTTAATAGTTGGACAATTTGCTGTATGCTTTGTGCCCTAAAGCTTTGTACTATACTCATTGTATGCGCAGTTTTAATATTAAATTGGCCTGTTACTTGTGAAAAGGCATATTTTGTTATAATTACTGTAAAGTCAACTTGATGATCATTAGAACTATGTATCCTTCACTATACTTAATTAATTGAGGACCGCCATATATGTTGGGGTAATACTCCCCTATTATTGGAACCGGGGCTTGCTTCAAATTAAATTAAGACCAAGGCAAGACAAATTTCAAGTTATCACCTTCTCATTAACTCATCAATTTTTTTTGAAAAAAAAAAAAACACTTGATCCTGGTACAACAGCCCGGAATAGAAAGAAATAAGATTTCTGCACAAGCAACAACTAAAGCAACAATAGGAAACAAGGCAATAGAATCTTTTTCATATTATCAGAGGCTGAAGCACTTCTTCATAGCATGTGGGATTTTGTGTCCCACATCTAGTAATAACTGTAATAACTAATAATGAAAAAAAGTTTTGGTGGTTTGTACAACATTTAATAAGTCTGGACATCTCATACCTATATCACTTGATTGTTGACAACTTGAGGCATGTATGTAATTCAACACTTAATTTTAGAAACTGATCAGAAATTTTTGCAATTTTAGAAACTGATCAGAAAGTTTTGCTTGATGAGATGATTAGCTTTGCTAAATGGCACAACTTTTGTGCTTTAAATTGTTGCAGGAGGGAATATTGTGCTTCTATATGCATCCAAGTATCATGATATTTGCAGGGTGATCAACGTATCTGGCCGTTACAAACTGGATAGAGGCATTGAAGAGCGACTAGGTAAAGACTTCATGGAAAGAATTAAGAAGGATGGCCACATCAATGTGAAAAATAGAGCTGGTAAGTGGTAACAATGCATGGTAATCTAAGTTTTAGCATGCTGACAGTTCACAATCTGACTCTTTTAGCCTTGGAATTCAGCGCAAAGATTGTGGATATGAGTTATTGCTGTAGTTTGTATGTTGCATTTTATGTGCTTTTCAAGAGTATTCAAATTGTACTTGCAGTATAACATTTCTCATCCTTCAATTGCTTCCACTTTTGCAATCTGATCTTTCCTTTATAATGCTTTACTGAAACAGTTGATATATAACTAATGTACTAGTGATAGAAAGCAGTAGCGGGAGACACACACATCCCCACCAGGGCGGGGCACCCGAGGGGTGGATGGTAGTGAGAAGTTTGGGAGAAAGAGGCTAATGCAGTCTTTATGATCAACAAATCTATCGAACAATTGTCACTACATTTCACTAAGAAGTTTCAATATCATGTTTACCTTATACACATCTAAAGTTTCTATTTGGGGTAAGTTTTAGTTCAAATCTATACTACAATGCTATTGCATTGTTCTGTTCCAGCTGGCAGAGCCTGGACAACTGCCATGACAGGAAAAGGTTTGAAATATTCGGTTATCCATACCAGTGTACCAGCCAATTTTTTAATTTTCAGAGAAACTATCCCCTGAAGGGTGATGCTTGGGAGGGTGGATCATGTGGGAAGTATCCGCTGCCTGTTGGGGGGGGGGGGGGGGGGGTAGAGACTTGAATGTAAAAACTAAAAATGCAAGGTTTAGTAGCTTTGTTGAGTTAGTAATCTGTGTAATATGTACGAGAAGATTTTTTTTTTTTTTTCAGCTGAAAAAAAAAGTAGTAGAAACAATTTTGCTGGGATGGCCTTAAAATAAAATAAAATAAAAAAACATTTCCTGGGATGGCAGACTTTTGTTTGCCAAAAGTGTCATACGAGTTTTCTTGTTTTATGTTATCGGACGTTCTCTTCTGGAGTGTACGAGTTGATGATAGCCCATCACAAATTCTTCATCTTTCTTTATTTGTAGACAGATGTTTAAAAATCATTGTGTCTTTATGAGAAAGTTGGATGTCTAGATTAGCTCTTAATAACGCTGAAATTCAACATCTACCAATACTTTGGAAGAAACTATTCTCCTTTGTAATGCATATTGTATGGTTTTCCTGAGTCTTGCTTATCATGGAGTCTGACAAAAGTCTCTCCACTTCACAGGTGATGTTCAATATCGTGTCACCGCAGAAAGTTTGATTGATCGTATAAATACAAACATGCATGAAGCATGCCTTCTAATTGACAAAGATTGCAGGTATGAGTAGAAATTAGTCCAGCATCATATTGTGGGCTGAGATTTCCCTCAACAGTGGAACTTCCTGTAGTAAAATAGACTATACTGTAGTAATCAACTTTACACTTGATAGACGTTCAGTATGTTCATAGTATGTTAAGCTGTTAATTTTTTTGTTTGTACAGGGTTTTAACTGTCCATGGGTCTGCTGATGAAATTATTCCTGTGGAAGATGCCGTGGAATTTGCAAAGATCATACCAAATCACAAATTACACATTATTGAAGCAGCGGACCATGGTTATACTTCACATCAAGCTGAATTGGCTTCTGTGGTTTTGCCTTTCATTAAAGAAGGCCTGCAGCAGACAAAAATTACAATTAACTAGGTACTTGGACACTCCAATTACACTAGTTCTATGTGGTTTCAAGAAGCTGAATTTTTCTATGAACCGACATTTCATCCACCTTAAACTTGGTCTAATCAACCAATGACAGGCTCCTAGTTGAACACAACAATGACACTGTCGCAACATATAAGCTTTAATGTGCAAAGCTTACAGTTTCAAGCATCCTCGTGTGAATCAATTCTTCGATTAAGCTTCGAGACGGTATTAAGCAATGATGATTTCCATTTAGTCTTATAGTCTTCGTGCTTGTCCTTGTCAAGACATTTGATTCCACTTATGTAACGTGACTATTGTCTTTAGAAGACGATGATGACTTCTCAAAGTTTTAATACAAATAAACAGGTTGCCAACTGAAAAAAGGACCTATCAGGAATAATTATTGCAATGGTTTCCCAGCAATCTGTGTCACAATTTCATAAAACGACTTGTATGAATTTTGTATTGTTGGTATCATTTACTGTTATGTGTTATTTTTATCAAGCTGCACATTAGCAAGCGCAAGCTGCTATTGTTGGTTCATTCTTCACGCAACTACTGTTATGTGCTTTGATCGTCAATATTAGCACGTTTGACTTTAGTTCGAAATGCACAGGTAAGTAGCGTATTGACTCTGCTGCGCAATTTGGTTTTTAGTCAATGCCGATCCAATATAGCCGTAGGCTAAAGTAAGTGAATGGTCAAAATACGGAAACAAAAGAATTGGTGGTATTAAACTTCAAGAAAGAACCAATATAGAACTTTATTAGAATGTCAACATGGTACCTAGAAGTGTTAGACTTGGATTAAGTTGGACCCGTTTGATCATGAAATATTTTTTATCTCTCTGGTTCCGATCCGAGCTCAAAAACACTAGACTAACAGACTGCCTTTGGAATATATGGATGGAGAGTAAAGATAGCCATTTAATTAAAGTCACCATTTCAAACAGTCCTCTATTCCGCCTCTTCTTGATATAGGACTAAAATATGAGATGATACTTGGAGATAACAGCAAGTACAATCCCAGAAAATTCCCATTACTTTCATTTTTCCATTTAGTAATTTATGATATAGGGGAAGCACGAGAATTGTCGGTCGTTTTCTAAAAATTTTTTTACACATTCATTCAATGAAATGAAACTGAGATCAAACTAGAATTAGTAGTGCAATATTAATTAGAAGCAAGCTGCTTAGAGGTGTGAATTATCCGCAACCTTGTCGTCCAACTTGGAAAAAAGAAATAGTAAAATTAAATCAATCACCAACCAAAGCAATAGCCAGAGTGAGAGTCTACAAAAGAAAGAAAATTAAACAAGATTTGCATTTTCAACCAGTAACTGACAATATTTGAGCGTCCATATTTAAAAATGCAGAAAGACCTTGATATTTGCTTGCCGTGATAGGCTTCTATAAATTACTACTCCCTCCGTCCCATTTTGATAAGTTTTTTTTTTTTTTATCTGTCCCAAATTATAGTCCACTTTCCAATTGAAAAATGTAATTAATTTTTAACTTTTCTAAAATGTCTCTATTTAATTACTTTGTTATAAGTGTGAGGTGTAAGTAAACTATGCATTCACATATCAAATAGAATTCATTTGACTTGTGGTGCAATTTTCTATTTGCATTTAATATAAATATTTAATGATGAATATAAATGTATTTTAAAAATATTATAAATTAATTTATTTTTTTAATAAAATTAACTAATTTTTTTAAAATTATATGAAAAAATTTGTAAGTCTACGAAATGATGAGACGGAGGGAGTACTATCTATCATTGCCCTGATGACACAAGTCCAAGATTTGCTGAAAGATCTGCAACGAATAAAATCTTCAAACCTTGAAAGTTGCAAATGCTATACTAGAATGAATCTGTCCATACATCATACCTATGTTCAAAACCTTAAAAAAAGAAAAAAAAAGCCGCATAATTTGAAAAACAAGATACTTATCAAAAGAATTTTGAAGCATTCCCAAGGTTAGGATAGCCAACAGCAGAAAATGTGTCATTAATCAAATCTCAAGGTGTTCCCTTAACGGCGTGATCCTCTTTTATTCCATCCCACCAAATACGCCTGTCGAAGATGCAATTAATGCTGATGCCAATTTGACCATTAAATATTTTCTTCAATTACACCCTTTTCAACCCTCTGGTCCTGACCAAGATGGCATGTCAGTTTCACCTCATTAAAAAGGAAAGAACTGCGCATCATCCTATCATTCTTGAATAAGGAAGAATAAGGACACCAAGCAACGTAAGACAACAGAGGACTGCTGCCAATTGGCTGGCACTGGTATATAACTAATCTGAAGAAGTCAGCCAATGATATTAAAGATCAGAAAAACTTTTCATCGAAATAAATCAATCGTATATAGAATGAACACTAAGGAGGGCTATGGGAAAAGATTATTTTCAATTTTAAGAATATTCTTCGAAGGAAAATCTTTAACTTTTCATAAGAAATTTTTTATTCAAAATTTTTCTTTTTTTACCGAACATGAAAACGTGAGTTCAAAAAATATAAAAATTTAAGTGGCTGCCCTTTGCCTGCCAAGCATGCATTAACCCAAGGAATTAATGTGCATAGGAGACTATTATTTATCCTCGATTTACAAGAAAAGGGCTAAACAAAAGGGGCATTCATTTGAAGCCATTATCATTATCATTATAATTTATATTATTTAGTTTGGCTAATATATAACTTCTCATTGCACGATAATGTTACGAGGACATGATAATTTCATGATAGCATGTGTGGCTGAAATGTTTCGGCAGACAGTCATATCTTATCGGCTTGCCGTGGTGGCTTTGTTTACTTAATTGTTTGACATTTTGAAACCATTTTTTCGACATTTTATTTTCAAGCTCCTTACTCAACAAGCTTCCTCATTTATTAGAATTCTAAAATAGAATTCTTGAAGATATTGGTCGGTCGATTGCGTACTCTTGAAGCCTTGCCCATTTTACTGTCTAATCATTTGGACCAGATGCCAGTGAGGGTATTATTATATTGATACTTTGTCTTATTATTACAGATCTACTTTATCATGGAATCCGTCTCTACTACGACTTTCTGATACCGATGCCAAGTGTAATCCACATGGCACCCCCCAAAGCTCATAGAATACGCAGCTGCCTCAGCTGGGCTCCATCTACATTTACTTGGTCATTTGGTGGCTTCTCCCATCTACTTCGGGATTGCTTATTTTATTCACCATCTAGTTTCAACACTCATTTTCACTAAACACTTATTTTGACTTGTAAGAACCCTTGATTCCATTTGAAAGATACTGCTAACTAATACACTAGAATAACTTGAAATACATTAATATATTTAAACTCAAAAATTTCAAGTTAGCAAGGCAACGTTAGTGTTTTGGATGAAAACAAATATACAACATATTATTCTGGGATTTCGAAAAAGGCTGACGAAGATGTTTCAGTTCCTATTGATATTAAGAAAATGGATGATACTTCGAAGTCAAACATAAAAGGATTCTCCATGGAGGTTTGAATGCCAAGGGAAACTTCATGGCCTCTCATGGACATCCCATGCATGTACCCACATTTCTTTGCGATAGTAGCATTCTACTCTCCAAAAAATGGGATCATGTTTATAAACTAGAACAATAATAGAAATCAAACTGTAATTAAATGTAGAAAATATAATATTTTCTTTTGGAGTTTACAATTCTATAGGAAAAGTTTGATCATTCTGTTCACCAAAAAAAGGATCATGTTTATAAACAACAACAACAATTGAAGTCAAACTGTAATCAAATATAGTAAATATATATTCTTTTCTCTTGGAGTATACAATTGTAAAAGAAAAACACTATCATTCACTCGTGCGGCCAGGACATAAATATTTGACCAGAATATAATATTAGGTCCAGGCTCATCCGACCCACATCAAAGATTGGTTCGGACAATTTGTTTAACACTTGTAGACGCGATTTATACTCGTTCTGTAAACATAGAATATAATTACGTAGATATTATGTCTTACACTTGGACATAATATATATTTGACTGCAAAATAATATTCAGTCCAGGCTTAACCAATTCGTCTCACAAGATTGGTTTGGAAAATTTGTTTAAAAGTTGAAAACATAATGGATAGTCATTATGTAAACATAATGCATACATGTTATGTATGCATTATGTTTTACACTCGGACACACCATGATAAGATTTTGTGTGTGTGTGTGTGTGTGTGTGTGTGTGTGTTTACTTAGAACACAAAAACACTAACAAACAATTTGCACATCTCGTAAAATTTCAAGCACATAACATGGTACAATAAGGACCACAAATTAAAATTCAATGCACTTGAGATATCAACGTAAATTAAAGTTATTTATCATCCTGAAAAAAAGAAGAAATAAGGAAAAAAAATCGCATGGAGTTGCATGTTACGTCATAACCTACATAAGCTGGATTACAAAGGTCAACAATTACGCATGGTAGCCAGCTAGTAGGACTATCGAACTACGGAACATCAATTTAATATCTTAAACTTAAAAAAAAAAAAGAAATGAAAAAGAAAACACTAAAATTCAGCTTTTATAAATAGATGGGAGTGAATTCATTACTTCATAGCCAACCCATTAAGAGAACTGCCAAAATCATCAAGCTTATTTCTGATCATAGACAATCATCATATAGAAAAGCGAAAATGGCAACAAGCGCTGGTGAGACAACTTTGTTACATAATACGTGCATATATGTTTCTTGTTTCTTAGTGTGAAAAGGGTAACTAGCTGAGTATGTTAGTGAAATCATGTATACGATCAAATCAATTTTGAGCATTTAAGCAGTACACGAATTGAATTTTGTACAAATCCAACGACCTTTTTTTTTTTTGTTTCAATTAATAACATCTGCTTCATCTTCTTGGTGTTTCAGAAAGAAACGAGCCTCAGAAGATTACGTTGGAAAAGGGAAATGGGCAAAAACTGGTGGGCCTGTTGCATGAAACTGGGTCGGATGGTGTTGTGGTTTTGGGCCACGGTTTCAGATCCTCAAAGGTTAGTCCACTTTTCCCAGCTTCGATTGTGATCCACGCGTGCACCTGCAGATCCTTGCTTCCCCCCCCCCCCCCCCCCCCCCCCCCACCCTCCTCCCTTCTCTCTTCCTTCCTTTCTTTTCTCTCTTAAATTTGTAAACTGCAAGGCTGGTCTCTTTTTAATAATTTCCTAGCAGGTTGGCAAGCTCGGGGTCTAAACCTCCAAGATAAAAAAGAAATTTCTTTAAATTTTTTAGATTTTATCTAAAAATCCACAAACTATTGAAATTGTAAAAAGACACCCGGTTGGCAGTATCCGACTCCGGATCTTCCGATTTTGATCAGGTTTTATCCGATTACAACCCCTAATTACGATGTTAAGTTTCCGTCCGCCATAAAATACTGATCGGATCCGATCAAATAAAAGTAAGCGTGAGGAACAAGGATTCAAGAGGCATGGCCAAACGTATTAACGATAATTGGATAAGTTTTACGATTTTGTGTGACGTTGTTTGATCAATACTGTACAAAAAAGAATATTCATGTCCCATTTGGTCACGTTAAAAAAGAACCACTTTTTTTTTAATTATTATTATGCTGGTTTTCACAAAAAAAAAAAATTATTATTATACTGGAACACAAGTGTCTAAAGTGGCTCGTTGCATGCATGTGTTTTTTTTTTTGGATCAATTCATATTTATGAGAATATTTCTTTCAGTGTCCAATAATTTTTTTTTTTTAGAATAAACAAACCCCATAGGGGTAAGGGATAAAGGTGGAGGGGCAGTGTCCAATAATTTTTAATGGTGATAGTCAATGCATTTATAAATTGTCGTTTGTATTCTAAATAGTTGAAATGCAAATGCTCTGATATGGGTAAAGGTCAAGGCGTGGGTCCAAAACGGCTTTGGGTCTTCTGTTACACAATTTAGTGTTACACTTGTGTTACACCACCTTCGTGATTGACAAGTGTACCTGTGTTTGGAGATAGGGTTAGTGGGTGGACACTTGTTGGATGAATATTTAATTGCTTATCTTAGTATTCGGTGAATTTTTGATAGGCTGAACAGTGGGATTAATGGCTACGTAACTTGTATGATGATGAACTTTGCAGGATGGCAGAACAGTAAGGAAGATTGCTGATGCTTTGGAAGAAGCAAACATCAGTGCGTTCCGATTTGATTTTTCTGGCAATGGGTAAGCAACCACCCTTTTAATATGGTACACTATCCGTATGTACCATGTACTTGCTGTAATTTTGGATGCTTTGTTGGTTTTTTTTTTTTTTTTTTTGGTTAAGTAATTTGGTGCGAATTTGGGTATATGATTTTTTTTTATGGGTGTAAATTGTGATTTGGTGTTGAGACTGGGAATCTTTTGGTGCTTGGAGAGGGCTTGGTCTTGGTCGTACGTCTCTGTGTGTGGCTGTGGTGCGGTGGTGGTGGTGGTTGGTTTCTTTTTGAAGATTTTTTTTTTTTTTTTTTTGTGGGGAGAGGGGCAGTTGTAAATGGCTTTAGTGGGAGGAGGTTGATGCTGGTTGTGGCTGCATCGGAGACTGCTGTGGGGGTTTCGATGGGTGGATGGTGGAAGGAACATAGAGGGCAGTTGGTTTTCGGCACCGTGATGTGGGTCGTCGGCATTGGTTTCGGTGAGGTGGAGGAGTAAGAGCGGAGGTTTTATGTGTTGCGCGAAGGAGTCGAGGAGGTGGTGGATATACCTATTTGCTTTGTACCTGATGTTATTACTGTCTTTTGGGAAATTTAATCTTGAGGAGGGGAAATTTGATTTTTCTGGCAATGGGTAAGCAACCAACCTTTTAATATTGTACACTATCCGTACGTACCATGTACTTGCTGTAATTTTGGATGATTTGTTGGCGTGCCCTTTGGTTAAGTAATCTGATGTGAATTTTAGCCAAATGAAATTTTTTATGGGTGTGAATCGTGATTTGGTGTTGGGACTGGGAACATTTTGGTGCTTAGAGGGCTTGGTTGTTCGTTCGTCTGTGTGTGGTGGTGGTGGTTTTGTGACGGCTTTCTTTTTGGGGATGGGTGGGTGGGGGAGTTTGAGGGGAATTGTAATTGGGATGGTTGGAGGACGTTGATGCCGGTCGGGGTTGCATGAGGGGCTGTGGTGGGTGTTCTGATGGGTGGATGGTGGTCGTCGGCATTAATTGGGGTACGGTAGTGAAATAAGAGCGGAGGTTTTGGGTGTTTTGTGGAGGAGTCGAGGAGCTGGGGGATAATCATTTGCTTGTGACCTGATGTTATTACTGTCTTTTGAGAGATTGAATCATATGAGGAGTTCTGTTATAAGCCCTTTTTTGTTTACTTGAGTTGTAATATACAAAGTTTAAAACCTATTAATTTTATGGTTAATTGCAAAAACTCCCCTGAACGATCATCTGTTTGGATTTTGGCCAGTTAAACTATCAACTAGAGCACTTCACCGTCAATCATATTATTGTGCTGTGCTCATCTGGGAATGATAATTACTTTTGCAGGGAAAGTGATGGTGCGTTTCAGTACAGTAACTACTGGGGGAGGTGGAGGACTTTCGTGCTGTCACTGATTATTTTACCCAGAAAAAACGCCGGATTTTAGCAATCCTTGGGCACAGTAAAGGTGCAATAAAGCAATCTGTCATTGTACATACTTTAGAATGTTGGTCTGAAAAAAACAAGGCTGCATTCTTTAACATGGTCATATTTTTATCATTTAAACCTTTAAATGCTCTACCATCTAAACTCAAATTAATATTTGACCAGCTAAAGGAACTTTTGATTATTGGAATCAATGGCCATCTCCTCCCACTCTGGGACTAGAAAAAGGGGGGAAAAGGTGATAGCACAAACTAGAAGATCAACTTTGTAGGCGATAGCACCAACTAAAAGATCAACTTTGTTTGCTTCAAATCATGCAGGAGGCAATGTTGCGCTGCTTTATGCATCCAAATATCATGATATCAGAGGGGTGATCAATGTGTCTGGCCGTTACAATCTGAATGAAGGAATTAAAGAGCGCTTAGGTGAAGACTTCATGGAAAAACTCAAGGAGGATGGCCACATTGACGTTGAAGACGAGAATGGTAATGCATTATATTTTTAGCATTAGACAACTTTGAATCTGATTGTTTTTGCATTTCAATTCGAGTATAACAATACAATTCTTGCTAAGTACACAAGTTGCATTATTGGTGCGTCACTTTTTTAATGCGTATTGCATACAAATAATGTCTTCCTTTGAGGACTTCACTTTTGCAATTTCAATTCTACCGGGGATTGGGAGGCGGGGAGCTTCCCTGAAAGAAGTTATTATTATTATTATTATTATTATTATTTGCAGAAATGATAAAATTATGTTTAATCTTGGACAACTTTCAAATGCTATTTACTGAAATATCAAGTGAAATGAGAGGAGAGTCTTGAACATCATCTCCTCAATTCTAGACAACTATGTATATGATGTTCTAATGTCTTAATCTGGCACTTGGATATATTGATGAGCATTCAAGCTCCTCACTGTCTCTAGGGCAACATTCTCGTTTTTATATGAGATGATCAATGGTGTTTTCGTGTTTACATGAGGAATTGACAGAATGCTACCTTTTGTAGGTATTGTTTATCGTGTCACTAAACGATGTGTGATGGATCGACTAAAAATAAATATGGATCAATCGTGCTGTCTGATTGACAAAGAATGCAGGTAAGCATAGCATATTGGCTGCACTTTACAAGATTAATGTAAACTGTCATTTTTATTGGTCATATGTTGCTCTATTAGCATAATTAATCTAAATAGTGAATGGAAGTGGGATCACCAGAAGAAGGAAAAAGAAAAAAAAATTGTAGAAAATGGGAAATTAAGCTGTTGTTTCTGTGGAACTGTTTTGTGCAAACTGACTTTCTAAGTATTCCATTATCTCTTTTGGTGTATGTGGCTGTATTTTCTGCAGCGACGGCCAGATATTTGTGATAGGATGTTGTCGTGTTTGTTTATACAGGGTACTGACCATCCATGGATCTTCTGATAAAATTGCACCAGTGGAAGATGCTAAAAGATTTGACAGCATCATACCAAATCACAAATTAGTGACTATAAAAAAAGCCGACCACTGTTTCAAAAAACATGGAGCTAAATTAACTTCTGCTGTTTTGTCTTTCATTAGAGATTTGACTGTAACAGGTACGTAACATTGAATTTCCACTTGCTCTTTAGGGTTCCAAGAGATGGTGATATTGTGAGGATTAACTTGACAATTTACAGGTGCCTAGCTGAACTTGCCAACGACTGTGTCTGTGGTACATTAGCTTTAGTACACTCTGCGTACTGGGGCAAGTATCCCTCACCTCACGTAATTGGCTTCAAGCAGAAGGATTTAAATAAAGCAAGTTGTCCTTGATGTGTCAAGTATCCCTCACCGCATGCAAGCGGCCTCTTAAGCAGAAGAATTTGATCGAGTGCAGATATGGGTGGTTATACTGCAGCTAATAAAATAAATGTTCCTAGTTTTCGTATCTACTGTTGCGTGCAGTTGTACTTGTTTGGTGTGCTGTAAAATTTTCTAGTTATGTATTTTAGCTGTTTCCTGTCTAGCATGTTGTTAACTCCATTTTGCTACCCAAATTTTTGCGAGTATATGCTTAATTGTGTTTGTTTCTTACTTCTCAGTAGTTGTGGAATTGAGAACTCAAAATTGCGGTCATTGACCATTTAGATTGAATTATGACCTGGCAAGATTTAATGTAGTAATCTTCATATAGAAAGTTCGGTGCTACTTTTTATTCCTCTCAATTTTTTCCAAGAGACGCAGATTAGGTCTGTCAATTCTTATGCATAACCATACAGCAAATTACTACTGTCGATGATCAATAGAAGAGAGACAGTAGCCCCGAGATTCTAAACATCTTTGCCTGCGGAACTGGTACTTTCTTCAAACTATGTTGGATGGCTTCTTTTTCTTTAAGCAAGACTAATACTTCGAAGTTTTAATACACTACCCAAGCTGTTGCAGCTCTTGGATACAATCGCTTAAAACTGAGTCCAACTTTGTATCTTCAAACTTAAAGTCGAAGCCTATCGAATTTTGTAGCAAGGCAACAAGAAGACAGATTTGAAATAACAAAAAATAATTAACAAGCATGTAATGACAGTTTAGTGATTGCTCTCTAGGAATTTTCATTGCTGATCCGGCAGGCGCCAGGTCCAGTGCAAAGATGCCCACCCTGTCAACCATGAGGAAAGTGTTTATTTATTCGTTTTTTTTTTTTTTTTTTTTTTTGCATAGATTCATTTTTTGTTTGCATAGCCCTTTTGTTTTTATTTGTCGTGCTACCAGTTTGTTTTTTGTTTTGCCATTTTGGCTAGGAAATATCTCTCTACATTTCCTCTTTCCTTCCCAACTCACTCACTAAAGAAATGAACGGAAAGCAGAAGTGCACGTCCAGAACTCAGTAAAAATTCAAATGCTACACAAGCACATATTCACCGACAACAAAAAGCTGGAGTACTTGATGTCCATAACACAAAATAGCCAATAAACTAGAAGGCAATATCAACTCATTGATGACTTTAGAAGGGATAAAATTACCACACTTGTCAAACTCGTAAGCAATACAACGAAGTACTTACAGAGCATGCTGATGATGTACACTATTGTCCACTAACATATCACATAGCAAAGAGAACTTAGGTACATGTTAGTGAAGAGCGTTAATTCGAACGGCTCTTGTGACAGCAGCTGATGCATTCGTTACAAGTCTGAATCTTTAAACTCTACTAGATTGCCCATGTACAAAAATTCTGAAATAAAGCTAGCATTCAATTGATCAGCTTCGTTGATAGATGATGAAAATTCTGAAATAAAGCTAGCATTCAATTGATCAGCTTCGTTGATAGATGATGATACATTCGTCAGATTCTTAAAAATCTACAGGCTTAAATTGGTGTAAGTTTCTGTTGTAAAACTTCTAGTCATAAAAATATTATTAGGATGGGACTTGAATCAACGACTTCTATCAAATGATCCCAATTCCCACTGACAGAACGGCACGCAGCAATAATGGGGAGAATTTGTCCATCCAAAAACAGTTTAGCACCATTTTAGCCTCTTTTTTTTTTTTTTTTATTTTTTGGCCACCTTCCATGGAAGAGTTAACGGTAAAATCATGCTTCTCGGCCTCCCTCATCCAAGAGGTTAACTTGGATTTTGTCTGTCAAGATACTGGTTTTACGAGACCATTTATCTTGAATTTGTTCAAGAAAAGTTGGCCTGGACTTTCTCTTTTTCTTTTTGAAGCTATTTTGCTGAGTGCTAAGTTCAATGATTGTAAGAGAACGAGAAAGTTTTACTGTGCGAGTTCTGAAACTATTTAAATAATGGGTTTGTGATTTTATTATGAGAGAGAGATGTTGAAGGCGGAGGAGGAGGAGAATGGGGGGGTGATGAAGTATGGGAGAGAAAATTCACTGGCCAGTGGCCATACCGAGGCCCAATCCATGTTGATGGACGGAAATGCGCCCAACACGAAATGTAGACGACAGCATTTAAAATGTTAGGAGGTTAAAAAGAACAGAATAGTTTGCTGGACTAGGCTCAAAACTCTAAACAACGTAAATGAAAACAAAGCACGGGCTTACAATGATAAATGAGTCCAATAAGAGTTGACAGCCTAAGTTATTTTGATATCTTGCACTAAATAACAAGTTGGGAATGTTGTGATGATGTGCTGATAAGTAGTAAAGCATAATTTTTTTTGTTTTAAAAGAGCTGGTAATATTCTTCTACAACTTGTAACTTTCTAAAAAAAATTTATCAATTTTTGTCTTGTCACTTAGCTACAAGTGGATTTCAAAAGAATTATCTTGTCGCTTATCTACACTTGGAGGACGTGAAGTGTTTCAAATGGTTATAGCCAAATTCCAGCAAGATTCACTCACATAAGCAATAAGACGGAGCAAACTACTTAGGCGGAGGATTGTAATTCGTGGTTTTGTATCCTTGGCAAACTCAATTTTGGGTTAAAGAAATATAGATCAAATTTCAGATACGCACTCATCATGTGAATCTAAAACATGTTTTCAAGATTAAGGCCGGAAAAAGGGTAAAGAAATAAGATTAGCAACTGACCTACGGTATAGATCCCTTTAAGCAAAAAAAATATCAGAAAATGTTCAATCGAAATTAGTCCCAATTACGTATGGGATGAGCACTGTGAGGAGGATTAGAAATGTTTGAATGTATTTGTCTTGAGAAAGATTATTTTCCGTTTTTAAGAAAAATTTTTCATAAAAAAAATTTATTATTATTATTTTTTAAGAATCTGTTCAAATTTTCTATTTATAAAGAGGATAAGGACGTGACTTTCAAAATATTCAAGTGGCATTAAAGATGAATTTTCTTTTCTTGTTCAAGGAAAAGGCTCAGCGAAAGGGACCCTTTTGATGATCATTTGAAAATTTTCTTTTCTTATCAAAGGAAATGGCTTAGCGAGAGGACATTTTTTATGAACATTGAAAAAAAAATTGCATTTGCGTAAGCTTTTGAAGTGATGATCATTACTCTTTAGCAGGAAAATTTTTAGTTGGACTGCGTTTACGGTCCTACCTGTAGATCATGTAATTTAAAATAGTGTCACATTAGTACAATGACTCATACTGATGTAAAAAAATGATGTAAAAATACTTATATCGTTTCATTTTAAATTACAAGCTCCATAGATGAGTCCATGAATCAGGTCTATATAAAATTTTTACTCTTCATTGCTTTAGAGTAAAACATAACTTCACATGCACGATTCGTCAACGACATCATAATTTTATTTTTTAACAACCAACAGCAGAAAATTTTATTCATCAATGGCTAGGTGATAAGCCACCCACCAAGAATGGCTCAACCTGAGTCTGAGGGAACATTTCTCCACTCATCCTCTGTTAACTAATTGTTTGATGGCTAATTTTTGACATAAACATTCCGTTTCTATACGCCTTCTAACCACCCCCCCAAAAAAAAAAAGGCTAGGCTAACATCTTTCTAAAATATCTTCTGAAAAACAGGACTCCTTTTGCAAATTTCATTGGCGTCCCTCACAGAATGATCCTCTTTGTTCTACGCTATTAAATAAAGATTCTAGTAGGATGCAATTAATGCTGATGAAGATTTCTACTTTGACCATTTATACTCCTTTTCACCTCTCTATCCAGACCAATATATGGAAGTGGAATCGATCAAACCCTATGTCAGTTTCACCTCGTTGCTAAATGGAATAAATTGGACATCATCCTATCATATTTGATTAAGGAAGATTAAGGACCCCAGAGCAACGTAAGACGACAGAGCAATGCTGCCAGCTGGTGGCAATGGATAAATAACTAAACTAAGAAATCAACCAATAATAATATTTTCTACACAACATTCTCGAAGCTGAAAATTCTTCGAAGGAAAATCTTAAATTTTTATAAGAAATCTGTTATTGTTTTTCTATCTTTTCCGAACATAAAGACGTGAGTTCAAAATATAAAAAATTTTAAGTGGCTGGCTGACCTATGCTTGCCAAGCATGCATTAACCCTTGCAATTAATATGCATGAACAAAATGGACATTCATTTGAAGCCATTATCATTATCATTATAATTTATACTCCTTCCGTTCCATTTTGATAGGTTTGTTTTTCTTTTTCATCCGTCCCAAATTATAGTTTATTTTTCATTTGAAGAATGTAATTAATTTTCAACTTCTCTAAAATCTCCCTATTTAATTACTTTGTTAAAAATGAAAGGTGCATAAGCAAATCGTGCATTTACATATCAAATAAAATTAATTTGACTTATAGTATAATTTTTTATTTTGTATTTAATGTAAATATTTAATGATGAATATAAAGTATTTTAGAAACATCATAAATTAATTTATTTTTTAATAAAATTAACTAATTTTTTTTAAAATGTGTGAAAAAACTATTAACCTATCCAAATAGGATGAAGGAGTATTATCTAGTATTCTTAATTTTGTTGGCTAATATATAACTTCCCATTACACGATTATGAGGGCGCAATGATGATTCCATAATATCCATACGTGGCTGAAATGTTCAGCAGACGAGTCACATCTTATCTACTTGCCGTGGTGGCTTTGTTTACTTCATTGTTTGACTTTTTGAAACCGTTTTGTTGCATTTATCTTCAACAAGCTTTCTCATTTTGTAGAATTCTAGAAGTTGTTGGGTCGGCCGATTGCTTACCTCTTTTTTTTTGTGGTTTCGGGAGGCATACAGGCCCTAATTCATTTGTTACCAATATGGAGATTGACACATTCATTCAACGAAATTGAGACCAGTAATTAAATCAATTACCAATCAAAGCAATGGCGACAGTGAGAGTCTACAAACAGGGAAAAAAAAAATCAAACAAAAATTTACATTTTCAACCAATAAATGACAATATTTAAGTGTCCATATTGAAAATCCAGAAAGACGGTATGCTTGCCATTATAGGCTTCTATAAATTACTACTATTTACTATCCCCTGATGACACAAAAGTACATTTTTTTTCCCTTGCCAATTATTGGGGAAAAGAAAAAGAGTACATATGTTATTGCGTACGAGAAGAATAACAATAACTGAGAAGCTTGTTCAACCTTATCGGCTACTACTGAACAAGTCCAAGATTAGCGATAAGGTCTACAGATTTATTTTCTTCGTTAGAGTAAGTTGTTTTCTTCATAAGAAGATTTCCAGTCCTCAAATTAATTTTGTTCTATACTATCAACAGCTTTGTGGGCCACTAGGAAACCAGTTTTATCTTTTAAGGATTAGTACATGAAAAAGTTCCCACATCGGGAGAAAAGAGCTTAGTGTTTGAATACTTAAGCCCCATGGACTATCCCTTAAGTCAGCAATTGCCTTTTGGGATGGTTCTGTGGAATTGGTTTAGGTTCCCCTTCCCCTATCCCTCTGTCGACCTTGTGTTGACTTATTCAAAAGAAAAAGTTCCCACATCGGGAGAAATGAGCTTAGTGTTTGAATACTTAAGCCCCATGGACTATCCCTTAAGTCAGCAATTGCCTTTTGGGATGGTTCTGTGGAATTGGTTTAGGTTCCCCTTCCCCTATCCCTCTGTCGACCTTGTGTTGACTTATTCAAAAGAAAAGTTCCCACATCGGGAGAAATGAGCTTAGTGTTTGAATACTTAAGCCTCATGGACTATCCCTTAAGTCAGCAATTGCCTTTTGGGATGGTTCTGTGGAACTGGTTTAGGTTCCCCTTCCCCTATTCCTCTGTCGACCTTTGTGTTGACTTAGTTTCAAAAGAAAAAGTCCCACATCGGGAAAATTGAGCCTTAGTGATTGAATACTTAAGCCTCATGGACTATCCCTTAAGTCAGCAATTGCCTTTTGGGATGGTTCTGTGGAACTGGTTTAGGTTCCCCTTCCCCTATTCCTCTGTCGACCTTTGTGTTGACTAGTTTCAAAAGAAAAAGTCCCACATCGGGAAAATTGAGCCTTAGTGATTGAATACTTAAGCCCCATGGACTATCCCTTAAGTCAGCAATTGCCTTTTGGGATGGTTCTGTGGAACTGGTTTAGGTTCCCCTTCCCCTATTCCTCTGTCGACCTTTGTGTTGACTTAGTTCAAAAGAAAAAAGTCCCACATCGGGAAAATTGAGCCTTAGTGATGAATACTTAAGCCCCATGGAACTATCCCTTAAGTCAGCAATTGCCTTTTGGGATGGTTCTGTGGAATTGGTTTAGGTTCCCCTTCCCCTATCCCTCTGTCGACCTTGTGTTGACTTATTCAAAAGAAAAGTTCCCACATCGGGAGAAAGAGCTTAGTGTTTGAATACTTAAGCCCCATGGACTATCCCTTAAGTCAGCAATTACCTTTTGGGATGGTTCTGTGGAATTGGTTTAGGTTCCCCTTCCCCTATCCCTCTGTCGACCTTGTGTTGACTTATTCAAAAAAAAAAAAAAAAAAAAAAAGGATTAGTACATGAAATTCCTTGTCACTCACAGTCCACAACATGTGAAATGCCAATAAGAGTTAATTCTTGCTCATTTTGATTAAGAGAAGTCCGATTTTGAATTTGTTGGCTGGAGTTTTTCATTAGTATATATGTAATAATAATTATAAACCATTGAAAATGCGTGAGTGAACTATCTGACTTTGGAATTAGAAAACTTTCTCCACTCTTAAACTTTTACTACAAAAAAAAAAAAAAAACTTATAAAATACGCGCAAAATATGTGGATACTTAAAAATTGCGTCAGTTGTGTCATCACATTAACATGTTTTATTCTTATGCATTTTTACATTAATGTCTTTTAAATTTGTATTGTACTATTAAAATACTCTATCCTAGATTTTAGGTTCAAATCCCCACAAGTTCTCCACTAAAAACCCTCTAGGTCCGTCAATTTAGGAGCCAGTGAATAAATCTTCACTACTTGAAGTTGTACACGGTACATCAGAAAGAATCTGGCGATACAGTTTGGCATATTCAAATTGCATTTACAATAGGATTAACTTGGCATGCTCCTCTAGGAAGAGAACGTGGGTGGTTTGAAAAACGAGACACTTGACAAAGAATATTGGACCAGCTTAACCTAACCTTCTCTGGGGGACATGGTCATTTTAACCTAATCAAACGACTAAACTAGCATCATCCTGCGATGAACACAACTAAGATTGCGTGCAACAACAGAGTGAAGCTGACTGGCATCTATGTTTTCAGACTCGGACCGGACTGTCGACTCGGCCGAGCTCAGGGGTCAAGGGTCAATGGGTTCGATCGGGGGTCGACTCGGGGTTGAACCGGATGACATATATATGACGTCATATATATATATATATATATATATATATATATGGACACACATCCTCCTAATTAATTTTTCCTACCAATCAAACAGAAATCTCTAAACTTACAAAACTCATAATATAGAAATGCAAATCAAATAAAAATCCCAAACTCACAAAATCACAGTACAAAAATATCATACATGCTCAACCTTAACAAACATAAATCTAAATACGCAATAAGTTCATTTATAATATTTTAAATGACACAATTTAAAATTATCTAAGCCATGCTTCATCTTCTTCCTCTTCATCCCCATCTTCAGTTCCATAACTTTCAAAGACACAAACAAGATCAGATTAGCAAAAGTAATTGTTTATTGAAAGTTCAAAGCTGTTGGGACCTGGACAATCATCAAGCCTTCTTAGTGAGCAATTAAATTAAAGTACTATACTTAGATTATAGTGTTTTGCTTCATTTAAATTACAGTGACTGAAGTGCATAATATTCAATACCAAAATAAACATACGCCATGCTAAGGAAATCAATATTGGTGTAAAGAATAAAATAACTAGAACACTGAAAACGAAAAGGAAAATTAGAAAATAACTCTTTGCAGCATACAGTTTTGTTAGCTGAACATATTGCACAACTTTTATGCAATAAGCTTCCGGGCTTTTAGTATATATTCTGCTAATTGTTAACTTTTGTGTAAAAAGTGTTATCAAATTATCAAGATTGTGTTACAGCTGTTAAAACGGCTATCTGCAATTCTCAAAATGCAATCTTTATAATTCTTTATAGTTCGACTACTTGAGAAAATCAAGCCAATCAAACAACCATAACATCGGTCAAGTCCTATTCCTTATAGAAGCAGGGAATTGTCTGAAAATCTGCACCTAAAGGACATTTTGTTCTGTTTGAACTTAGTAACCCATTTTTTTTATGCCTAAAATTCTGAATCCATTTTTGGTGGTTCAAGCAGAATTCTATTTGTAATTCACTCATAACAAGAGCTTCCTACAATTTCCAGATATTCTTTCTTACCTTTCCTTCTTTTTCTCTTCCTGTCATTGTCATTGATATGGCATGAATAGACCTAAACCTCATTTACTCAAACTTTATCAATACGACAATCTAACAAGCATACCCCTTCTCATCCTTAAAGTTTTCAACTCCAGCAGCAAACAAGCAAAATTCTTAACCTCCTGATAGTGTTCAAGGCCCCAACTCAGGACATTGTTTTGGCCTCAAAGCTTTATCATATTCCTGGTGAACATGTACTATTAAAATTAGTATAAGAACCCAATAAATGTCTCCTACATTAGGATTTTCACTTAATGTTGATAAGTTGCCAACTGGTTTTTCGGACATACATCAAGGCTCTCACTAAAGTATATAACCATATGCACATTGTGAGACTCTGTCTAAGAAGATTTCTCAATAGTACAAACATGGCTCTACTGCTGTAATTTTGTGAAGAAATACTGCAATATTAAAACCTGGTTATCCTATTTATAATTCCACTACTATTGCAAACAAGTTAAATATATAACCGTCATTTTCCTTACTTTATTCATCCCGTGAAAATTGAAATACCTAAACTATTATTGCTTCTTTTGGTGTTACCTTTTCACTAATCCAAATCTTTTAAAAAAGAAACATTATTAAAGCAAACATTGACAATTTGAAGATCATGCTTGTTTCCAGCAAAGGTTGTTTTGGCTTATGGATATCGCAGACACTAACTTTGACAGCAAAACCTCTAGACAATAGCCTAGCATAGATGTAATCTCGTTCTATTTTGATTAAATTTCTGGAACGATTATGGGCCAATAATCTAGCAGAAAGCATATTTGTAACAGCCAGGCATGAATCTATAATGAAGGAAAATAAATAGAAAAAGGGAAAATAAATTACTACCTGCAATCAGTCCGCAGCTTCTTTGATCAAATAGACAGAGAGATGAATGGAAACGCAGCTATGGCAAAGCAGGATTCCGGAAGGTTGGGCGGTGCCGTCGTCGTCGATCGGCAGGAGGGCAGATGGGTTTGAGGTAGAGAAAGGAAGAGCTTAAAGAAGAAAAGAAAAGAACCCCGTCAAAAGTGTCAAAGAAAGGAGTGAAAAAAGGTAAGTCTCAAAAAAAAAAAGCCAAAAAATGTCCAAAATTAATAAAGCGGGATCTGTCCGGTTTGTACGGGTCCCGGTCAAACCCGGTTTTTGACCGGATTTGACCGACTTTTTTAAATCTGAATTTTAAGTTAGACTTGGACCGGAAGCCTAGCCGGTCCGCGGTCGGACCGGCTGGTCCGGTCCGAGTCTGAAAACACAGACTAGCATTAGTTATAAATAAATTGAAAGCGAATTGTCAAATGCTTCCTGTAACGTTACATTCTCGAAGTTGAGTTGAGAAAGGTTAAAGAATGAAGGTTAGCGACTAACTTTGGGCCTAGATCTCTTTGAGCAAAAAATTATCAGAAATTGTCCAATCGAAATTCGTCTGCAACTGCATATAGAATGAGGACCTTAAGGAGGATTAAATATATTTGAACGTACTCGTGTTGGGAAAGACTGTTTTCAATTTTTAAGGAAATTTTTTAGACAGAAAATTTTTTAATTTTTCTTAAGAATCGATTAAGTGGATCATTAATCATCCGCTTAGTACCTTAGGAGTGAAATGTAACTTCTCGTGCACGATGTTGCTATGACGACATCAAAATTTTATTTATTTATGTATTTATTTATTTGGTTTGGGATAACCAACCTCAAAAAATGTTGTTAATCGAATGGCAATGGTGGTTCAGTTCCATTGGTCCCCAGGTTCAGTTGAATTATTCTGTAAAATAAATTAGGAGTAAACTAAATTGTTGAAACTTGGCAAAAAAATGGCAAGGTGATCAGCCACCAAAGCAGACTAGGTTACACCTTCACAACATAAATTCATTATCTAACATAATATTGTTCCTTGGTTACACCTTTTCAACTCCATCTATGCACGGAACCGACCAAATCTGATGTCTTTGTCACCTAATTAAAAGGAATGTGCTGCGAATCATTTTATCCTATTTGATTTGGGAAGAATAAGGACGCATGCAACTTAAGACAACAGATCAATGCTGCCTGGCTGGCAATGGATAAATATTAGTTGAACTAAGAAGTCAACCAATACTATTTTCTACACTACGTTCTCGATGATGTTGAACGGAGAGAAGGTTAACACCATACTTACTCTGGGCTCCCTTTTGAGCAATGATCAGAAAAAAGTTATAATTGAAATTGATCACCAACACATGTACATAGAATGAGCACTGTGAAGAGGGCTAGAAATATTTGTATATAATATTGGTTTTGGAAAAGGCTATTTTCAATTTTAAGAAAATTCTTCGAAGGAAAATCATAAATTTTTCACAAGAAATCTAGTATTCAAATTTTTCTATTTTTTTAAACTGAACGTAAAGATGTGAGTTCAAAAAATATAAAAATTTTAAGTGGCTGACCTTTGCCTGCCAAGCATGCATTAACCCTTGCAATCAATGTGTAAGGGAGATTATTTTTTCTTCTCGATTTATAAGAGAAAGGCTAAACAAAAGGGACATTCATTTGAAGCCATTATCATTAATCATTATAATTTATACTATTTAGAACTCATAATTTTATTGGCTTATGTATAACTCTGAATGCACGATATTGTTCATAATTCCACAACAACATATGTGGACTAAATGTTCAGCCGACGAGTCAAATCTTATCTATATGCCGTGGTAGCTTTGTTTACTTGATTGATTTTCGTTTTGTTCGACAATTTTTTTTTTTCAACAAGCTCCTTAACCAACAAGCTTTCTCATTTAGTAGAAATTCTTGAAGTTATTGGGCGGTCTATAATGTTCACTTACAAGTTACAACACACCCATCACAGTGATAAACAATCTGAACATCTCTTGTAGCATTTCATGGACATAACAAGGTACAATAAGAACCACATTCAATGCATCTGAAATATCAACTTAAATTAAAGTTATTTATTATCACCCAAAAAAAGAAGAAAAAGGAAAAAATTAGCAAGTTGCATGCCACATCACAAACCTACCTAAACTGGAGTGCAAAGGTCAGCGGTTAGGCATGGAGGCCTGCTAGTAGGACTATCGGAACATCAATTTAACATCTGATACTAGTATTCCTTCCCAAAAAAAAAAAAAAGAATTTATACATAATATTAATTTTGGAAAATGCTATTTTCAATTTTAAGAAAATTCTCTGAAGGAAAATTTTTAATTTTTTATAAGAAATCTATCATTCAAAATTTTCTATTTTTACCCAACATAAAGATGTGAGCTCAAAATATGAAAATTTAAGTGGCTGACATTTGCCTGCCAAGAGTGGCATTAACCCTTACAATTAATGTGCATGGAACACTATTTTTCTTCTTGATCTATAAGAGAAAGGCTAAACAAAAGGGACATCATAATTCCATAACAGCATACGTGAATTGAATTTTCAGCCGACGAGTCAAACCTTATCTACATGTCGTGGTGACTTTGTTTACTTCTTTGTTTGACATTTTGAAACCGTTTCGTTCACATTCATCTTCAACAAGCTCCTTAACCAACAAGCTTTCTCATGCATTTATGTGGTAATAGAGTCAAGTCAAGTCTGAATACTACCGAATTTGAGTTTGAGCTCGTATATTACTACTGCTAACTCTCACTAGATCGAGTATGTAATTCAAAACTTGAACTCAGTTTGTTGATTTTAAGAGAGCTCAAGCTCAACTCGAAATTCATATATAATTAGTATGGATAAATTGATAAATATATATATATATATATATATATATATATATTGACCTACTCGATTTACTGCTCAAATTAGAGTTAATGAGCTGCTCGGTTCACTGACAGCTCTAGGTAGAATTCCAGAAATTATTAAGGTGGTTGATTGGTTTTATTCACCATCAAATTTCAACACTTATTTTCCCTTAAATTTTGTACAAGCCCTTACATCCAATTGAAAAATATTGCTGCTAATACATTAAAATAACTTAAAACACAATTTATATTGAAGCTCTGAAAGAGCAAGTCGAGAAATTTTAAGATAACAAGGTAACATTAGTGTTTTGGCTGAAAACAAATATACAATATATTCTTGTGGAATTTTGAGAAAGGTCGACATAAATGTTTCAATTCTTGTTGATATTAAGAAAATGGATAATGCTTGGAGGTCAAATCTGGATTCTCCAAAGCGGCTCAAATGGCAAGGGAAATTCGTGGCTGGCATGCGCATCCCATCCATGTACCACATTTCTTTGTAGCACTAGCATTCTATTCACCTAGAAAAGGGATCATGTTTATAAACTAGAATATTGATAATAGAAATCAAACTGTAAACGTAATGTATAATTATGTCGACATTATATTTTACAATTGGACAAACCATGACAAGATCACACACAAATACACGTATGTATGTATGTGTGTGTGTATAATGTTCAGTCACAACACCATCACACTGAAACTATTTGAACATTTTGTAACATTTGATGCTCATAACAAGGTAAGATAAGGACCACTAATTAAAATTCAATGCACATAAAATATCAGATTAGATCAAAGTTATTATCACCAAAAAAAAAAAGGAAAATTTTTTATAATGTTTGCATTCGACATCACAACCTATGTAAGCTGACACAAATGTCAACAAATACCAGCTAGTAGGAAAATTAACTACGGAACATCAACTTAATATCTGATAGTACAACTATTTTTTCAAAAGAGAACACTAAAGATTTAGCGTCTATAAATAGAGAGTTGAAGCTGAGAAGTGAATTTCATTTAATTAATAGGCAATCCATTAAGACAACTGCCAAAATCATAAAGCTTTTTTAATTTGTTTTCTAATCGTAGACAATCATCATATAGAAAAGCAAAATGGCAATCGGCACAGGTGAGACAACTTTGTTACACTATACATGCATATATATATACATATATATATTTCTTGTTTGTTAGTGTGAAAAGGGCAGCAGCTGAGTGTGTAAGTGAAATCATGTATGATTATGATCTTAATCAATTTTGTGCATTTCAGAATTACACGAGTTGAGTTTGTACAAATTCAACGACCTTGTTTGTAGCCACTTGATTTAATAACCTCTGCTTCAACTTGCTTGAGTTTCAGGAACAAACAAGCCTCAAACGATAACGTTTGAAAAGCAAAACGGGGAACAAATTGTGGGCCTGTTGCACGAGACAGGATCCAACGATGTTGTAGTTTTGGGCCATGGATTCAGATCCTCAAAAGTTAGTTCACTTTTTGCTCCTTCGCTTGCGATGCAATCATGCACTGCCGATCATTTCTTTTTTGGCATTTTTATTTGACACGGTGACTTCAGATCTTATATTAAAAATCAAGAAGTTCTTCGAACTGTAACAAGACTCCAATTTCCGGTAATATTACCCGGGCCCGGGTCTTCCAAATTTGATCGGAATTTACTCGTGATTTTTCGCTGCTGTTGCATACGTTTATGTGACGACGTGCGATCATCAATACCGTACAGAAAAGAACATTCCATTTTGTCTCATTTGGTTACGTGAAAATCTTTACGTAGTAAAGAAGCACCTTTTTTTATAATTATTATTAATGTTTCAAAAGAGAAAAAAATTAAAAAAAGAAAAACAAAAGTGACTCGTACGCATGTTTTTTTTTTTTTTCAACTTATTCAAACATTGAAGGCTGCAAAATGTTGTTATTATGTTTTGGATAAGTCATGAGAATATTTCGGTGACTAATAATAGATAATACTGATAGTAGACTTTCATCTGTATTCGAAAAGACCAGTGGTTGAAATGTGAATGATGTGATGTGCATGGTCTTGGTGTGGACCCAAAAGGATAATATTTAAGAACGTGTTTATTACGTTAATTGGTCAATTCTTGATAAGCCAGACTGAACAGGATGGATGGGTATGTAACTTGTTTGATGGTGTTTTTTGCAGAAGAGCCCGACCATGGTGAAGATTGCTGAAGCTTTAGAAAAAGAAAGCATCAGTGCATTCCGATTTGATTTTTCTGGCAATGGGTAAGCAACCGACCCTTTAATGTGGTACAGTATCCGTACGACTATCTACTTGCTGTAATTTTGGATGGTTTGTTGGTATTTCTTTTGTTTGCTTAAAGCAATTTGGTGTGAATTTTGGGTAATTAAAATCTTTTTATGGGTTTGAATTGTGATTTGGTGTTGGGACTGGGAATATTTTAGTGCTTGAAGAGGGGTTGGTAGTTGGTCTATGTGTGTTTTTTGTTGGTGGTGGTTTTGTGGTGGCTGGTGGAAGGGGAATTGCAATTGGGTTGGTTGGAAGAAGTTGATGCTGTTTGCGGCTGCATGGGTGGCTGGGGTGGGGCTTTTGATGGGTGGATGGTGGCTAGAATATAGAGGGCGGTTGGTTATCGGCGCCGTGATACGGGTCGTCAGGATTCATTTTGGTCAGGTGGTGGAATAAGTGCGGGGTTTTAGGTGTTGCGCGGAGGAGCGAGGAGATGCCGAGATGGTGGATATACATATTTTCTTTTTTGCACCTGATGTTATTACTGTCTTTTGGGAGATTTAACCTTGAGGAGTTGACTGGTATAAACCTTTTTTTTTTGTTTACGTGAGTTGTAATACACAATTTTTGTCTAAATTTGCAAAAGCTCCCCTGAGTACGATCATCTGTTTGCATTTTGCCCCTTAAAATATCAATTACTTAGAGCACTTCACTGTCAATCATATTATTGTGCTGTGCTCATTTGGGGAATGATAATTACTTTTGCAGGGACAGTGATGGTGCATTTCAGTACAGTAACTACTGGGGAGAGGTGGAGGACTTTCGTGCTGTCATTGATTATTTTACAAAGAAAAAACGCAGGATTTCAGCAATCCTTGGGCACAGTAAAGGTGCAATAAAGCAATCTGTCATTAGACATAATTTAGTATGTTGGTCTACAAATGTGGCTGCATTCTTCTTTTTTTTTTTTTTTTTTTTTTTTGAGGGAAAGGTGCATTCTTTAATATGGTCATATTTTTATCATTTAGACTTTTAAATGCTCTACTACTAACCTCAAATTAATATTTGACCAGCAAACGGAACTCTTGATTATTGGAATCCATGACCATCTCCTCCCGCTGTGGGACTAAAAAGGGGGGGAAAAAAACTGGTAGCACCAATAAGTCTTAAAACCTGTGTGTTTGTGATGCTAAATTATTGCAAACTTAAGGCTTGTATAGATTTTTTTTTTGGGGCCACCTGCCCCCACCCGCGGGCCGGGGGGGTTGATTGTGAACTTCAATTGTATTGCGGGCTTTTCTTGCAGTATTTACTAAAAGATCAACTCTGTTTGCTTCAAATCATGCAGGAGGCAATGTTGTGCTGCTCTATGCATCCAAATATCATGATATCAGAGGAGTGATCAATGTGTCTGGCCGTTACAATCTAAATGAAGGCATTAAAGAGCGCTTCGGCGAAGGCTTCATGGAAAAACTCAACAAGGATGGCCACATTGATGTTAAAGACAAGTCTGGTAATGCATTATATTTTTTAGCGTTGAACAACTTTGAATCTGATTGTTTTTGCATTGCAATTCAAGTTCAACAATACAATTCTTGCTAAGAACTCAAGTTGCATTGTTGTTGCGTCACTTTTTTAACGTGTATTGCAGACAAATAATGTCTTCCTTCGAGGACTTCACTTTTGCAATTTCTATTCTACCGGGGATTGGGTGGGGGGAGCTTCTCTAAAAGTTATTTTGTTTTTCTGCAGAAATGATAAAATCATGTTTAATCTTGGACAAGTTTCGAGTTACTAAGTTTGTTGTCTGTAGAAATGAGAAAATTATGTTTAATCTTGGATGAGTTTCAAATGCTATTTCCTGAAATATCAAAAATGAGAGGAGAGTCTTGAACATCATCTCCTCAATTCTAGACAATTAAGTATACGATGCTGTAATGTGTTGATCTAGCATTTTGATATATTGATGGGCATTCAAGCTCGTCACTGTCTCCCGGGCAACATTCTCTTTTTTATATGAGATGATTGATGGTGTTTCTGTTGTTTACATGAGGTATTTACAGAGTACTATCGTGTCACTAAACAAAGTGTGATGGATCGACTAGAAATAAAGATGGATCAATCATGCCGTCTGATTGGCAAAGAATGCAGGTAAGCATAGCATATTGGCTGCACTTTACAATTAAAGTGTCATTTGTGATGGTGATGTGTTGCTTTATTAACGTAATTAATCTAAATAGAGAATAGAACTAGGATCACTAGAAGAAGAAGAAAAAGGAAAAAGAAAAAAGAAGAGAAATGGGAATTTAAGCTGTCATTTCTGTGGAACTGTTTTGTGCAAACTGACTTTCTAAGTATTTTACTACCTCTTTTGGTTTATGAGGTTGTATTTTCTGCTGTGACACCAGCTATTTGTAATAGGATGTTCGTGTTTGTTTATACAGGGTACTGACCATTCATGGATCTGCTGATGAAATTGCATCGGTGGAAGATGCTTTCAAATTTCACAGCATCATACCAAATCACGCATTAAACATTATAAAAGAAGCCAACCACTGTTACGCCAAACATAAAGACGAATTAACTGCTGCTATTTTGTCTTTCGTTAGAGATGGCCTGTAACAGGTACCAACATTTGAATTTCCACTTGCTCTTCCAAGAGAGGGTGATATTGTGAGAACTAACTTGTTTCTGTACCATTCTAATTTAAACCAACTCAACATTCCACAGGTGCTTGGTTGAGCTTGCCAACTACTTGTCTCTTGTATATTTAGCTTTTATACATTATGCTTACGGTGTCAAGCATCCCTCAATTCGTCTGAGTGGCTTCAAGCTGAAGGATTTAAATAAAACAAGGAGCCATTGACATGTCAAGTATCGCTCACCCAGGCAAGCGTCCTTTTAAGCAGAAGAACTTGAACGAGTGCAGATATGGGTTGTTATTCTGCAGCTAAGAACAGAAATGTTCCTAGTTTTCATATATGTAAAGTCTGTAGCTTGTCAAGGGATGTCATCCGGTAATAAAATATCTCTATTGTAGATAAAAGGATAGTATGGTAAAGACAATACTCTTGTGTGCAGTTGTTCGGTTGTTTGGTTTGCAGTAAATTTTTCAATTTACATATAGTAATTTTAGTTGTTCCTTAACTGTCTAGAACGTGGGTAACTCCATTTTCTTACCCTTATGTTTAAGAGTATTTGCTAATTCTGTTTGTTTCTTAGTTCTCACAACTTTCTTAGTTCTCACAGCTGGAGAATTGAGAACCCAAAATCGCTGCCATTGACCAGTGAGATTGAACCATGACCTAGCAAGATTTAACGTATGGTAATTTTCATATAGGAAGTTCGGTGCTATTTTTATTTCTCCCAATTTTTTTTCCAGGAGTTACAGATTAGGTCATTTGTATGAATAACCAAACAGCAAATTATAATTGCCAGTGATGATCAATAAGAGATAGACACTATTCCCCAAGGTGTAAACATCTCTACGTGCCGAACTGATAATTTCTTCAAACTATGTTCAATGGCTTCTTTGTCATTAAGCTATACCAATACTTCAAAGTCTTGATACACCACGCAAGCTGTTGCAGCTGTTGGATACAATCGCGTAAAATTGGGTCCAGCTTTGTGTCTTCAAACTTCAAGTCGAAGCCTAACGAATCCAGTAGCAAGGCAACAATAAGATGGATCTAACAACAAATAATTATGAGAAAAAGCAAGCATGTAATGACAGATCAGCGATTGCTCATTTGGGATTTTCATTGCTGATCGCCTGATCCAGCAGAACTGCACATCCAGAATTTCAATTTAGTAAAAATCCAAAAATTACACAAGTACATAATTCAATAACAACAAAAATCTGATGCACTTAATGTCCGTAACACAAAATAGCCAATAAACTAGAAAGGAATAGCAAGTCATTAATGACTCCACACTTTTGTCAATTAACAAAGCATTCTGAAGGTGTGCTGTACTTTCCACAAATATATCACATAACAAGTAGAATTGATCTACATGCTAGTGAAGTTCATTAATTTGAAAGGCTCTTATCTTATGACCGCCGCCGATACATTTGTGCAAGTCTAAATCTTGAAACTGTACCAGATTGTCTACACACAGAAATTCTGTCATAAAACTAGAACTCATTTAAACAGCTTTGTTGATATAAGATGATACATTCATCAGATTCTTAAAAGTCTACAGGCTTAAATTGTATAACCATCCGTTGTCACACTTTTTAACCATAATAATAAGAACGCTGTGGGACTTGAATTAGGAACTTCTGTCATACTGATCCCAACTCCCATGGACACAACAACATGCAGCGACCATGGAGAGCTGTGTCCATCCAAATACTATCAAGCAAACCTTTGCAGCCTTCTTTATTATTATTACTTGATAATTTTGGGCCTCCTTCCATCCAAGTAGTTAACTGGGAGTTTTGTCGATAAAGATAGCAGTTTTACGAGACCATTTAGCCTCAATTTGGTCAAGAAAGCTTGGCCTGGGCTTTCTGTTTTTCTTAGTGGGGTCGAAGTTCAATCGTTTGAACTGGACAAGAAAATTTATATTTGTAAGAGTTCTGAATCTGTTTAAATAACGTTGTGTATTTTTCTCATGAGAAAGGGGCGATGGTGAAGTGGACCATACTGAGGATGTATCAGGCTACACAACCAATACATTTTGGGGACTGGAAATGGGCCACACAAGAAAATTTCTTAGCACTGTAATTGAAAATATTGTAAGGCCAAAAACAGTTTACTGAACTGGGCCCAAAATTATATGAAAATAAAATAATAGTTATTTTGTCATGCACCAAAAAAGTATGGGCTTACAAGGATAAATCAGCCCAATAAAACTGACAACATAAATTATCTTTAGCCGTTAAAAAGAAAATTTGATGTTGAATGTAATCATCTTGTATTGCACTACGATTTGGAAATGTTGTGATGACATGATGAGACGTAAATTTTTTTTGATAATTTATAACTTCTTAAAAAAATTATCATTTTTTTGCTACGCCATCTAATTTCACATGAATTCTGAAAGAGTTCTTGGAAATAATTATGTCGGAAGACGTGAAGTGTGTCATGTGATCTAAACAAAAATTGAGTGTTATGTTAGATATGGTCAGTTGCATTTTTATCAAGAATTAAGTGTTGTGTCAGTAAAGGTTGTCTCTTGGATGTAATTAAATATTTTTACCTTCATTCTCAAAAATCTGAATAGTAGACCTTATGCTGTCAGATTAAATAAACCGCAAAAATCTTAACGAGAAAGCCATATTAATAAAAACAACTAACATTTTGTTTAAAGATATTCATTACATCAAACCTTTTGCCCTCTAAAGTTTGCTCAAGTTTTTAATGCGTTCAAAGTTTGTAACATATGTATGGCTCGTGATAAAGAGAAGATTCCGCCAAAAACAAAACAAAACAAAAGAGAAGATTTTGCAACGTACGACAGCCGATATGTATTCTAATTGTCTCGTGGTAATCATGCAAAGTGCGAAAATAAATTGAATTTTTCGAACTGAAAACTTACTATCCAGGTTCTGAATCATATGATACCAAAACTGTGATAAGATGGATTTTTTTTTTTTTTTGTTAACACAACAAGGCAAGGTGGTTGAGCAAAGGAATCAAAGTCAGAAGGCTGCTTTAGTAGCTACGTTCAATACAATTGTGCAAGCTCCCTTATCATTTCAATCATCATAATTTTGAACTTGGGGTGTCAAATATACATTAACTCTTTGCACTGGACACTCATCTACTTGAATTACCTCTTCATGGTACACAAGATACTAGGATATTAACTTACCCAAGAAAGAAAAAAAAAAAGGATCAAGATAATATTTGACGATTTTGTTTAAGAAATTTCAACTTTTGGTACAACAAAATAATCTCTCAAACTAAATTGTTAGAAGAAGCTAATAATTTCATATCAAATTAGATTATTTGATCAAAAGGAGAAGGCAGCCTCTGAAGTCAACTTTTTTCATGCCAGAGCCCACAGTTTCAACTTTTATAATGTGTTAACTTGGACCCAGAAAGTTTCTTTGCTTAATCGATCTGCGGCTTCTTCAGCAGCCATACCCAACATGATGCTAAGCACAATCTAGACATAATGATGAAGGTTAATGATATTAATTAGTGTTGTTGTCAAATGTTGATCAATTAAGCATAATGACAATGCTGCACTTTTAGGCAGGCTGCAGCAGCCCTTTGTTGAAATCCCAAGGAACCTCAAAAAGCTAAAGCCTAAAAATCACCAGATTTACGGCTTGTCTCCACTTCCTCGTGTGAACGACTATGGAATTATTGCTCCACTTTTACAGTCCATAATTAAGCACACCAAAAATTTAACTTTGGTTAGGTCCATCACCATACATAAATTCCCTCTTTTTAGCCAAAAAGGTAGTACTGTTCATGGAAAATGAACAGCTCCAGACCCTCCAAAAAAGAAAGGTAACTTAAATTCTACTTTAGCCTTTTTCTTATTTAACACATTAATCTCATGCCTAATAATTCATTTATTTACACAAAACTTAGGAGTCTTGTACAAGGAGTAATGGAACTATATCAAGAACTATAATAAATTAAGAGGGCTTCAATCTACATCCTACCTAACTCAACTGAGGCTACGTGCCTGATTCTAAACAAAATTGAAAATTCTTTGTCCGGGAGACAATATCATTTTGGGATCAAACCGAGCTTTTCTTTCTCGAAATGTGCTCCACTTGGACCCAAAATGGTTTATCCACTCTTGTCTGGTTTTGTAGTGTGGAAGATACTGCTTGATTTTGATGTCAGTTTTGTCACAAAACTCTAATATTTCTTGATTTTGCTCGTCCAAGGCTTTCCACTCATCAAAGGTACCAGGACTGCAATAGCCCCACGCAGTAAAATGTGTCTTCATCTGGTATGACAGCTGACATTCTCTCATCCCATCTGTTTAAGTGAAAGCAAATTAGAAATTTAGATAACTTCTATTGATGATGTTTAATAAATTATGATACAATTAACAAGTAGCAATAATAATGTTTAATATGATCATAACCATATATATTAGCGAACACTAATGTTGTTTTGCACGATACTATAATAATTAGTATTTTTTTCTGTTTATTAAGCAGAAATAAAATATACTAGTAGTGAGAATAATGATTACTTTTTCCTGCTTGTCGGATAGACAAGGATGGGTCCGGTAGCCTTGTTTTGTTTAAGTAGGATGTCGACAAAAACACCAGCATTAAAGTCCATTATACGAGACTTTGGCACATAGAGATTTAGCCACGGATGTGGAACGTCCCATAATCCCTTGGACTGAAGCTTGAGCTCCCCACTTCGAACTCTATTGAGAAAATCCATAAAGGAAACATCCTTGGTGAAAATGAATTCAGGAATGTAATGCAACCCCTCGAGCAATAATTGGAGTTCCTATAACAATAATGCATAAAATTGTTATAGATATTCACTAGAACCAATCTTGGTGTGATCAACATAGTATCAAACATATGTATACAGTAATTGATGACTACGATTATTCTTAGCGTACCTCTTCAACAGTATTAGCCGTATGATCGTCGTAATACTTGACAACTTCCAAGCAGTAGAGAATACCTTGTTCAGTTAACAATGAAGTTATTTTGGACTGATGGGAAGCGGAGAAAAATGATGATCTCCAGTTATTTGGAGGGCTTTGTTGCATTATTAGGGAACCTTCTACATAGTCTAAGCCATCAATTGAGATTAGATATTCCTGGTCTCTTGTAAAGCTGGAAAAATCATCGTACAGCATTCTCACCCATTTGGCCTGCAAGACAAGAAATGCATAAGATATATGTACACTTAAATCACATGCCAAAACCACTAATAGCAGCCTTAGACCATGACCATGAAGAATTATTGATTTCTTAATGTTGTCACTACTCATATTGACAGAGTCAAAATGTGGAATATGAATGATGGTCACTATGAATTTTAAAATTTATCAGTACATATGTTATCAATCCAAGCAAGCAGCCTTAGCTTTTCAGAGTAGTAGATGGGATTCAACAGTGCTTAAAGCTACTGACAGTTAAGCATGACTAATATATTTTAAATCTGGTGGCTTAATCTGTTTGTATTGATTATCCATCTGAGGTTAACTATGTTTGATGCTGAAATGCGTGGAACCAGCTGCCTGGACATATGGCTATGGAACATTCTATCCGGGCCCGTCCCACGTTGTCCCAATGCGAACAATGAATTTATGCTAGGCTGCGTGCATGAAATCTTTGTTTAATTTTTCTACTTCTTTGTGCTAGTGTGCATAAAAATCATTTGCATTGCCACTAACGTTTGATTGCAAAATGTACATACTCTTTTTGGTGCTTTGTCCAAGACGATTCTTGCCCTGGTTATGATTCCAAATTGACCAAGGCCTCCTAGAACAGCATAAAAGAGCTCGGAGTTCACGTGTTTGGAGCAAGTGATGAATTCCCCTCTTCCTAAATCAAACAAAATTATGGTGTCACCAGGTGAAGGAAAACAATAAGCAAGCCAACTCAATCCCATGCAAAAGAACTGTACTACTTCGTGAATCATGTTTAAAGATTCTCTTGTTCACAAGAAAAAAACAAACTTTTTTACTTGGTTTTGTGAGAACCTATGATCAGGATTAACCAAACACATGCAACTATTCTTTGTTCTCCCTATATTAATTGTTAAAAAATCCCACCTAGAAGATCTTGCAAGAGCCGAGGAGGAAAACGGCCCCTGAATAAAATCGATACTGGCGTTCTTGAATATATCAAGGACGATTCCTAAAATTATAGAGCTTCTCACACCACCTGGCTTACCATATTATAATTCTCCACCAAAAAATAAAAATAAAAAATGAAAAACAAAAAGCTTTGTGGGATAGGACCCATCAAACATACTCCTAAGTCGAACTTTGAAAGTGACCACGCATTGACAACTGACAATAGTTAATCAACATTACCCTTGGTATCTCAACAAATAAGCAATACATAAGGTCAAATTCTCTTCTTTTTTTTTTCCGGGTTTGGTATTTATCCACTGTGTTCTTTCTTTATTACAAGAAGACAGGAAAAAAGGGTTAACGAGGAGGGAAAATTAAATCATGAGCTTCAAACTATACACGCACCAAACTTTTCTTGTCTAAATATAGTCCACTAGCAGTACCTACCTTCAAATAATTTATTCTTCTAAAAGGTACAAGCGTTGATGCATATAAAAATAAGAAATTAATTTTTTTTTCAAGAAGCTAAAGATTGTTAGATAAATTATTTACTCTTTTGAAAAATTATTTTTTTCCTTACGTGATAGATCTATGTAAGAATTTTGTAGTTAGAGACCAAGACGAAATACTATGAAATTTGAAACATACAATACAAAAGTAAGAAGAATTAAACCATACCAGTAATAACATCTAGTTCATGAACATTGCTGATCTGAGGGCCATGGCGAAAGGTCTGGCCGCTAATACCAGCATTGGAGAGTGTTCCACCAACAGTTAGGTACAAATAATCAGTCCATGATACAGGGGCAAGTCCATGCTCCAGTGTGGTTCGCAGCACATCAATCCAAAGCTGCTCACCCCCAACATCTGCAAAATACCCTAGTGACGGGCTCCAAGACACCTTAACCTTAGTTTCGTTACTATAATCACTCAAAGAACTCATTTCCACCACAACCCCATTTCCGGCCATGGCTTGTCCTCTCACGGAATGGCCGTGCCCTCTGGCCGCCACCCCGAAAGGGACCGAAGAATTGTACGAGAAGTTAATGATATGAATAATATCATTAATGGAAGAAGGATGAAGAACGGCAGAAGGGATTTCTTGAACCATTTTTCCAAAGTCAGAAGACGCTGTTCTAATGGCATCTGGATCAATACGAAGCCTAGTGGCAATATCAAGAGAAAGAAGTTCATAGGGGAGACTAGAGTTTGTCCACGGCCTTAATTTCCCTATAATTGAAATTAAACGGCTTACAATAAACATAACTACGAAATATGCAGGAATTGAAGAGGGCTTGTTGGCCATCTTTTTGGGCAGAGGGATAGGAAAAAGAGATTTTCTACAAGAAGAAATGTGGCCAGCTAAGGTAGGCTTAGTTAGATACGAGTCCAATGAGGCGAATAGGGCGGGGTATATATAGAGAAAAAGAAAACTGTGTGTTTAGCATGAATACGAGGATGTAATGAGATCTTCCTTTAGCAGAAGCAATCTTGACAAAATGGTGGCATTAATTTTTTCAAAGATACGAAAGGACAAGACATAGTCGTGCTTGACAAAATGCTATGCATAAAACAAGACATAGTCATGATGACTTCCTCATGAGATACAAGTAAAATTTTAGCTTCTTTTATCATTTCGGGTTTTTATGTACTTGTGTGTTTTTATCTCGTGCAATTTTACTAAAGATTCAGGAGGCAGGCACCCACCGTTTCCTCTAGTTCTTGTGGGGCTTTTGAGTGAGAGACTGACCAAACAAAAGAAGAAAAGAATAATATTAAAATCTAAATTAACATGTATGCTTTGAATGAAAAGAAGGAATTTGAGTCTGCTAAAATTTTTTGTCCAAGTTTTTTAGTATTTAATTGTGTCTATGTAAAATTACTTTTATCACTAATTGACATAGCGTAATTTTAAGTGTAATTTTATATCAAACAACTACCTTTTTAGGATAGACAAAGATAAATTACAATATCGTCTCTGCTGCTATAGTTTTCAACAACTACCTATTGTGAAATAGTGGAATCCTCTTATCCGTGGTTAAGAACTCCCAAATCAATGCTCTCGATTAGTTCGCCATATTGCATTCATTTGGCCATGGCCTTTATAAGTGACATTTGACACAAGTTAACAGTCCAGATTAAAAGAGTTAAGAATAAATGGATGAGATTGAACCAACAAAGCAAAAAATGTGTTTTAAAAACGACGTCGTTTCGCATAAAAAATTTTATACCAAAACGCTAGACAGTTAAACCAAAATATTGAATAGTTATATCGAAGTATTGAACGCTTACATGGTGTTCAACTTGTGCGTAATAGAAAGTGAAGAAATTATGATGCCCCATTCATTTATGATTGTCTAGTTTAAAAAAAAAAATCCATACATAACGGGAAGACATTATTTAATATCTACTATATTCTAATTCTACTTCAAATCCCTTATTTAATTTATTTTGGTGTCCAATTGTGTCTTGTATAAGACTATGTCATATCAGTATGAAACTAAATTGTATTAGTTAGTGATACAATATAGTTTTACATTAGTCACAATTAAACATTAAAAAAAATTAAATTGGAGAGTCTCTCACATCAACGATTGCGGGGAAATGTCTTACAATGCTTAACGTTCATGGTTCGCTCATCCGGCCTTGGATGTATGTGGATGCCTCTAAGCATTGGTATACAACGCACATAACATTAACTTGTATTAATACGCACTTTATGCGTTTTTTTTTTTAATACATCCAAGAATTCTCTTTTTACTAGGCCACTATCATACTAGCATTTGTAGTATTTCTTCTACTACCAAAAATCGTAAATAAAGAAAAATTTCATACTTTTTTATTTGCCTAAAGTAACGTTCATTCTGTCATAAAGTATTGTTACACCTTTCTAAAAATCTAATAACTCAAAAAATATATAATGATCTAACCTTTTTGGGACTACTTAGCTTCAAATAAATAAATTATTGTGGTGAAGAGTCTGGATGAAGCAAGAAGGGAGAATAGATACGTTGAGAAGCAGTCCACATAACTAAAATAAAGAAAAAACGATTGTTAGCCATAAACATTGAGCTATGCCTGATTTTCTTACTCCTATTTTTGTAATTCTTGCTTAATAGCTCCATTCAATCAATTAATTAGAATTCCAGCAATAACTTTCTAAAGTTTAGGCAAAAGTTGCAGGATAAGACTTGTCTTTTTCTTAATTATGGTATGAATTGACAGCCATAATTAGGTATGCTTCAACAGAATCTTTGAAAATGATCATTCAGATTCGATCGAATTTCATGTATCAAGGCATTGTTCTGGGTTAATATTCACGAAGAATACTATTGGAAAGGTAGGGAAAGGGAAATATCAAGGAGATTTCCTCTCTTCATTGCAAGATCTTGCTTGTTGGTATTTGAGGCAACACAAAAATTTGAAAAGTCAAAATTTAACCATAATTACTGAGCCCATGTTGTCCTTTTAAATTAGTTTGAACCCAAGAATTTTTTCTAAGATGCAATCAAGCTGTTCTTGAAATTTCTTAACCAAAAAAATAAAAAAAGGGAAACTTCAGTCTCATTAGCCATAATTCAGTTTGAATAATCAATATATATATATACATATATGAAATTCAAACTTATATCACAATTTGCTCTCATTGAAGATTGGAGGGTTTATAATACTTTTTAGTATAAAGAAACATCCACACTCGCTCGTGTTTTGTTTATATCTTTAGCGGTAAATTTGATACTTTTCAATAAAAGTGTATACCGGATCTTTTTTTCTTTTTTTTTTTTTCGTGTGAGGTCACAAAATAGACTGACACTCATTAATTACTAATGAATACATTTGAACTCTAGTAAACCAACGTATCTCATTTTTCTATCTTAGGCTATATACATAACTAATTTGGCACAAAAAAAAAGTTAAAATGTCGGGAAAAAATTGTGTATTGTAGAGATATGAAAGCCAATGGCAGGTGGAGATTGTGGCAGATTGGCAGGGAAAGTTTAGATTATATTCTGCTGTACCTTAAAGAAAATTAAAATAATTATTCAAATGCTCCTTGTCAATATTGAACTTCATTCTCCGAAATCATTTTTCAAACTTCAAGAGAAAGCATCCGAGGTATATCTCTACTCATTTTTCCCTCTCAACCTCCAAATCCTTAATTTTCCCTTGACTGGATGTTAAATTATATGAATGGTGGTTGTCTTGGACTGGTTCACTACCAGCATTTAATGGTGGCAATTTTTCAAAATCAGTTATCCATTCAAATCTGCCAACTTTAAATGCTTTTGGATGATAATTGAAATACTACTAGATCTAAAAGGTTTATCATTTGAAACATTAGTCTAAATGGATTATCTATATAAACCAAATAATCCAATTATATATACATGTGTATATATGTGTAGGTGTAAGAGTGTGTAACTCATGTGAGACAGATGTGGTTCAAATCTTCTGTCTAATTTTTTTAGTATTCAACTGTGTCTAATACAAAATTATGTCGTATCACTGAGTGATACAACGTAATTTCGTATAGTTTTTTTTATTGATACGGTGTAGTTTTATTTTGGAAACAATTGGACACATAAAAAATTAGACTATTGGACACATAAAAAATTAGAAAGAGGATCTAATCTGCGGTAGAGGATAAGAGGTGAGAAAAACTTACTAAGCAAATGTTATATACGAAAAATTGATTCTGTACTATCCAATTTGAATCCATCAATTTATATCCACTTATTAAATGGTTCTTAAGCATTGGATGAATTTGATCTCTTTATCTATTTATTCAAAACTATCTACCGAACTATTCATCTATTTTGCCACATGTACTTCATTGGCATATCTACGAGCATGAATAATAAGACAACTAGATATGACTATCATCGACTAAAACAAATCGATACGATCGAATTCATGAATTGCATTGATCACATAAGATATGTGAAAATTGAGACTAAACAAGCTACTTTACTAACCACGTTCAGCATGTCGGATGCATTGTGCACAATTTCTTGGCAATTTCTGATGGTGGCTAAAATGTTAGGAGCCAAGTCCATTTTGTTGTTTAGTCAGTCTTCTTAGGTCCGAAGCCAAAGATTTGGATTGGAAAATTCTTCCAAATAATACGACATTCAACTCAAGATCTTTGACGATTTGACTTCAAGATCACAGCAGAAACAGGTAGGAAATATATGGTGGGCTCCTTATAATACCTGCATGCATATAGTTCTTGCATGCATTCCATGCAATAACCTGCTTTCTAAGGCATTTAAATAGTGTAAAATTATGACTGCATTTTAGTCCATGTATCAATTCCACTGAAAATTTTAAAAAAAAAGTACAACACATAATAGATTAAGACTTAAAAGAGTCTATGTGGGTAGAGTAATTGATGAGTGAAGTTTAAGATACGTTATATTTGATTGACCTTAATTGCAGGAAACTTCATGAAAATAACTAAACATCTTTTTCCATATGTGGAAACAGTGATGAATTGGTTTTTTACCAAACGAAAGAGATAGGGAAAAGATGCAGGCAAGTCTTGGTCTTGATACGCATCTGTTGGAACGCATCGAATTGTGTTTTACCCCAGAAAATTAGAATTGATACACACACGGTCACCAAGTCCTCAAACCAATGCATATTTCTTCTCTATTTAGAAAAAGTATATAAAAACAACTTAATCACGATTACATCCTGTCTTGTCACGTTCATCACCTTGTTCTCTTTAGTTATGTTTTTTATAAATATATTTTTTTAAAAATTTTAAACACATTTTTCAATTAACTTTTTATCTCACAAACACATTTATTGAAAAATCTTTAAAACTACTATAGTAATATTTTTTAAAAAATATCTCAAAAAACAACTATCTAGACGAAGCATAAATTTCGTGAAATTAGTTTGCAATGCAGATGTACAATTAATTCTTGGATTTAAATCTTGCGAGAGAAGGACGTGAGAAAATAAGTTGCATGAGATGGGCCTATGGTGAATGAAGGAACAGGAGTGCCCGTGCAAAAAGAATATGGGTCAAAGCCTCGTCGGGGCACCGTATCAAGATATAGAAGATCTTCTTAGGGATCAGGTGTAGCCCACAAGATACAGTGGTCCATCTAAACAACCCCACCACTCCATATTTACACTCCTCACTGTTCATCCACGGTAATCATGGCTGTGAAGATGTACACGAGAAGGAAGGTAAAAGTACAATCCAATCAGAATCAGAGGACACCTAAAAATAAATATTTTATGAGATGATTGTTGAAGTGCCCCCTCAAAAAGTTTTTACACAGCCTCGTCTCAAGTTCTTTAAACAAAAGATGTAGTAGTAAATTTTAATGTCCGAAGTTATGAAAACAAGCTGTAAGTTTTATCAATGTACACTCGCTAAACTTCATTTTAGAACTGATGAAAGTAAAATTAGTACTAAAAAGGACCGTATGTTCACATTCTAATATCATAATCAAATAACTATCATAGGGCCCGATTGACACTCCTAGCTAGATCCTAGCTAGGATCCAATTTTACAACTGTAGCAACCCAGAAACCGGGGAAATTGAACAAGGAAACCAGTTTAACAAAATGACGACATCCAATGCAACTTGCAGCTTTCACATCACCAGTTAGAACTCACAAGTTCGGAAGTATGGTTGGTACAATTAGGAAGTGGTGCTTTACAGACGACAAAGATACATTAGTCAGGATTTATAAGTAAGATTCTTTTGACAGTTTTATAGACTCACCAACCCCACATTCTACAACGTATAGCTTGTTATCTACGTTCCACTATCAATCAAACATCATATTAACGAATTCTAAATGTATTGTTTGCCAAAAAAATTTCTAACAATTGTTTTGCAAGATATGAGATGCAAATTTCTGCAGAATGACTAATACTAACTGAAAGTATGTGTTTTTCAAAGTTCAGGCAGCTGGACGTGTAAAAATATTGAAGTGCACAAGTTAACGAGATGGATTGATTTGACCTATGGACCTCAAGAATTTGAGAAGTGTGCTTTTAGGATAAGAGTGGTGCTATTATCTTTTTTCTTTTCTTTTTTTTTTTTTTTGTAATCACGTGCTATTTTCATTGCTTAAGTTGATCACTATCATTTTTGAAAATGGAAGAATGTCATCATTCTATCCAAATAATTTTCAACTATTGTGGCCAATTTGGTGTTTACAACATCCTGTTTTTAGTCAGTTTTTACACTTAATTTGACAACTATATCCGCTTCAAGAATGCGAATGATAAAAACATGTTTCTAATTGAAAAACCTCATCATACAATTTCAAAAGTCATTAACAGCTAAGCTATCTACTTGATTTCTAAATTTAACAACACTGAACTTCAAATCTCAAAAGTTCTTTTCTTGTTCTGGTGCAAGACATAAAATACATGGAAAACACGTAACTTGAAACTTTAACTTCAGTGTCCTTTAGAAAGTGACATCTATTATTATTTCCAAACCTTATTCAAGCGCTCAAAGCTCGTTAAAACATTTATCAACCCCACCGTGCAAATAACATAAAGAACTTCTCTTTTTTCCCTTTTCTTTTCGCTATCATCTTTGTGGGGAAGGGTCTGTGAAATATCGTTCAAGACTGCACGCGCTCCAGACGGCGAAGGGGCCATCCTTCTCGCAATGTGGGTAAAAATCTGGCAAGATCAATGAGTCAATCAAATTGGTCGGTTCAGAAGGATGTACTATGATTTTGGCCACTTTTTGAAAGACAGGTGTTGGCTTCTATTTATCAAAAAAAATTTCAATCCCAGTACGCCTTGTGCCGAAAAGTTTCAAAAAAAAAAAAAAAAATTTCAACCAGCTTCCTTCATTTTCAGATTGGATCTTTTCCTCGTCATTTCTTTATCCAATCTTACGTGTTACAGTACCAGGAAATTTTGTTCTCTCTTCATCACAGACTGCAGGAAGTCTACCATGTGTCACTCTGTCAGCTTGTTTAGTATTCTACGTGACACGTACATGAATCTTTGGACAAAATTATGATCCAGATTTCAATTCTAGATTGCAGTGTACAGCCTCTATTTAATTGTTGAATCTTAGTATTACTATGGTATTAGTTTACAAGTTACAAATATGACAACTCAAATTCTTATTTACCTAAACAATTCGCTGCTTAAAAAAAAACAATTGTAATTTCTAGCTGCCTAAAGCCAAAGAAGTGTAGTCAATGTATATCTCACTAATTAATATTGGGGATACAAAGATCTTCCCCAGCTGGCTGTGATTAGGTGATTGCATGTCAAATAACATACATATTAGCAGCACACTTTCCATGACCATGAGATGTCGTTGCCAAAATTTTAAGCTTTGTAGCCTCTATACCATAGCCTTAGCTGGAATTTGTAAAAATTGCCATAACATGAATGCATTATCATTAGGCAACCCCTGTCCAAGATTCTAAGAAAAGTTTGGATTATAGCCATCATACTCCTAATCAATTGCCATGTTATAGGTTAGAGAAATTTCGTGACTATAGCCAGAATTATTCTGGTCCCATCTGTCTTTTTGCTATGCACGCATGCGTGGTTTAGAAATCATCATTATACCAGAAAATTACTTTTGCTTGCTGAAGGTAAATCTCTATGGAATAGTGTTACTCATTTTTGCACTTTTTGGCGTTCTTTTCTGCTGGGGATGAACTCTTTTTGGAGACCAAAAGGACCCGAAATGTATATGAAACCTAGCAAGTTGTCCCCCATTAATGGTGATGAGCTCTACTATGGCAAAGTGAGTTCACACTATAGAGGAAGAATATTCTAAACACGTGAAAATGAAGATGGTGGGGCTGCTTTGCTTCTGGATTTTGGACCAGGCTATAGTCCATAGGGAGGGATAATGGCAACATGGTAAAGAGCGAAAGCCATATCTTATAGTCGGTCTTTTCATACAACAACTTGCTTAAATCCAAGCTTCAAGTTTGGCCATGTACCAATTGATAGCTGGACGATCAAATTCTGTCTTGTGGGTGGAATCTCACCGATAAGACAGCAATCTTTATTTTTATTTGTTGTGGTTTTGTTTTTCTTTTCTCTGTTTCCTAGGGTACAAGTGAAAGAAAAAGAAGGCACAATCATTTTCAATAATAATTCACGTTCATGACATTGCTGAAATTTCTTGTTTTGAACTATATATCACTATTTGCTACTTGTACAACTTTGTCAAGAGTTATACAATAACTATTCATTATAGCTTTACAACCTCATTGCGAATTGTTAGAGACAATTGAACCCTTAATTATTGAGATCCTTCATTCATTGGTTTTGTTTTTAAGCACATGGGGTTTGTTGTGGTAGCGTACAGTGGCGGAGCTAAAATTTTTTTTTAGGGGACGAGTCTAGACAAGTAGTGAAAAATATTAGAACCAAATCTAAGTTAACTTATGAAACAATGGTTTGACTGATATAATTAATATTTTTGTTAATTATTGGGGGGCAAAATATAGTAATACAAAAAATTTTTACAAGTTGGACAGGGGGCAATTGATTTTTTTTGTTAATTTTAGGGGAGGCAAAATACAATAATACAAAAATTTCTACTTACAAAAAAATTATTTTACAAATTGGAGTGGGGGCGGCTGCCCCACTTGGCCCCCGCCCCCCCCCCCCCCCCGCGACGGGGGCTGCCCCCTGGCAGCGTAACTTGGAAAGAATGAGTTAACAATAAATGACACAGTTGTTATTAAATCCAAATTCAATAGGGACGTTCAAAAATTTGATTTTACCACTTGATTTAATAACCTTCTCATGGATCTCGACGTGGAGGTTTTACTGTAAATCTGATGACATTTTGCATCATAACTATCGAAATTGTCAAGTTTTAAACTACTTAAATATCAAGGAATCCCATAACCTTCAATGAAATATCTGATCAAATACCCACAGGTAGCTTGATACAGCTTTGCAACGTTGGATTAACACTCGTGCACTCGCGGACTTGAGACATTAACTTGACCTTTCCTTTCGTTTTTAGTTTTTTTTTTTTTTTAAGTGAAAGTACAAAACTTATTTCGTAGTCAGAGCAAAACCTTATAAAGAAATTTATTCAACTTCTGAGTTATATCGTCTTCCAAATCACTATACCACAACCCTGAACCTAAAGTTCCTGTTACTTTTGTTTGCCATCTTAATTCGTCACAAACTTCCACGAATGCATGTACTTGTTTTTTTTTTTTTTTGAAAAGAATGTATGTACTTGTTCGAAAACTTTATTCTTCATAACCTTAGACCAACCTCCAACTCACGATTACTCCACATACTAGTCGCAACTTGAGGATTCTTATGTTGTAATTCTCACGGGAATGATTCGCATGTATTGGTTTGCTTAAAAACTCATTGATAATGACTGTGCCACGGTCATCAGGGAGTCCTTCGCGCATACGTCTACAGTTCATAAAACCACTTACACTGCAGAGCTACAAAAAATGAAATATCTTCCAATTAATCCTAAGCTCATTCATTCAAACCATCTTTAGAGGCCCCACCCAAAAAAAAAAGGCACATCCAGGACTGTAGACAAAACTTTCTATTTTTGGTATCATGTTTGGTAAAGAAGCTAGAAGCCTCATAGCCACTGTTCCAAATTTGGAACTGCTTGCAGCCACGCCTCTACTCCAAATGCATGACACTAGATTCTTATGCAACACCATGAAATTATGGGAGGAGATTCTCTACTGACACCACTAACTCTTAACTAGAGAAGCCTTGTGACTTTCACCATTCGTTTTCTTGCCATGAGATGTCTTGCAGACGAACACCCATCAACCGTTCAAACAGCTGGAACCTTCTTCCCCTCCTCAATGAAGAAAATTGCAGACTCTGGAACCTGAAAGTCATTAGGTAAGTAAAGCCAATAAAAAGGATCAATTTTATCCTCCACTGTAAATGTAAAATAAGAGAAAAAACGTCACTAGGACATTTCCAAGATTACGATTTTGCCAAATCAATTAAAGGCTTCACACATATCTAACTATAATTGAAAAAGGATTGGACAATGACAACTCATTCTACACTCTAGTGCACTCCAGATCTCTAGTTACATCATCTATCCCACTCTGTTCAGCACGTCCACATCCTCATGAGCAAAAATGCATCTTTTCTGTTTTAAACAACTGGCACGGTACCACATGAGGTCGTGAGACAGGAGATCTGGAAATAGATATGAAGGAAGATCCTATATCCCAACCATCCACATTCAAATGATACGATTATGACAAGAAATAATTAGTCTTGCAAACTTAAAAATCAAATGGGAATTATGTTTCATGGTCTTGTCTTTTTCAACTCTTAACTACTCACGCTGAAATAAGTGAATAGTCACCAATCTAATAAACAGTACTCCACACCAAAAAAGAATAAATAGGTAAAGATATGTAAATACATCAAGTAATAATGTTATTCATATAATTGTAGATTTATTTGATTCTAGTAAAACTAATTTATAAAAGAATTTGAACTTTGAAAGTTGCAAACGCACCAAGTTTCCCCAGATGACTGCAGCTAAAATTTTAGGGAGTCCAATCACAAAAGTCAATCTGGCTTCTAAAAATCATGATCAGAAGCACCAAGCTCACAAAGAATAAAGAAAAATTGAGAGAAATCTTAATGTTTATTTAACTAAAGAAGATTCATTATCCAAGCAGCAAAAATAAGATGGAGGGGGATGGTTCAAAAAACTTGCTGTTGAAAAGTTGCATGGAACTGTAATGCCACAACACCATTTACCCCCAAGCAAATCACGCCCTACAACACCCATTCTCACCACTTCCCCTCTTCCCTCCCTCTTCCCGCAGCCCGCAGGAGACAGAAAGACAAGCAAACCATCAGCTTCTAAACCCCATGTATGATCATTTTCTCCTAATAGTAAACAAATTGGCACTAAAGTAGTCTCTCTATGTAAAGCAATTGCTGTAGAGGAAAGAAGATTACATCAGGCCAGGATTCTGTAATGAACTCCACGATATCATAGGCTATGTCTCCTTGAACATCAATTTGTTCCTTCTCAGTTGGGCCCTAAAAAACAGCAGTATAAAACCTTAGAAAGAATGCATCACTATGCATGTAAAGGGTTTTAAAATATCACTTTGACACACCTTAACTACAGAAGCACCAGTAGCAAACTTTTTACCAAGCTTCTTTGATGCATCACTTAGTTTAACACCTGAAATGTTATGCAGTTGGAAAGCCAGTTGCCATTATAAACAAACATTATAGTCCTTCAAAATAAAGTTTAGAATTAAATGCAGCCCTCACTCACCAAAAAGCTCTAAACCCTTCACAGTGGTAATACACTTCCTCTTGTTACGCGTGATCTTTTCAATTATAATTTCCTGCTTCTCCTGAAAACAGCTCAAAAAGAAAGTTTCACAATTACTAAATTTGCTTAAAAGTTTGAGTTCATCTCATGCACAATGGTAGCAGATTGAAACTGGACAACCTACTTCAAACAATCACATTTAGCATCTCAAGAAAAACAGAAACCCAAAGCAAGCTTTGAGTTCAGAAGACTTGTGACAAGAACTTGAAAAAAAGATAATATTTTTAATTTCCCGACATCCCCTGCCAAATATGTTCTCATTATTAATTGAATGTTTAATCTAGAAGTCAAAGATCATCATCCTGTGTAGTCTGCAGAGAACCAAAATTTCAATTTTTCATGACAACATATAGATTTAGTACAGCTGGGCCTGTGTCTTTAAATTTACGTAGTATGTAATAAGAACAACTAAAGCTTCCCCTTCACCCATGTGAAATTTTATTTCATCGCTGAAGCCATGTAAAGTTACAGATGTGCATAAAAATTTCAAAAAAATGATAAACCTTAATTGACTATTTTGTGAAATAACATCTGTACCAATCATGAAATCATCAGTCTTAGGTCAGCCAAACAAATTCACCAAGAACATTCCATTCTGCTACCCAAGCTTTTTCAAATTGCACCCACCTACCACTTGGCATTTCACCCTTCTTTACTTCTCATCTCCTCATGCATCAACCTCAGAGCTCCGTCTTCTTGCACACTTGCCAAAATCAATTCAACCCCAATACCATGTGAGTGTGTGTGTGTGTGTGTGTGAGAGAGAGAGAGAGAGAGAGAGAGAGAGAGAGGCATGCACTATTCTTATATTGTCACAAACAACAATCAGAAAGGACCCTGATCAACTAATTCCAGAACCTGCTGTTTATGCCTAATCATAAATTAGAAAGTCATCAAAACCATTTATTATTCAACGTTCCTAGCCCCAATTGTTGCTAAATGCATAAGCAAATAACATTAATGAAATCACTACCATTTAATATGAGCAGGCAAACATACAGTACTAGCAATCATATGGCTATAGTGTCAATAAAAGTATAAGCGTATATATAACTAGTGTTGGTGGCCATTGGGAAAAACAGAAGAGAGGGAGAAGGGAGGAACAGAAAGAGATTAGTCCATGCGAGTGGATAGAGTTCGACTATTAATGAATGTGGATTCATTTATGGTTGGATCAATTGATTATCAGGTGCGCAGTTAGAAAATACTAATAGAGGTATGGGTAACAGAAAAGGCAAATATTAAGTGACATGGCATGCGAATCAGGTTTTCGGCAGATGGCAATACAGAATATGAAAATGTGGCGTTAAAAGTTCAACCAAGTCAAGTAAATAAAAAATCTATCTACATTTTCCATAGAAGAGAATGAGAAGTGGTGCTGCAGTTGCAAAAATTGGAACTGAGTCAAGTAAAACAAATCTCAGCTTCTCTATATCTGACCAAGGAGACATGGAATTTCATATTTCAAATGCTTATATACACTAAATAGTCCACCATGATATGTACCTATGCGTGATTAACAAGAAATGAAGTATAACAGCTATGTTGAAAAAATATTCTTGTATGTGTTAAAAAGGAGTTAAAAAGGACATCTTTCTTTAAGACTCTAATTCATAATCTGGATCACTTTAAGAGTACAGAAACAAGTATAGAATTAGTTGGAGCATATCAAGAGACAAGGTAAACCAAATTAATTGCTTCAGCGAATGACAGCTATGAGAGTGTGCTTTCATCAATTATTAGTGAACACAAAGAAATACAGATTAGATTCTTAGTTTTCCACTAAGATGGAATTGGTTTTCAGTTAATCTCATCCAAGAAAGTTTTAAAAATAAATAACTCATGAAACCAAAACCCAACCATGTGCCTGCCAAACTCCACCCCCAAACCCAAAAAAAAAAAAAAGAAAAAGAAAAGGACAAAACCAAAAGTAAAGAAGAAGAAGAAAAAAGAAAGAAATATGTCAAACAAATAAAAAGAGACAAGATATAACTGCATAATTCATAATCTCATTTTTTTTCGGGTAGACATTTTATAATAAAGACAAAGTTACTTACACAAAATGAATAAAAATAGTTTTTTATTTTAATAAAAATTACTCATGCTCTTAACGAAATGTAAAAAAGTACCAATTACAGAAACAGAAATGCAAAGATGCTTATACAATCACAATAAAACAGCCCCAAAGAACCTAAACCAATTTAATTGATTCTCTACTAGCTCATTAGCATCATATTAATGATAAAAGAGTCCTTAAAAGTTCTTACTTTTTTTTTTATTTTTCCACCAGGAAGACGTTTTACTTCTTCTTGCTTAGAGGTTGAAGAACCTGCAGTACCCAAAGATAGAAAACGGTAAATATGAAACAATTAGACTTAAAACTGGAGGCAAATTCCGGATACAAGAAAACAAAGACACGTCAAGTATAATGCACATCTACTAGTTAATTAAAAAAAAAAAAAAATCACTCTTTTGGTTCAAATCCAGAAGTCATAATTTGCAGCATCAAAAGTTACAAAGATTGATATTATAACGTTTCATTGCTTTTTGAAACAAACCAGAAGAACAAAATAGAGCATATGACATCACGAAAAGATATTCATCACAACCCAAAGTTAGTTGAAGAAATCGTAGTATCAAAAGTGATCAGTACTGAATAAGCATTTCCGGGAGTTAAGTTGAAGTTCTACCACCACTAATGCTTTAGATAGGCCTCAGTCATTAAAACCCTAAAACCGATTAAAGCACATCAAATGAACTTTTCAAAATTTGTATTAGGTACAGAAAGTGGGATGGGATTTGCTACTCTCCGAAGTTTAACACCCAAAAAATGAACATTTTCTTCTGAAAACATGTAGAAGTCTGGGATCTGATTTTCAAAAATTAGAGCCTTCAATCAACATTAGCTGTGTACCCATTACTTAGTAGAAATGACAAGTGGTATGAGCCAACATTCTCTAACTAAAGATCCTTTTGCAAATACATCTGGTCTAATTATGCTAATCCAAGTTCCAAGTCTCCAGGTTTTGGTTCAGGAATTCTCTGATGTCTTTCACAGAACTACACTAACAACGGATGGCGCATCTTTTAAGCACCAAGATAAGTTATCTTTAACATGCCTCAACTAGGAGGAATAATAGAATAAGTATATTTCACAAACTACGGAATACTTTTCTGAATATTGCTATACAAGAAATAAATTTTAAATACTTCTCAAATTACATTTAAAAAAAAAAAATGGGTAAGAGCATTGGACAGGAAAAACTTAGGGTCACTATTACATCAATAACTCCAATTACAGGATGGGTAGTGCTTCACACTAGCATCTCAAATCAACACACCACCTTGCCTCACAATGTGCTCTGTGCCACTCTTTTAAGTCCAATTCCTGGAAATTTTATATCACTATCACCCTTCCTCAAAGTTTTTCAGAGTAAAGAAATTGGAAAAATGCACCAAAATCAGCAAATAAGTGAAATTCAACTTATATAAGCACAATTCATACATCAGATTACTACTTTTGGGAAAAGAACAAAACTTTGAAGTAACACCAAAACACATGGTAACAATCCCATATAATACCAACATAATGAGACTGAACAAGAATTTTTGGCTAAAGACCATGCTGTTGACTAATTTCAAATCTAAATCTAGAAATGGCAGACGAGCCTTACCTATCATTTGACAAGCAATAGGAGTCAGGAGATGTCAACTTGTCTTACGCAACTATACACCTCTGTGACTCGTGTAGACGTCACACCATACGAAACTTTATCCACAACATAGATGAATCTATCATTTATCTCTAATACCCTAAAGCAGCATGCTAAAAATGGGAAAGTGAATCACGATCAACTGCTAATTGCATATATTTGAAGTCCAAAGGGAACTCGAATGTTATCCATGCAGGTGAAAAAAGTCAATTGCATCCTAGCATGCATGCAATATTGATTCGCATCAAAACCAGCCCTAAGAACACCATTTGCATGAGGTTCCCGATATAATGTAACATTACTGAGTGCCGGTCTACCAAACATAATAATTGTAGGAATTCATAATACACATTTTTTTAGCACCATTCGATCAAATGCTAATAGATTTAACCAACATATTGCTAGCCCTCGCACAATCAGGTCAACCCATGTAAATCACATTAAACATTCAAATAAAAAAACACAACACAAAGAAAACATAATTTGAGCTCTATGTAAGCATGCATGATCAGGTTAAACCTGACCACTATTAGACAAATCCCAATCGGGAAAAAAAAGTCCAAAAAACAATAAAAACTGTAGGAATTACTACTACCATCAGAAATTGAGGTCGACTGAAGTTGACCAGAGACTTTATCAACTTCTTTTCCCTCCGCCTCTGGAAAACAAAGAAAGAAGTTGATAGTTGAGCATCAATCAATCAATCATAAACAGCATAAATAAAGAGATGTATAAAAAAAAAATTAGGGTTTTCTGAAGTGGAACCTTTGAGGAGATCAGGATAGAGATCGGGGGCGTTTTGGATCAACCAGGGTTTGCATTTCTCAAAGTCCGGTCCGAACTCGCAGTACTCGGCGGGCAACCCGCAAACACCGCAGTAAAGAACATGAACCGGTTGTGGCTTCTCCGCCATTATTATCTGAATTAAAAAAGTTCGTAGCTTTTCTCGGTTACTGAGTTTCAAACTCACTCAGGGCACGCACTCGCTCACCCACCGCCTTAGCTGTGAGGAAGAAAGGTTCTGTCTTGTGCCAAGAGAATAATGCCTAAACGATGTCGTTTTGGATTGTTATATCCGTTTCCAAGCGTAGAAAGTGTTAGAATTTATGAAAAGAGGATCCAAATATCAATTACCAATTTACCAATAAAATAATTTTATTTTGGCAAAGGTTGAAGATATCCCCTTTTTCCCTTTTAACTAGTGGCGTAAGCTCGGGGGCACGGGTAAATTTGGTTTCCCGTTTTTACTGCTCAAGTTCGTGACGCACCATATAATGGAATATTACTTCCTTTCAAAATCACTGTTACGGTTCTTTGACTCCTTGATTGATAAAACTTTTTTACCTACACAATAAGAAATTAATTAATTAATTAATTAATACGGTGATAAGACACTCAAGACAACCAGCAAAATAAATAATTGGATCCAACAGGTGTAATAAACCCTAAACAATAACTCAGCGTAAAGCAAACTAATGAAAACACAACTTTAACAGTATCAACTAAAATATAGATTTTGTTCCTAACCTAGAACATGTGTAGTGAGTATGTGAGAAGATGTCAGAAGAGGCGATGAGGGAATTATAGGATTTGGATGGAATTTGGGAGTATGGAGTTTACGTTGTTGGAGGAGAGAGATATTATTCTGCCTTCAGAGAAGAGGGAGGATTAAAATGTTTTGAGCGTGTTTTTAATTAAAATCTCAAGGAAAGTAATTAGAATACCAAGAAGATCTAAGGAATTAGAATCCTAATATTATGCCACTACTTTCCTTTGGGGAAAGTTTTTACTTTCCCAAATAGTTAAAAAGTGAACTTGGATTTTAAATTTTAAAAAAAAGATTACTTTTCCATAGTATATTCCTTGCCAACCAAAGAGTTTTGAGTAAATTTCATCACATTATATATATGTATGTGTTTATATGTATATATAGACACACACATATATATACATATACACAGGCAGTTATAAATGAATATTAGTGGAATTTCATATATGAAAAATATTGTTTGAGATATGTAATTTCACTTAAGATTTCGAAAGAACCACAATGAATATTTACCTTATCGTTTTAGAATTGTAGTCATAACCTAAATATCTATTTATTATGAGATAAAAAATTAAAGGTGCTAAACAAGTTAGTAGGTTTCCTTCTTTACACGTTTGGTAATTTCATCAATGTAGGTGGTATTTATTGAAAATTGAGCAAAAATTTGTTTTTTTTTAATATGGGATTTGGCAGTATTCCAACCTTATTATTTAGATCTCTCCATCTCCTCAATTTTTTTTTATTGAATTTTAACATTTTCTATTAGACACTACTAATATGTTTACCTAAAAAATGCATACTTGATGCGTTTTGCTTCTACGTGACGAGTTGGCCTCATTTAGTTTAACATTGAAAATAAATAACCATTATCATTCTTTTTAACTCATATTTTGAAACCTACCTATAATTTTTTTATAGCATCATTAGCCACATTTTTTTATTAATTTGCAATACTCTGTAGCTTGTTGTTAGTCACTTCGACAAACTGTGTGTTACAAGTGAAATCCTTATTATTCTTTTTACGAAACTTTAAAAAATCAAAAGATACTAGTGTCACAATTGTGATTATTCATGTCTCAGTGTTCTATACGATACTAAACTAAGGAAACATCTAACTTGTGTATTTTCTGCTACTTTTGTAGGATTTTTTTTTTTTTGGTTCCTTCTGAAAATCATATACATCAAATTTCCTTGGTGTATAGTGTCACACCCAGCGCTCCGGGTATAACACGCCACATATTAAGCTTCACTTAATACGCAAGGCTCGAAAAATGATCAAAGTAATTCTAAAACATATACATCACAAATATTAAAATGCTCCAATTATTATGAAAAAAAAATCCTCTAATAATAAAAATTTAATATCCACAAAAATCATCAGACTTTCTTAGAAGAAATCAATAACACTAGATATACAATAAACTAAATATCAAAGCACTTCTAGATCAGAGGCATCATAAATATTGGAATACGCCAATTAATATAAAAATTCTCCAATAATAAAATTTAATATCCATAGGAAGTAATCAAATTTTATTAACATAAATAAATAACACTAAATAAGAAATAAATTACTTGTCATTGGCTCCAAGCCAAAACCTAACCACCTAATTATTGCCAAAATAAAATTCCTCTTATTGAAGACTAAGCACCCTGCTATCCTATCCCGAACTAATAATACCTGCAAAACAAATAATATAAGTGGGGTGAGCAACCTACTGTGCTCAGTAAGCAATTCCACGCCTTTCTCACCAGTTTGGGCAGTTACATATATAGATATATATAGTACACGCATTCATTCTATCACACACTATCCATAATCGCACAAAACAATAATACATAATATATATATCAAAATTGTGGCATATTCAAACGAAACATAATCTGCATATACATAAACATACATAGGTAGGCTCAGATTTATCAATGCAAGAATCAGTCGGATCTAGATATCTAGCCTAACTTTTCCCCAGTTAGGAGGGTCATAAGCAGTGCGTGCATGTCCTGACTACTCACCATCAGGGAGGTAGACGAGAACTAGTTCTCTCTGGTGTACAAAGAATAATTAGAGCTAAAACATACATGTCATACATTCACACATCACACACATGCATACATATACATATAAATAGTCAATGTGCCACAGTATACAAAAAAATTCGCACATACCACCTTGCCCATTCTGAGTTTTGTATTACAAAAATACTCACGAAAAGAATAAATATATATACGCAAAGAATTTTTCAAAACATAAGAAAAGTTAAGAATCACTTACCTCGGAGTCCAAATCGAAATCCAAAATTAACCATTTTAACTCAGATAATCATGTCACAGTAATATTCATCACCTAAAAATCAAAATAACACACCATCTTCGTCTTAATAATTATATATATAAAAATTATTAAAACTTTTAGGTTGCCTACGGATAATTCTAAAACTTCCAAATTAATTCTATAACGTAATATTTTACTTAACTGCTGAATAAGAAAACTAAATAGTAATAAATCCATAATTGAATTGGATTATGAAAAACAATAACTAAATAATTAAATAAAACAACTAACCTAAAACATATTTATTATATATATGTATATAAATATATTTTTCCTCCTTGGTTTGTAGGCCACAGGGGTGGCCCACCAAAATTTGATTCCAAGTCCCTGATTTGCAAACTTGTACGTTGAAACTCAAGTGGGGAAAGTCATAGACTTCCCTCTGACTTCTTAAGGCCGTGGCCGGCTTTGCCAATTTCTTCCCTTTTTTTTTTTTTTTTTTTTCTTTTTTCTTCTAGCGATTCAAGAGTTGTCCCACCAATTACCTACAGCTTCCATCATCAAGTGAATTGCCAAACTGCTGTGGCTAATTCGTAAGCTACACATCAACAAACGCCCCTATTTTTCTCTTCTTCTTCTTCAACTTTTTTTTTTTTTTTTCGTCCAACAGCGATGCTAGCTTTTCTTTTTTTTTTCTTTTTAACCGACAACCAAGACATCAGATCTATATAATAAAATAATTGATCTCCTCCTCAAACAATTTATTATCTCAAATCATCTTATCCTCAATAATTCCAAAAATTAAAAATCCTTAATTTCTTAATTGGGCATCAATTCCTATAAAACCCCAATATTCTAATTTCTCACAAACCCATCTAACTTAACCATTGAATTTAGACATCATTAAAATTCAAACTCAAGGATTCAACTAACCTTGTCCGTTGTAGGGATCGAATGAGTAGTATGCTGTTCCTAGCTCCTGCAAACTCTCTGTCTCCTTGCTTGTTCTTGCCCTTAGGAAGAAAACAGAAGTGGGTTTAGAAATAAGGGAACGTCGTTTGATAGACTTTTAATAAAGAGAAAAATGGTTATTTTATTTAATAATATTGTCTTCTCTTTTTTTTTTTTTTATATAACAATCCTCTCACTTCTTTAAAGCTCCAACTAACCCCCAAAAGATATTTTTCACAATTTGCCATTGAGCCCCTGTAGGGCACGGGTGTTTCATATAGCTTTAGTTCTACCTTGAACTATCTTTTACATGATGATGGTTTTGCCTCTAGCCCCTCAGAAAAAAAATCTTGGGGAGTGTTGATGAAGATAAAACTACCGACCGAGTGTCTTATTTTGGAGGCCAAATTTAGGATGAATGATCCAATTTATGGTAGCATTGGCGTAAAAAATCAACTTGAGGCTGAGTCAGTTTTTCCCAAAATCAGATCACATTTTGGAATAATACATAGCAGAAGTGCAAAACCAAATGGAGCTGCTTGAGGGCCAATTAAACAAGTGTCCATTGGCACTTATAGCTCCCGCTTTGGATCTAAATGTTACCGAGGGGATCTCAATCGCAGACGCAGCCCAAGCCCATCTCCCTTAATTAATATTAAGAAGGTAAACTTTTCATTTGACTTTTATTGTAGGATTTATTTCTTGATGATGAATTCTAAAGATTAAATTTTCGAGGCTAGTATAAGAGTGGTTTAATTACGTTCTTTTTTATAACAAATTTAGGTTGTAAACAAATCGATTCATGTTATTTTATGTAATAACATATATTAAATGCAATAATTATTTATGACGATAGATTTATTTAGCAGCAAAAAAATATCAAGTTTCATGCAGTCGAAATAATAGGTAAGAAATCTACAGATTGCAATTCTGGAAGTATTTCTTTTTTGTGACATCCATTACGTTTGATGGAAATCAATTATCTTGTGTCAATTAATCTGTAACAAAATGCTATTTGTCCTATCTATCATCATTGAATAATAATATCGTAAATTGCAGTGCCAAATTCAAGAAAATCGAGCACCATATTATCCATGTTGAAGTCTGAACCATGAATTGAGGAATGTTTCCAGAAATTCGAAGTTATACTTTATGCACTAAGAAATTGACAGATAAAAGATAAAGCAAATCAAATTTTACTCTAGTATTTCACATAGGGATGCTTTTGTTTTAAAAAAGGAAAAAAAAAAAAAAGAAGCAGGGACGTAATATGGTACTTATACTGTATTTTGTATTTTGTTTTTGGAGGCATATGATCCTAAGTTTGCAATCGAACTTTTCTTTCCATAATAAGATATACATGCTTAATAGATATCTTGAATTATATAGTAAATATTTGATGGTTCTATGACAAAAGTAGTTATACAATACATCTTTGTCTGGAATCATACCTTAGATTGATAGAACTACGAATATGTAACGCTTGATCTTTATTGATAGAAACCATTAACTAAGCAAATATCTAATGCAATAACTATTGGATTTCTTCAAGCTGCCGCCACGAAAACATGACAAAATATCACTCAAAATAGTTTAGAGAAAGTAAAAGATTCACAGTAGAAAAACAATATTCTCCCCAAAGATATCCTAATTTGTTAAGTAAAGTTTGAGGAAAAAGCATGTCGTCTCCCATGGTCTTATTTCCTTTTCATTAACATTTGTTTGCTCACCAATGAGAAGGCATGTTATTTGACTCACGACAAAATTATTTCCAATGCCTCAACTCCTAACCCCTCTATTTTACATTTCATTGTGGCTCCCTTTTTGGTTCTAGGAAACAAATTCCTCTAGAAAAAGTGGGAAGGCTGACCAATTAGTCATATTATGAAGTGCTTAATTAATTTGTGGAAGTTGATAACTTGGATAAAGTCAGTCAACATCAGAATGCGTTTGTCCAATTCTTTTACCTACTCCACTCATATTGGCTTGCAAAACCACTTGAACAACAGTACAAGCTGCCTAACCGTTCGGTTAGATTTAGTCAATTATGTTGAAATTGAATTTGAAATCAGTGAAGGCTTGATTGGTGAAGTGGCCATTTCCCCTTCCCCAAATGGATGGAGTAACTGTTAGCTCTTGCCAAACGAAGGCACCAATCAAGATTGGTTAGTCCATTTTTGAATGTGCATGATACCACTGGAAAATACTTAAGTAGACCGGGTCCACGGATCTCACCGGTAGATTCAACAGTAGAGATTAAGCCACCGGATGACTCAATCTTTATCATTGGGTCCATGGGTCCATGAACTTTTGGATCCACCTAAGTATTTTCCGATACCATTTCATCACGTGTATGGAGTTGGAACCATTGGCCTTCCTAAAGAATATTTAGAGGACCAGAAATTTATTTTGCGCCTAATTATGGCTTAATTTTCTACCGTCATCATTAGGATTGGTGGGTTCTGATGTGAAAGACTTCCCCTTGGGTATGCATGCCAAAGTCCACAATAAGAGTGTCCAAACTCTAGTATTAACTACTAATAAATACCTCTATGGTAGAGAATGAAGCATTATGGTGAAGAATGATCCAATAGAAATGATTGATTATAATGGGCATTGTGTTATCAGTATGCTTGGATTACAACTAATGTACGTAGAGGTGGGGTTTCCTATAAAATAAAAAGAGATCACTTCTTTTCAGCCTTAAGAAAAGGCAATCACTGAATAACAGAATTAGATTGAAAGTAAAGGTATTGTTAATTAAACCAAAGAAACGAAGAATGGAAGCTGCAGATGGTGGTCAGGGCCTTAGGGGTATCACAAATTATTTGGAAGCTTTTGTTGATTTCTAGTAATAGTAATTTTGTTGCCCCGTTTTGAAAAATACAAAAACTGAATAAATTCTCTTTTTCAAAGATGGAATCGAGTTGTCAATTTGCAGCAGCATATGCTTAATTTTGTAAAGCTGCACAAAGAACAATTGCACGTTGCCATTGTAGAAATGAGATGGTGAGTTCATGAAAAAAGTAAGTTCATTGAATTATTGAATTTTTTGGATTGAAAGGCACACAGGGGATAGAGGAACCATTCAATTTAAAGGAGACGATTGAGCAGCAAGAGACTAGTGGTCACCAGCCCTTTTCTCTTTCTCTTTTCTGTTTCTCATTCTTTTTATTTTTAAGTTCGTCAATGCCTTTTTTCTTCATGTTCCTCCATCGAATTTTCTCAGCAGAAAAAATGCAAGTCGATACTAAAGTGCCTAGTCCGGTAACAGCAAATGGAAGTTTTTATGAAACGCATATGCATCATCGCACTTCAAGTTTCACTGATACTTTACGCTTCATGAAACAATTGATGTTGATGATTATTTTTTTGCACTTATCTGTACAAAATCGTCAATTTTTTGTCTTTTTTTTTTTTGTGTCTAACAAAACTACGTCGTATCACTAAATGAAATGACGTAATTTTATGTAGTTTCATATTGACAAAGCTTAGTTTTATATTGGATAAAAAAAAAAAGACAGAATCTAGACTGCAAAATCTTACATTCAAATGGACCATTTAATACAAACAACGGTCTTTATAACCATTAGGATTTTCAAATTACCAAGTGAAAAAACAAGAAGTTCTGAAGTTTCTACCATATAAATTATGATTTTCTTTTTACATATGTTTAACGACACTCGTTTAATACACACAAATTATATATACATTCATATTTATTATCCATTGTTTGTAAACACTTTCTTGATTTTATTAACATTTTTCACGATTTCTTAACATTTGAATCTTAACCAGTGCTCATTGGACATTCATTATACGAACCTTATAAATTATACACCAACAGTCGCAATTGAATTGAAACATAATCTCTAACTCCTTAAATCTATTAATCTTTTATTTTTTGATTCACTTGGTAATAAGTATATGCATAGCCATTTTCGAGATGGCTGGAAGGCAGAAGTGAAGCCTATAGCCGCAAATGTAATTTTGTTTTTTTAATAATACTACAATTAACTCTCACATCTAATGTGCACATTTTATATAAGTATTTTTTGATAAGAAAATAAGAAGGAATAATTTGGGCCCTCTACATCTAATTATTATTGGACTTTTGTCCCTTGTTAGATAAGATCCCATATGTTAGCTAGGGTGGTAGATTCCAAAGGTTTCTTCAGAAGATCTGCACACGTGGGCAACGAGAAGTGATTGTCACGGCTCCCAGATCAACCCCTAAGAGATGGTGACTTTGGAGTCTTTGGACCACAAAATTTAATTTTCTTAGCAAACCAAAACTAATAAAATCCATTTTTACTCTCGCAAGCAACATCTTTATCATTTTCCTTATTAGGGGACCAGTGGTGAAAATCCGATTACCTGGGCACTTAAAAACAATTCCTTTCAATTTCAATAATATTGTTAGTTATCCCATGACTTTTACATCTGGTCATAATATATTAATTTGGAAATTGAATAACTTTTTCGGTACTTATATAGTTATTTTTCCCCTTTTTTCAAGCCAAAAAGATGTTTAAAAAATTATTACATAATTTAGATTAATTAATAAAATTATAGTAATTAATTGTCTAAAGGACAACTTTTGAGGTACTTCTATAGTACACAAAATAAGTTTGTAAACAATAAAAAAAATTTTAACAATTTATGTGGACTCGTTTGTTTGTATATTAAATTAATAATTTATGTAGACTCATCTCTAATTCTAATTCAACTAGTTTGTATGGTACAAAACTAATCAATTTTGTACACAGCCAAATCTCACTTCTATTGTAAATTTTTGTTTTTGGACGTCGCCTGGTTCTCATAGTACAGCCACATTTCTGTCCTAATATAGTAGTCATTTTCAAGGGGACGGATTTTTTGTGAATCTCACAATTCCCAATTCATTCACTCACCGGGACAAAAAGTGTAGTTCTTTTGGGGCTCAAAGACAATGACGCAATTAATTAATAAGAACTTTGACTAAACCCCATGTTAGTTGAAGTTCTTTTCGTCTATTGGACCTAGGATCGGCTAGTGACCGAATAGTCATTTTCTACGAAATAATATTTTGGTTTGATTCTCAGTTTTTTTTTTTTTTTTTTTTGGGTTGTGCTTAGTACCTGCAATTGTATTCAAATATGATTAATGTTAATTTGATGTACAACCTAAATCATTAATAAAATGGTGTAAGATAAAGACAGTATAGTTGTATATTTTCTCTCAAAAAGAAAAAGTTGTTCGATTTTGCTCTTGTCCAAATGTGTTTATCTTTAACATATTCTGATGTGTTTCCCACGAGTGACTGATACTTATCAAAGACATCATTGATCAAGACAGTTAACAAACAAGAAAGAAACTGCCAATTAGCTCCGATAATTTATGTTTATTAGTCTAATAATTTGTCACTCAGTTGCATGAAATTATTTCGTATAGTCCATCAGTTACTTTACTTCAAAATAAACAGATTAAAAGGGACAATAGTGGAGCAATAAGTTGAGAAGGCAAATAAACAAAGGATGGCTTGTTGGTTAAGAAATTTTTTAAGAGTAAAAAGACTCGAAAGTTAAAAAAGCACCCAATGGTTGACTTTCCTTATTATAATGTCTTACAAATGCAGTAAATTTGTTTAATCATTCTTTTTCTTTTTAGGTTAAAGTACGTTAAAATGATAGCATAACTCGAAGGCATATTGGATAAAGGTGATACTATAGTATAACCAGAAGAAATGCTTAGACTAAAGATACATAGATGAGATGGATTCGGGCTCTCAACCAATTGAGATAAGTATTCGTGCATCAATTGTCTTTACACCTACAAATGTGCAAATTGTATCATCATCAAAAGAGAAATCACGTCACTAGTTAAACTGGAAATTCTGGTCTAAGTGCAGAGTTTTCAGTCTCAGCTATGTTTTACCTACCACGAAATGATAGACTCCCATTCTTTTGATTAACTAGATGGTTGATATTGGAAAGTATTCCCTCAATTTTCTATACATGGTATGGCATTTTGGCATGTTTTGAGTGGTTGATTTGACATTTATTTCATCTTTTTACATAGGATTATAAGTTGTGCCTCAGATTCTTTCACAATCACTTATTGATCAATATATTGATATCAAAATGGTTTAACAAGGAGGCCAATCCTTGGTTTCTTTGAAATGTTGTCCTTATGATGGTACTTGAACCAATATGGCCCCAAAGACAAGTTCACAGGTGGAAGTTTTGCACATGTTTTTTGAAGGTTGATTAGGATTTTAAGGTACGTGAAGGTGAGGTGTCCAAAACCATTAGACGCATGCCCCCACCCATCAGTTCCTGCATCACAATTTCACAATTGCATTTCTCTCTCTTTCTTTTTCCCTCACCTTCAAAGTCTCATGTGATAAAATAGGATTTTTTTTTGAACGAGCATACTCCTTCATTCTTTAAAATACACAATTTATCATACAATATAACAATTTGCAAAATATTATCTCTATTATTCAATCAATTTTATCTTTAAAGGTTAACATTTAAAATCCCAATTAATAGATAACGTGAAATATCATTGTTAGACAAATTCGTTCAACTCGAAAATCTGCAAGTAAACGCAGTCCAAGCAAAACCCACTAAACAAGCACAAAAATTTCAACTCTCCGCCACTCCCACTATCCAAATTCTGCAACTTGGTCTTTTATATACATATTATTATACCCAGTAATTTGTCTTGAGATTTGAAAATCTTCCCAACTTTTCCCCTCAGCAGAATTTTCTTTCCTTTTTTCCTTTTTAATTTTATTACCTTGGGCAATTGAAAAGTCTTGAAATTTATGGCACTAAGAAAGAATTGTTTATAAGGGGTTTCACGGAGAAAATTGTGGCATCCTATTTAAGGTTGATGAGGAATGCTGTAGCAATTAATTTTCTGCCACCGCCCTCAAGTCTCACTTTACCTGTCTTTATTTTTGTGTTAGTTAATTAATATTCTATGGTTTAGAGCCAAACCAATAGGACACAGCATACATTTTACCAACCAAAATTGAGGGCAATAAATTACAGAACTGACTAAACAAAACCATCTTTCTCACCTTCCTGTTTAGAAAGGGGTGCTGGTTTTGTAGTTTGTGATAGTTTAGCTTAATTGGCTGGTTTGCTTTTAATACTACTTTAATTGCTCACATGTCGGAGGAAACTGTTGTAAGTAACATGCCATTCTCCAAACCCTGCAAACATTCAGAGCCTGAGTTTTTTGTCATGGTTATTATGCTCAGACTCTCACAAACTGATTGCTTTGCTTCCTATGAGAAATCCCTCTTGTGGGCTTTTCAAGAATCTGCCTCTGCCTCTTCTGTGCTGCTTGCTTTCTTCTCAATATTTGGCCTTGTGGGTCTATAGCCAGTTGTTGCTTTCATCTAACTTCCCCCCTTTTTTCTGTCCCTTCAAGTCATCAGTATTTTACAAATCATTTTGATTAATCTATTGTTGTTTCATGTTTGTATTCTTTGCAAACATTTGGGTTCGATTGGAGAATCTTTTTTGTGGTTGATCTTTTATGGGATGGGATTGGCGGTGCTGAAAGTTGTGTTCTTGGTGGTGAAAATTACTGTCTTGGCTGCTTTCTTGGTGTTTCAAGAATCTTCTGGTAATTCTTTCAATTTATTTTTCTCCTGAAGCTTCAATCATGTAGAAAAGATGTAGTCTTGATGAATTATAGGAGTATTATTTGTTGATAAAAAGTTGGTAATTTGATTTGATTGAAGCGATGATTCTTAGCAGTGTGTTGTCTGAAGTTAATAATTCGGGTTGCCCCTTAGCTGCTTTTGCCTTTCCGTGCAATGGTTTTACGAGGATTTATTGGATTGACCCATATTAGTGGAGGATGCTGTGTATGATCTGTCGAATTCTAAATTTGGACAATAGTTTTTACTGCATTTGAAATTTTATAAGATGTAACAGTGATAAACAATATTTGTAGCTTTGAGAATCCCGAATTGGAACTTGGAAGCGCACTACTATATTGACTAATTGTGGACTTCAATCTGTTTCACTAATTTCGCTAATTCTTTGTGTTGTCTATATCTGAGAAGTGGTTCCATCAATTCTTATTAAGCACCTCCTATTGAGGGCAAGAAGTTAATGTGTTACTCTAATCAACTATTCTGTAGCTTAGCTTTTATAATTGGATATCAACTGCAAGTTGACAGATGTTCAATTGCCTCTAAGACCATATGGAGAGGCATTATCTTCTATATTTTCTTCTTCTCCTTGAATTGTCCAGAATTCTATGGGAACTGGTTTCCTTTCTCCTGGTATCACAATATTCTGATTAAACACAGGCTACATCCTTGCATGGAAAATGCAAATATTTTACAGGATTTCCCTGCTCGCTCGCTCCATTCTATTTGCCGAGAAACCTATTTGTCATCCCAAACAGCCTAAGCTGTTGCCATTGCTTCTGTGTCCTTATTTAAAAGGGTTGCTGGTTAGTTAATGATTTCAAGGATTGTTTAGGCAGCTCATTCCAAGTTTGCAACTGTAAACATTATTCTTACATATTTACTTTCCACAAATTTGTTTGGATGGACTGGTTACAATACCTTATGTTTCAGGACACAGCTTATCTCCATCTCCATCTACATTTCCTGTAGTTTCTCCTAATGGGAATGCAGCAGCTGCTCCTGTTTCAGTTGGAAAGTCGTTCAAAAGCAGTGCACCTACGGCAGCATCTCTGCCAAATGGTAGGATAATGACTTTCTGTAATTTTGAAATAAGACTTAAAATTGAACTTCACTGACTTAATGGTTTGCTTTCATTCAGGCACGTTTGTGGACTCTCCAGGTTTACTGCCGCCTCTCAACTCCGCCCCAGCACCCCAAACTACGAAAGATCATGCACCATCTTTTACACCAAGTACTCTAGTTTTGCCACCAAATAGTTCAACCTCGCTTCCACTATCTCCTAAGGGCAATGCTCCAGCTTTGCCACCAAGTGCTGCTAATAGAAAATCTTATCATGTGGAGTATCCCAGACCAGAAGCTCCAGGTATCTGTTGACTATGCCTTTCTTGTAAGGCTGTAACATCACCATTGCCCTGATTTTAATTTGTTCTTCTCTTAAAGCTGCAGCTCCACTTGCATCTTCATCGAGAATATCTCGACAAAATCCACCAACTAGCCCTCCTGATTTACCAGGATTCCTTCTACAAAAACCTGTTGAAAATAAGGCACCTGAAACTCCTTTTCTGCCAGCTGCCCCAGGTAGCAGATGTTTAAAGTATGTTTTTGCAATCATTAACTCTTTGTTGACATTATTTCCTAAATGCGACACCTGTTTTTGTTTCCCAAAAAAAAAAAAAAGTATTCAGTGCACCTGCACCAAAGGAAGTGCCACAAATTCCACCTGCCCCTGGGATTTCACCACCTATTCTTCCTGGTACTCTTAGTTACTTTCCTTTTACTGCAACCTTCTTTATGAGATGAATATACAGTGATCTTTATTTGTGTTTAATGCTGCAGTGTCAGTTGCATCATCTCCAGGCAAGTTATTGGGGAATCCACCATCAATTCCACCAGTATTTCCAAAAAATCCTCCATTTAGTTCCTCAGGTGATAGTTTAATGCATATTAAACCTGCTTAAAATATTGAAATGCTTGTTACTTCTGGCTTGTGGAGATGCATATGCTTTTCTTCCATTATTTACTAAACTAAGATGTTATTTATGCAACTTACATAAATACTATTGGATCTTTCCAGGTAAAGGTGCATCATCAGCTTGTTCAACTTAAAAGGCAATATTAAGTATGATAAATAAAGTTATCTGAAAAAAATCTCTTTGTTTCAAATATGAGGATATGCTCTCATTCTTTTGTTGTTCTCCAAAAAATATTCCCCTTTTTCTTTGATAAATTTTGTGTCATGGTTGACTAGAAGTATGAAAGGTTTAACAAGAAAAAGAAAACAATAACCATCTCTGAGTGAAAAAGAAGAAGCAATGAAAAGGTTGAGGAAAATTTTGTCATTTGCTTCTGGTTATCTGTCATTGGATAACTATAGTTGGTATTCATGACTAAATATCATGATGCTGTTCATGTTGGGTTGATATTGTGTTCAAAAATGGTATCTTCAGATAGTTGGGATATAGTCCTTGTTTTGGGTGTATGATGTCTTCTTCGTGATGGAATTTTAGAATATACATTAAAATGAAAAATGGGTTGATTCTTTTATTTTACACAGCCATGAAATGATTGCATATTTTCTAAAACATCAAGGATTGCTAAAACACATTTGTTTTCATGAAATCTATATGCACAATATAATTATCTCTTTAGAGTTTACTTCTTAACTGTATGCATTCCCTGTAAAAAGCAGCTCTCTGTGACCTAATTGATATCGTAGTATTTGTCCCATCACAATTTGCAGAACCTGATGTATCTCCTGCATCATCTCCTCAGTCAAGCATCATCTGGAGAAGAGGTGGCATGCCTGTTGCTGTGCCACCACATGGAAAAAGCACCCGGCAGTCACCCATGTACCCTTCACCAGCAAAATGTGAATATACAACTTGTGATTTTTTCAATGACATGTTCTGAAAAGTATTTAGAAATGTTATTGGTGTTGATTAAATAATCTCACTTTATCTTAGCTCCATCTGCTCATGAAGCCACTGGGAATTCTGATAATGCTCCTTCTCCTCTTCCATCCAAGGCTCCTGTGATTTCAGGGTTTCACTCCCCTGCATCTCAACCTACTTTCTCATTTCAAAGACATCATCATGGAAGGAATTATACGACTTCTCCTGCTCCCTCAGAGAATCTGGTTCCTCCTGCTTCCTCTGTAGAAGGTATAATATTTTGCTTGATAAAATTTTCAAACAATATTTTTATCGTAATTTCTAGCTCTTACCGTCATCTAATTCTTGTTGAATCCAATTTTTGTGAATGTTGGCCCATAAATCTAGTTCCTGCAAATAATTCAAGGACTGATCCTAAGGCTAACCTTTGGCACCATGCTCCTCCACCCTTACATTCAGGTATTACATTAGCTAGTTTGCTTCAAAATCTAAAATCTTATTTTCTTTCATTACTTTTCCTCTGAAGTCATCGATCTTTGCCTGACAGGATCCTCAACATCCCCATCTCTTTTCCCCTTTCCATCACCAAAAAGCCATGATTTTTCTTCGCCATCACCACATCCTGCATCTCCATCTCGACAAAGTAAGTGTAAGATTATCTCATGTTTTTATTGTTGTGGAGGAAATCTGGCCTAAGTTTGATGTTAAGCTTTGCTAGTTTTCTATGCTTATCTATCATCACTACTGTGACTGCAAGTGCCAAATCATTCCCCAAAAATGTCTCCTTCTGGATCTTCAGCAAGGATGCCAAAGATGCCTCTCCAGACCCCATTTCAAGCACTACCACCTCCACCTCCTACTGAAGGTAATTTTCCATTTGCCTTGATTGGATATGCTGTACCTCTATTTTACTGTTCTATCTATCGAGTCAATACTACAAACTTCTGAACTCAGTCTAATATTGTAGATTGCACATCATTGACATGCTCAGAGCCATTGACAAATCTCCCTCCTGGATCTCCATGTGTTTGTGTCTTGCCTATGCAAGTTGGACTGCGCTTGAGTGTTGCAGTGTACAATTTCTTCCCTTTGGTTCCAGAGTTTGCTGGAGAAATAGCTGCTGGAGTGTTTTTGAAGCTAAGTCAAGTTCGTATTATGGGAGCAAATGCTGCCAGCCAAGATCCAGAAAAGACCATTGTCCTTGTTGACTTGGTACCCTTGGGAGAAACATTTGATAATACCACATCTTATTTGACATTTCGAAGATTCTGGCTCAAAGAAATTGTTATACAAACTTCATTGTTTGGAGATTATGAAGTGCTGTATGTGCATTATCCGGGTAATGCTGTCAATTTTTTGGCCTTCTCTTGTCTAATTTTCTTGTATGTGGTTTGATCTTAATATTAATGTAAGATCCTAAACTTGTAGGTCTTCCCCCCTCTCCACCTTCAGCAGCTTCAACTATTGGTATTATAGATGCTGACCCATACTCTAGTCGCAACAACAATGGAGCAGCCATAAAGCCACTTGGGGTTGATGTGGGAGGACATCATCACAGAGGGGGGCTAAGCAGAAGTGTGGTAGCAATAATAGCGTTGTCTGCCTCCATAGCGGTAATTTTATGCTGCGCTATTGCATGGGTTTTGGTCTTAAAACATAGAGAGCAGCTTTGCCAACCAGAGTCATCTGCACTGGCTACTATACCCTCCATCGCAAAATCATCAGGTACTATGTTGATCTCTGTTGCAGAACCTTCATTTTTAAGAATAGCTAGGTGCCAATCCACTCCTAGTACCTGTAACTGTCCTCAATCTTTGGCATGTTGTGTGTTGAACATTTTTCTGTTTACTTTAAGGTTAATGCCTTTAGAGTGCCATATGTATTTTCATCATCTCAAAGAAGCATGCCCAGTAAAACTGTTGGACGCACTATTTAAAAAGTCTAGTTTGCAAGCCCCCATGTGAAAGACAAGAACTTCAGAAAATCTGTGAAGTGCAGAGCATCAGGAGTGATGATTTCTTCTGGATTCTGCATGGATGCTGATTCTTTGTACAATATATTGCTCACAAGCAAGAGAAAAAAATTCCAGAAATTTGACAAATTAATTGCATAACAAAACATGGTTGAACAATTACTATTTCTAGTACACAATGCACTGTTTATCTGTTAATCAAAATGAGCATATTATTAAACATAACCAAGTTTATATGGAGAAGCTAAGGCTTATCAAATCACTCTGTCAAGAACGTGTAACAGTTGACTCCATGGAGCAGAATTCTAGCTTAAAACTCAAATCTAATGTCTGATGTAGGGGTCCCTGCCTCTATGATTGGAAGTGGGCCAAATTCTGTTTCGTTGTCTTATGGTTCTAGCATTGCGGCATATGCTGGTTCAGCGAAATCTTTCAGTTCAAGTGATATAGAGAAAGCAACAGATAACTTCAGTGAAACAAGAATACTCGGTGAAGGTGGCTTTGGTCGTGTTTATAGTGGTGCGCTTGAAGATGGGACACAAGTGGCTGTAAAAGTACTTAAGCGAGCTGACCAGCAGGGCAGTCGTGAATTCTTGGCAGAAGTAGAGATGCTTAGTCGCCTTCATCATAGAAACTTGGTCAAGTTGATTGGTATATGTACAGAGGAGCAAACTCACTGCTTATTGTATGAACTCATACCAAATGGCAGTGTGGAATCTCATCTGCACGGTAGTTTTCATTCTTTATACAAATAGGTTTGCAGAATTATTTCCTGGCAATATTTATAATCTCATTTGTTTGCTCTCAGGAGTTCACAAGGAATCTGCCCCTCTTGATTGGGGTTCTCGGGTTAAGATAGCTCTTGGTGCTGCTCGAGGTCTGGCCTATCTGCATGAAGATTCTAGCCCC